>JANAVB010018198.1:7093067-7334413 GCA_029216955.1 Iris pallida
AGACAGTGATTTATTATCGCAAAGTAGACATCATGGACAGTGTTATTTTATTGCAAAGTAGACATCATAGACAATATTATTTTATTGCAAAGTAGACATCATAGATAGTGTTATTTTATTGCAAAGTAGATTGTAGACAGTGTTATTTTATTGCAAAGTATACATCGTAGACATTGTTTAGACATCGTAGACAATATGGTGTAACTGTCCCTAGACCGATCACATATCAAAGGTACTTCAGTCACCTAGAAAGTATTTTCTTTGTTTATTTCATTTACTATCTAATTTCTATCTAGTTTTCTCATGTCTTTTTTCTATTTATTTGTTTAAATCACATATTTAATGGCTAACCTCTGCTTTATAGTCATTTTCATATATTGAAACTGCATTCAATGAATTGTACTCATTCCATCATGACTAGATAATCCAATATTTTTTAGGTTAGCCGCGACTATGCTTAGCATTGGGAAGACGGGTGTACTTGTAGGCCAAACATAGAAACTAGTTAGATAGTTGAGTATTTGTTCAGTTGTTCTTTATAAATTGTGAGACATTGTACCTTATATCAAACGTAAATCCTTGAATATTATAATTTAATTTAGTTATTATGAATGAGCATTATTTGTAATTTTTAGCATTGTGGATTGACAGCGTTCTACCGTCGACACTGTGGTGTAGGCTGGCTTAGACACGCACTCGTATTCCGAAAAGCGGGTGCGGGTCGTGACAAGTTTTTGTGGTGGCCCATGCAGGTCTGTTTTTGCAAATCATACGGACTCATGATGGTACTTAAGTTAGTCATACTATTGCGAGCCTGCGACTAGGAAATGCTCATTCACAAGTTAGGGTTAATTTAATTTAAAAGATTGATTAGGACTAGGAGTCCCTTATTCAAATTGACCGTTGGGTAGTTAAGGTTGTTATATTGGCCATGCAATTTAGATAAGGAGTTATTAAATTTAGATAGCTTGATAGATCCCCATAGATACACTATTATATTTTGATATGACGATATGATCCAATGTAGATAGACTATTCACTTTGTAATGCCCCAGTCCCAAAATACGTAGGACTAGGAACGAAGACATGCCAGCCGTATAATAAATATACGTAAGATGTAAAATGCAGTAGAACCATAACTAATCTCATCCACACAAAATAAATGAATAAAATATATCATATAATGATAATGAATTATCTTGATACAATATGTTGGGCGGAGACAAATCCACTACCAACAAGTAAGGAAAATACATGGAAAATAAAATGAGTGGCGAGCGAAGCGAAGACGATCCAAGTACAATCATCCTCGAAAAAATAGCGACGATCATGGCTAGAGCTAGAACACCTGCGAAAGACAATAGCACACACACCTGGAGAGATAACCAGGTCCTCAGAGGGACGTAACAAGACACATAATATCATGCCATATAAACTGAATAAATATTGCTCAAATAAATAAGTCAATTGAATTATGACATGGTCCAATACGCACCTATTGAACGAGCGTACCATCCCCCCAACCAAACAAGGATAGGAGATGATAAACTAATTCACGGTAACGTATATTTCCATGCTATGAATCCAATATGGTATCCGGACCCCAACAAGGTTCAATACCTTCTCATCGAAGTAGTAAGTCACATCTACAACCAAACAAGGACAAGATGTGACGAACTAGTCTGCGACAAGTTATTGTTCCAAGCCACGGTCAGACACAAGTACCCAAACCAAAAGTACTCGTACCTAACGGATAAAGGTGCCTAACCGTTCTAAGTGAAATGTAGTTAAGAACAATCCTTCCTACGCATGGGCCCTAGCTAAATAGGATCGGTATAGTTCCCCCTTGGGCACCAGAGGTCCCATCAATAAGAGCATGACGTCCCGCAGAACGTCAGTGGCCGTCAGTAATCATGGGTAATCTGACCCGCATCTCCGGCGGAGTTCACGGGTTACAAAAGGAAAAGTGCATCGAAGCCCATACGCTAAGAAATTGTCCTCCCCGCCCAATGCCTACTATATTGTATCCACAACAAAAAACTACTATAACCGCTAAGTCAAACTAGCATGCAATCTCTATTAGCGATTATTCCTATCGCACGACTTATACGCACCGGTGGCTAGCCAGTCATGCATGTCCGTATTCTATATGCGACACACAACTTCATGGTACAACATGTCAAGGCCAATGAATGCAACACGCAAGGTGGTCCCTTAAATCTAGGTTTAATGTGTAAGAAAAATAATACATAGCAAGAAATATAAATAAACAATAAGTTCTAACAGGTTATGCCATGTATCACAGTTTATTTTGCATAAAGAAAATAATGAACAATGCATGAAATATGAGCTAAAATAAGTAAACAGCAAATGGCAATGTGTCTTGCCTGAGATCCTTGCTGGTAAAACCGACAATCCCGTTGGGTACAGAATAGTCACAGGGCTACACAAGATGAACTCAGACGATGTGACAAACTTCTAAAATAAAAACCAAAAATAAAATATTATGGAAATTTTTTGGGAAAAATATATGATGTGTATTTTTCCGTCAGCATTCCGAAACTTTAAACGGTTCATAATTCTGATTCTTGGTTCTCCCAGAATCTCAAAAACACTAAAACGTGTCAGATTTCGGACAACTGACACTCCACAAAATTTCCAAAAATTTAAGTTCCAAATTTATAAAAATAAAATTTATATTCAAAAAATATACCTCAATATAATTCCAACAAAAAAACTGGAGGTCAAATGGAGTCCGGAGTTGGGAGTTATGATCATTCGAAGTTGCTACAACATTTGAAAATTGAGGCTAAATTTATGACGAAAAAAGAGAATTTTTTTTACAAGGATGGTTTGAAAGATGATTTTATTCATAGATTCGATAGATATATATAATGGCTAGCAATTAGCAAATTATGATAGGATTAGAACTAAATCAATAAGGATGATTATGATTACCAACTAATTTGGATAGGAATAGGATTGGTTTAAATAAGAAACGATCTAATTAATGCTAGATATGATTCCAATAGGATAAGAATTTCTAATGGATAAATCTTTCCATAAATTTAAATCAAATAAATTATTTAAAAACAAATCAATTTGATTGCAATCCTTTAAATGATCACCATAATAACTTTAAGTATTATTCTATATTATCAAATAATTCAAATCATATTAATCCAAATCCAAATCAAACTCAACATAATAACTTTAAAATAATATCTAATATTTATCAAAATAATTTAAATCAAATAATAAATAAATCATTTAATCAAATAATATTTCAAATCTAGATTAGACAAATCGTAATGCTCCAATTAGTCATCGTAAGTATTTTAAACAATATTTAAATTATCAACATAATTTAAAGTATAGTTGATAACCATCAAGATAATTTAAATAAATTCAAATATAATCAAATAACTGATTAACATATCAAAATAATACTTTTCATCAAATATTATAAAACTTACTTTTATAAATCCAAATCTTTATTTAAAAATAAATAGACAAAAAACCTTTTATCCCTCAATTTTTTTAAAAACCAATTTATAGAAGACCAAAAATAATAAAAACATATTTTATATTTCAAATAAAAAATTCGAGAACATTTTTTTAGAAACATTATTTCAAACCATTAATTTAAAACTAGTTTTTGGTAACAAAAGTAATCACAAAATATCTTTTACAAAATTTCTACGAAAATTACTTTTAAACACGAAATTAAAATATATCGATATAATTTTAAAAAATAATAATTTCGGGAAGATGAGTTACAAATCTACCCACCTTTAAAAATTTTCGTACTCGAAATTTAAGGACTACTAGGATAGACGGACTTGGTTGATCAGTAAAAGGATAGTAAGAATTTGTGATAAGAAAAAAATAGATGGAAGGGAAAATAGAATTTCTTTAATGAGAACATTAATTAATTTGGATTAAAAAATAGAAGAAGTGAATGGATATGGCTTGATGTGTACGGACACGATGCACAAATACATTTGTAGGTGGAGAAAATAATATGGAGGAGTACCTGCCTATTTATAGGATGTGAAAATTTCCAGTTGGATAAGGATTATGAGTAGTTTAAACCCAAAATAGATAATTCGCAACTTAATTTAAAATCAATCAAATCCAAATCCAAATACAATTCCAATTTAAATCTAATTAAATTATATCCCTTTAGTTTAAAATCAATTCAAATAAATCAAATTTCAATTATAGATATTAATTTAACTATAAAATCAAATCAAGATTTAATTTGCCAAAATAATTTCAAAATATGTTTTTCCAAAAATACTATAATAAAAATTTCGAAAATACATTATTATTTACAAATAAACTTAATAAATATTTATAAAATATATATGTATACATGAAGAATATTATTTATTATTAATAACTGTCTAAATAAAGGCTTTTCATAAATAAAATCATAAATTTAGGAAATTTTGATAGCTAAAAATAATTATTATATATATTATCTTGAAACTATAAAAAAATAGAAAAATATTTTTCTAAAATATGTACGCTCGCACATAATCGCACTCGTCGAGCAAACTCGAAAAACGAATTTCCGCGCGCGACGTACAATACAAAAAATTAATCATTACCAAATTTATTTAAAAAAATAGTAAAAATTTTAGGGGTTTTACACACTTGGTAAGTGTAACGCCCCAGAATCAGAATACTGGAGAGCGGGGGGATACATAACCAGCTACGTATATTAAAGTACAACCTACCTCGCTATACGGTCACGGCTGTCTAGATACATGAGGGTTTAACTACAAGCCAACAGTCTCCTATGGTCATGAACAAGCCTATTATCTCAATCTTAAGCAAGTAAGTAAATGTTACAAGATGTAAGATCACCAAATATACAATAGTAAGGCGTCCCAAACATTACATATTTAGCTGATCATGAAGCTAGTCATTACAAAATGTGAGGACTAGCAAGAGTTTAGTCATACATGATCAACCATAGGATCTGTCAATCATGTTATAGCCTGTAGGCAGACAGTAAGTAAATGCAATCGAGCTAAACATGTGCTCGTCGGCTAAATGCCTCAAAAAAAATATTTTTACAATAAAGTGGAAGAACAAAAAGGAAACCCACTCGTTGCCGTGGTTACGTCTGGTGGTCATCATCGGGCTGGAAAGTCGGTAGATCCTCTGGAGCTGCTCCGGTATCTGGCCATACAAAAATAGCTGGGTCAGATCCCAGAGAGAGCAAGTGCCACAAAGGAGGCTTCACTTAAGAACTAAAACCAATAATTAGCACAAGAGTATAAATAAATAGTAAGAACTGGAAATATAGAAAAGAAATCAGGATGATATATGACGAGATAACCATGGAACTATTCAGATAACCAGGTTACAACCCGTAAACCAAACAAGGACCGAGGTTGTAACCCTTCATCTGAGCGGAACTTGGTTTCCCACCATTTATCAGCAAGATAATATAAGAAAATCAGGTCATGTAACAATCTTATGCAGGACCAAGACAAGACTAGACTGATTATGCCTCATCCAACAATCATGGCCAAGCAATAAGTACGACTTGATACTTTAACTAACTAGGGTTATCACAGGCCTAGTTACTAGCAAGATGCAGCGAGATTGTTCCACAGCCACAAGCCCTGCAGACCATCCAGGTTACCCAGGTCAAATATATCATATTCATGTAGGGTGCAACACATAGCAGTGTGCTGGAAATGTGCCCTACTCGTCGGCAGGCTACAAATCCACAAGCGCGCCCAGGTAACGAGATTACCTGTAGCTGGAAAATCTCTTTATGACTACTGTGTTGTTCTAGTTATTAGCCTTAGTCAATTTCAGTAGGTACCCCTGACCGTGGTACTCAGGGGACCCACCCTAAACATTATGCAAGACAAGACTGGTTCATTTGTACAAGCACAATCACCCACGGTGTCCAGGTTATTCATACTTGTCATGTCATGTTAGCCGTCGCAACAGCATATCAAGGTATATCATGTTAGGTTTACTTGTCAAGAGTGTACCACGGCAGGCCACTATCTGTTGGCACATTATTATTTTGATAATATTAACAGCATCTTCGTAGTTTAGTTTTCTCTGTTTTCAGATTGATATCATTTCAGAAGCTCTACTACATAAAGTCTATCCATTCAAGTTTACCATCCATAGCCTTGAAGACTGAAGTAAAGACCGACGCTCCTTATATAGACGACTTCCTACACTGCATGATCTCGAGTCTGTACAAGGTCTAGGTCTTTCTGTAAACACTTAAGGTTGGATGACAAACTAAAAGCTTTCTACTTCTTTAAGTCAAAAATCAATATCCTATAGATCGGCATACCGGCGGTATGCTCCGGCATACCGGCGGTATACCGTTTTATTGTCCACAAAACCTTCTGTGAGAAATGTCGGCATACCGATGGTATGCTCCGGCATACCGGCGGTATACCATTTTTGTGGACCACAAAACGTTCTGTGACAAATCTCGGCATACCGACAGTATGCTCCGGCATACCGACGGCATACCGTTTTGTTTGCCTCAAAAATATTTTGTGATAAATGTCGGTATACCGACGGTATACCGGGTTACGAATATTTGATTTTTGAATGACATAGACTGCATTAATGGCAGTATTAAATGCTCTCAACGGATATTAATATGACCGTTACTGTTCGACCGGTATACCGACGGTATGTCGGTACATACCGACGGTATGCCGGTCAGGCTGTATCCAGGAGTATTAAATGCTACCTACTCTTGGTTTCTCTATAAATGAAAGCCTTCTCTCTCTTGAAGCTTTTACCAACTCTTGTCATAAATTTTCCAAACAACCAAGAGCTCCACCATTAATACTCTACCAAGCTTTTTAATTGTCATCCTCTCCCAAAGTGCTAGAGTATTTAAGAGTTGTAATTTTTGATCTTCACATGTTAGAAGATCAACAAGTTCTCTTCTCATCTATTTGAAGTTGGCGAGCCTTCGTAAGAAAACTCGTGTGTTGAAGTTAGCGAGTCTTCGGATCCAAACTCGTGTTGAAGTTGGCGAGTTCTTCGGATCCAAACTCGTGTGTACTATTTTGATTAAATAGTGGATTTAAGCCGGAGAGAGTTTCGGGACTAGATTGCCTCAAGCGAGGATACCAGGATACATCTTGTGTTTGATCTTCTTACTCTTTCCTTTTATTTGTCATATATTGCTTCTTGTGCTCTAGTTATTTTTTATTTTCCTATTCACCCCCCTCTAGGGTTCTACAATTGGTATCAGAGCTTTGTTCTCTTGATTTGGATTTACACCCTTTGAGTGATCCATGGCCACTAACCCTAGTATCAACACCTTCTACAATGAGGGACACTCCACAAATAGGCCTCCCCTATTTGATGGAACCAACTATAACTACTGGAAGATTAGGATGTGCATTTATCTAAAGTCGAAAGATGTTGATTTATGGGATTGTGTGATAAATGGTCTCCCTACTTTTTCCAGAGTTATTGAGGATATTGCCTCTGACACCCTTAGGGACACACTTACTGAAAATACCAAGAAGCTTGCTAGTCGAGATGCCAAGGCTATGAACGCTCTTTATTGTGCTCTCGATAGTAGTGAATTCAATAGAATCTCTACTTGCAAGACTTCCAATAAGATTTGGAAGTTGCTTGAAGTCACGCACGAGGGTACTTCACAAGTGAAGGAATCCAAGATTAGTAGACTCACGCAAGAATATGAGTCCTTTAAGATGAAGCATGATAAATCTATTGATGGAACTGGGGATTCCCAGGACCCTTCCTTTGGTGTGCGTATTGATCGATAGAAAGTTAAACAGATCTAATACGTGTTCTAACCCTTCATAGGCGGAAACTAGGGTTCACGAATTATACCTGCGGCAGAAAGGAGACAAATAATTCCTGGCAATCTCGAGCGGACGACCCCAAGATCTTCTGCACGTATTCCTTTCTCGAGTTGGACGTCGTGTGGGCGACGATCTCCCAACCTTTTCTTCTCCTTGGCAGCACTCTCTTTCTCTCCTTACGTGAATCACGAATTTAGAGAAAATTTTAGATTTCTGATCTATATTCTGGCGGTCAGAGAATAGAGGATATATATAGGCTACGGCAGGGACCATGAGGAGAAATTAGGGTTAGGCCTCCTAACGGATCTGGATATCCCGTGTTCAGCCCGAACACACAATCCAGGCCCATTAACAATAGCTTGGTCCACTAATGAGCTATTGTTGCACTACCTCCCTAATCCCAAATTATGTTTGTGGGCTCCTTTTATTATATGCTCGTTTGGCTCCCCATGTTAAGATATCGTATGTCCGTCGATCAAATTAAGTTACTGACAACTATATTGATTCGACATCTTTTATCCTTAAGTAGTACCGCTCAACTTTATTTGTCATATCGGATATAATCCACCTGCAGGGTTTACATGACAATCCTTATGAGCTCCTTAAGAGGACATCATCAACCCGATGTATCGGGACATGGATTCCATTTATAATCAACAGCCCATCATACATACAATGTTATTACCCAATTCATAGAGGTTGTTGATCCATAATGAATCTCACTCTTTTATGAGTCAAAGTAATACATATTGCATATACATGTCCGTTATTATATCCGAATTAAGAGTACAAGCATCCATAATAATAGAGGTATTTGTTCTCTTATGTAGTCAGTACAAAGAGAACAACCTCAAGTGGTCCTGTTCAATACACACAAAGTGTACTAGTGTAAACCTATAGTCAAGATAGACTAATACCAGATTACACTACAACCTTTCCAATAGATTGTCCAAGTCCATCTAGGTTGTGAACTATTTATATACTCCATAGGAAACTGATAATATGATCTTCTGTGTGACACCACACACCATATTATCTACAATATAGAATATCAGACATTTGCATTAACACTTGCAACAAATACAATATGCAAACATTTGCCCATATGATTCTCATTCAAAATTTAAGAAAATAAGGTTACTACAAAAGTGATGCTTTTAGTATATAACCCTAACATCTATTACTTGCATGTTTACTCGTTTTGGTGATATTATTAATCCTCTCTCTTCTCTTGGTAAGGAATATCCTGCTCATGAAAAGATCAGAAAAATTCTTAGAGGATTGACAAAAGGATGGAGTCCTAAAGCTATCGCAATCATTGAGGGGAACGATCTGACAGTCATGAACCTTGAGACCCTCATGGGAAGCTTATGACTCACGAACTCGATATGAAAGATCAAGAGGAATCTTCCATACAAAAGAAGGAGAAGAAAAAGGCCAAAGAGAAGGAGAAGTCTCTTGCTCTCAATGTTACAAAATCCTACTCCAAGGATAGCTTCGACGACAATGAGTCGGACAATGATGAAGAAATAGCTCTCACAGCTAAGCACTTCCGAAAGTTCCTTAAATTCAACAAAGCCAACCGCTTCAGATGGGACAATGAGGAAGATCCGACGTGCTATCAATGTAGAAGAACTGGACACATCAAGAGGGACTGTCCGATGATAAGAAAAGACTTAAGCAAGTACGAGAAGCCTAGCAAGGGAAGCTCGTCCTCCAGGAAATTTGCCAACACAAGCATTTGGTGTGAGAGTGACGTAAGCGACTCCGACAACGACAAAGAGTGCAAACACAATGCCAATATTTGTCTCATGGCAACCGATGAGGTACTTGATGATCTCTCCTTAAATACTCTTACTTATGATGACTTGGAGAAAGCTATCCTTGAATTGCATGAAGAGCACAAAGGTGTTAGGAATAAATACAAGAAATCTCTAAAAGAGGTTGATGCTCTTCAATTTGAAGTAGAAAGACTCTCAAGCATCATTATTGATGTAAAGGGAAAATTGCATGCTTCTGACACGGATGAGATAGAGTCTTTGCGACTCAAGTTTCAAGAATTCCTTGTCACCATCAAGAAAAAGGATGATGAGATTCAATCCATGAGAAGAGCTTATGAATTTGCTATACATAAGGTTCAAGATGCTAATAGGAGAGAATATGATACTTCTATTAAGTATAATGATCTTCTTGTACAGAGTAAGAAACTAGGTAATAAGAATACTACTCACATGCATACTCCAAGATACCTCCAAACTCATCACAATGCTAGGCATACTTCTTACATGAACACTACACACAAATCCTTTTCTAACACAAGGAAAGGACCATTTGTTAAGAAAAATACTTCGCATCATGCTTTTTATTATCATCATCATAATACTAATGATAGAACTCCTCGCACTAGAGATTCACATATGCATGATACTCACACCTCTTCTTCTAAATCCTCTATAATTTGTAACTACTGTGGCTTGCTTGGACATACGACCAATTATTGTCATACAAGGAAACTTATTGATAAGAAAGTTTTTAAGTGGGTTCCTAAGACTAACACTCAAGGACCCATACAATCATGGGTACCAAAATGTTCATCTTCAACTTATGTTGTAGGTGAAGAGTCCTTCTCATGTTAGAAGCAAGTGAATTCTCGATAGCGGTTGTTCACGGCACATGACCGGGGATGCTTCATTATTTACAACGCTATCGATGAAGAAGGAAGGATACGTCTCCTTTGGTAACAATCTTAAAGGTCATATTATAGGAAATGGTAATATTGGTTCCCCTTCTTATCCTTGTATTAAGAATGTGTGTCTTGTTACTAATCTTAAACACAATCTTCTTAGTATTAGTCATCTTACCGATAATGGTTATGATATCAAGTTTGTTAAGCTCAAATGTTTTATTACCGATAGTTCAAGTGGATCTATTGTTTATGAAGGCATTAGAGAAAACAATATCTATGTTTTATATCTTGTCGAAGACACTAACAATGACAGGTGCTTAGTTGCTAAGAACGATAAAAGTTGGCTTTGGCACATGAGGCTCGGACATGCCAACATGGATACCATTTCTCGTCCTGCTACCAAGAAGCTCGTAAGAGGACTCCCAAGTATCCCGTTCAAAAAGGATATAGTGTGTGAAGAATGCGAGAAGAGTAAATTGATAAAGTCATCCTTCAAATCCATCAACTCTGTGAGTACCTCTAGACCTCTTCAACTTATTCATATGGATCTTTTTGGTCCTAGTAGAGTTGCTAGTCTTGGAGGCAAGATTTATGCTTTTGTTTTGGTTGATGATTTTTCGAGATTTACTTGGGTTATTTTTCTTGCTTACAAAAGCGATACTTTTCGTGAATTTGTTGCTTTTTGTAAACATGTTCAAAATGAGAAAGGTTTTTCTATTAACAAGATTAGAAGTGATCATGGGGAAGAATTTGACAATGCCGATTTCAAAAGATTTTGTGAAAAGAATGGTTTTGGACATGATTTTGCTTGTCCATGAACTCCTCAACAAAATGGTGTTGTGGAGAGAAAGAATAGAACCCTTGGCGATATGGCCCGGGTTATGTTAAACCAATATAAGCTCCCCCAATATTTTTGGGCGGAAGCCGTTAACACGGCATGTCATGTTATAAATAGGGTCTTGATTAGACCTATTTCTAAGAAGACTCCTTATGAGCTTTGGTTTGACAAAATTCCCTCTATTGAATATTTTAAAGTTTTTGGTTGTAATTGTTTTATTTTGAATACCAAGGATAACCTAGGCAAGTTTGAAGAAAAAGCCTATGAAGGAATATTCCTTGGATACTCTACTCATAGTAAAGGTTTTCGTATTTTTAATAAAAGAAGTCTTGTTGTCGAAGAGTCAATCAATGTCTCTTTTAGTGAACTTAACTCTTCTACATTCTCCTCTTCCGATGATATTGATGACATCTCGTTTGGGTTGGAGAACTCCTCTATTGGAGATCGTCCTTCTTCATCTAACAATGAAGTTGTGACTCCTCCAACAAAAGAGTCTCCACCTCTCAAGCCTCCTCAAAAGGATCTTCCAAAAGAATGGAGATTTGTCACCAATCATCCTAAGGAACTTATCATTGGGGATCCTTCCTCCAGTGTTAGCACTAGATCCTCCACTCGTGATCTTTGTACAAACATGGCTTTTATCTCTCAAATAGAGCCTAAAAATCTTAATGATGCTTTTCTTGATGAATTTTGGATGATAGCGATAAAAGAAGAGCTAAATCAATTTGAGCGAAACAAGATTTGGGAACTTGTCCCAAAACCTAGCAATTACCCCATTATTGGAACTAAATGGGTGTTTCGAAATAAACTTAATGAAGATGGGTTAGTAACTCGTAACAAAGCCCGATTGGTTGCTTAAGGCTATAACCAAGAGGAAGGCATTGACTACGACGAAACCTATGCTCCGGTTGCTCGTCTTGAATCCATTCGTATGCTATGTGCTTTTGCTTGCTTTAATGATTTTAAACTCTTTCAAATGGATGTTAAGAGTGCTTTTCTAAATGGTATTATTAAAGAGGAAGTTTATGTAAAACAACCTCCTGGCTTTGAAGATTTTTAATTTCCTAATCACGTGTTCAAACTCCACAAAGCCCTTTATGGCCTCAAACAAGCTCCTCGTGCTTGGTATGAGCGCCTTAGCTCCTTTCTTGTCTCACACAATTTTTCTAAGGGCAAGGTTGACACAACACTTTTTATCAAATCCCATAGTGGCACTCTTTTATTGGTTCAAATTTATGTTGATGACATTATTTTTGGTTCTACTAATAATACTCTTTGTGTAGAATTTGCTAAAGTTATGCAGGAAGAATTTGAAATGAGTATGATGGGTGAACTATCATTCTTTTTGGGATTACAAATTAAACAAGGACCCAAAGGGACCTTCATCAATCAAGCAAAATATACAAATGATCTCCTCAAGCGCTTCGAACTTGACTCATCCAAATCAATGAGGACTCCTATGGCAACAACGATAAAGCTTGACAATGATGAAGATGGCACATCGGTTGACATTGTATGATTGGTAGTTTACTTTATCTAACTGCTAGCCGTCCTGATATCATGTTTAGTGTATGTCTTTGTGCACGTTATTAAGCAAATCCAAAGGAATCATACTTATGTGCCGTGAAGCGTATTTTTCGATATCTCAAAGACACCGTGAACATGGGCCTTTGGTATCCAAAATCTTTATCCTTTGAGCTTCACGGCTTCTCGGATACAGATTTTACCGGATGCATGATTGACCGAAAAAGCACTAGCGGCACATGTCAATTCCTTGGGAAATCCTTGGTATCGTGGTTTAGTAAGAAACAAAATTCTGTTGCTCTTTCAACCACTGAGGCCGAGTATATTGCGGCCGGTTGCTGTTGTGCACAAATTCTTTGGATGTCACAAACACTCATAGATTATGGCATTTCTCATTCTTGCACCCCTATTAAATGTGATAACACTAGCTCGATCAATCTCACAAAAAACCCGATTTGTCACTCACGTACGAAGCACATTGAAATTAGACACCACTTTCTTTGTGACCATCAACAAAAGGGGGATATTCGTCTTGAATTTATTGACACTACTTATCAGTTAGCCGATATTTTCATCAAACCGCTCCCGGAAGATCGCTTCGTTTTTCTTTGCCAAGAATTAGGCATTTTAAATTTTGACTCATAGTTCTTCTCGGCCGGCACACCAACGGTATACTGCGGTATACCGACGGCATGCCGATTTTGGTTCAGAATTAGGTTATGTGCCAAAACTCGGTATACCGTCGGCATACGTCGGCATACCGACGGTATACCGGTACGCGACGGACTGCTGTGTCAAATCCAGCACGGGCCCACCTTTCTTCCCTTCTCTCTTTATTCTTTATTCTCCTCATTAATACCCTTCACATCAAATCACTTCCCTCTTTATTAACCACCTACTCCTCTCCTCTTCCCCATATCTTAACTTTCCATCACATTAACTACCCATCCCTTCCTCTTCCCCATAACTCCTCTTTTATCTCCATCATTTCCAACCCACCCTTCCCCTTCCCAACTCCATAACCGTTCCCCTTCCCACCTTCTCCTTAAAAACCCTATTTTCTTCTTCTTTTTCCTCCACTTCTCACAAAACCCTACTTCCTTCTCTACATATCTTTTTCTCCCAATGGCTGCCCCCAAGCGTGCTCGTTCCTCCTCCATCGCTTCGAATCCCTTCACCCCGGTGGCTCTCCCCCATGGATATGATCAGCAGGTCTTCACCTCTCCCTTGGCTGCCGAATCTTGGTTTCAATACTTCGTGCACCATAACATCTACAAAGGCTGCGCCATCAACTGGAATCTCTTCCCCAGTCATGTTTCTCTCTTCAAGGAGGCCGGACTATCTTCCCTTCTTCGACGTCAGGTGCCTGTCTACCCCGCCGTCGTTCGTCTCTTCTACTGTAACATGGTCCCGGACATGAAGAACGGAGCCATTGAGACGATGGTCAATGACCGTCATTTCTGCCTGACGGCTCGTGACCTCTCTAGCATTCTTGGCATCCCGGACAGAGGAGAGGCTCTACCGGGCTTGGCTGCTCTTCATTCTTCGGCATCAATCTCCTTTGACGAATTCTGTACCATTATTTGTAAGGGCCCCAACTCTCATAATATCCCGGCTCTTTCCGTCCAACTCGAGCCGTTCTATTACGAGCTCCATAGGATCGTGTGCCACACTCTCTATCCTAAGGGTGGCAACTATGACGCCATTACTGGTGACGCTGGTATGCATGTACTACTTGTATTCAAGGAAGCCTTTCTTCTTCCCTAAGACTCTTCTCCATGCTTTCTTCGGCGTCCTGCCCGCGGGGAAGCAGAATCTCTATTATGGCTCCTTCATCACTCTCATATTGGAAGCCAAGCAAGTCGACCTCTCCCAATGCTACTCGAACGGCGTCCCATCCTTCCTCGCTATTTCTCGCTCTATCGATGGTGCCTCCACATCACGTGCTCCTCCTCCCAAAAGCCGTCAGCTTTCGCTCATGCCGTACCCGCCTCTACTCCTCCTACCTCCGGTCGCTACATGCCGCTGACTCAGCAGCATTTCGATATACGTATGGCTCAGGCAGAGGAGCAGATACGAGCCAACAATCGTAGCCTTGGCACTTTGATTCAGTCCCGCTTCCATGACCAGGCCTATTTCATTCAGCGCACTCTTCAGGACCGGGATGCTTTTCTGGATCTGAATCTTCAGGATCCAATGTACCAGGCCTCCCGCTTTTCCGATCCTAATGCCTACGGT
This sequence comes from Iris pallida, assembly GCA_029216955.1. Taxonomy (NCBI): domain Eukaryota; kingdom Viridiplantae; phylum Streptophyta; class Magnoliopsida; order Asparagales; family Iridaceae; genus Iris; species Iris pallida. The sequence continues at coordinate 7,108,201 of JANAVB010018198.1, forward strand.
TTCATGTACCCGGACAACATTGATCCTTTTGGCACTTTCCACCAGGCTCAGGATGGTGGGGATGATCCGGCTGACGAGTAGGGGTTGCTTCCTTTTGATGGTGGTATCGAATAAATGGTTGTCTTAGTTTGTTTGTGTTTGTGTCTTTTTCTGTCTTTTGAGGTCCTTCGGAGACCAGTGGTTGGTTGTTACTTGTTGTTTACAGCCCTACAGGGACTTGTTATCTGCTTTTTATTGTCTTGCTAACTCTCGTAGAGGAGAGTTTTTACTTTGGTCTTATGAAGTATATTATGGGTGTCCTGCATGTATTCAATTTCCAACTTTATCTATCAATACATGCTTTTTTCTATGATACTGTGCTCCATATTTATGCTATTTTTTATCATTATTATTTTCCCCATCTTTGACTAAGTGACAAAGGGGGAGAAAACGTATTGAGGGGGAGTTGTCTACCTACGGGGGAGTCACTCCCTGAAGATGCTATCTCTCTATTTTGTCAATTATCAAAATGGAGGAGATTGTTGGCACATTATTATTTTGATAATATTAACAGCATCTTCGTAGTTTAGTTTTCTCTGTTTTCAGATTGATATCATTTCAGAAGCTCTACTACATAAAGTCTATCCATTCAAGTTTACCATCCATAGCCTTGAAGACTGAAGTAAAGACCGGCGCTCCTTGCATAGACGGCTTCCTACACTGTATGATCTCGAGTCTGTACAAGGTCTAGGTCTTTCTGTAAACACTTAAGGTTGGATGACAAACTAAAAGCTTTCTACTTCTTTAAGTCAAAAATTAATATTCTATAGATCGGCATACCGGCGGTATGCTTCGGTATACCGGTGGTATACCATTTTATTGTTCACAAAACCTTCTGTGAGAAATGCCGGCATACCGACGGTATGCTCCGGCATACCGACGGTATGCTCCGGCATACCGGCGGTATACCATTTTTGTGGACCACAAAACGTTCTGTGACAAACCTCGGCATACCGACGGTATGCTCCGGCATACCGACGGTATACCGTTTTGTTTGCCTCAAAAACATTCTGTGATAAATGTCGGTATACCGACGGTATACCGCAGCATATCGACAGTATACCGGGTTACGAATATTTAATTTTTGAATGGCATAGAATGCATTAATGGCAGCATTAAATGCTCCCAACGGATATTAATATGACTGTTACTGTTCGACCGGTATACCGACGGTATGCCGGTGCATACCGACGGTATGCCGGTCAGGCTGTATCCAGGAGCATTAAATGCTACCTACTCTTGGTTTCTCTATAAATGAAAGCCTTCTCTCTCTTGAAGCTTTTACCAACTCTTGCCATAAATTTTCCAAACAACCAAGAGCTCCACCATTAATACTCTACCAAGCTTTTTAATTGTCATCCTCTTCCAAAGTGCTAGAGTATTTAAGAGTTGTAATTTTTGATCTTCACGTGTTAGAAGATCAACAAGTTCTCTTCTCATCTATTTGAAGTTGGCGAGCCTTCGTAAGAAAACTCGTGTGTTGAAGTTGGCGAGTCTTCGGATCTAAACTCGTATTGAAGTTGGCGAGTTCTTCGGATCTAAACTCGTGTGTACTATTTTGATTGAATAGTGGATTTAAGCCGGAGAGAGTTCCGAGACTGGATTGCCTCAAGCGAGGATACCAAGATACATCTTGTGTTTGATCTTCTTACTCTTTCCTTTTATTTGTCATATATTGTTTCTTGTGCTCTAGTTATTTTTTATTTCCCTATTCACCCCCTCTAGGGTTCTACACTATCATGTCATGTTACTTGTCAAGAGTGCACCACAACAGGTCACTGTCGTATTCAGGGAACATGTACAAAACAACATAGTACAAGCATTCTATCAAGAGACCCAAGTTATACTGAGAGTTACCAGACATGAGTATAATAAAATAATTAAAACAACAAGGGCAAGATAGGGGGAGAAGTCATGCGGCTCAGGAAAAAAAATGAGTTTATGCGGCCAGGGGACTTGGGTTCAATGCGGCACAGGGCACGTGGCTCATGCGGCTGGAAGGAAGCCCAGGGCGCACGCGGCATATGCGGCTCAGGATCACTGGGTCCCATGCGGCCAATAAAGGGGAGCGCATGCGGCTCAGGGAAGGAAAGGGCCTCATGCGGCTGGGAATGACTGGGGACATATGCGGCAGAAGTAAATGGGTCTCATGCGGCTCGCGGGGGAGCAGGGCATATGCGGCTGAGAATCATATGCGGTAGAAGTAAATGGGTCTCAAGCGGCTCGCGGTAGAGCGACATATGCGGCTGAGAATCATATGCGGCTGGAAGGCTGGGCATATACGGCCTGGAGTGAATGGGTCACATGCGGCTGAATGAAAATGATTCCATGTGGCTCTGGGTCAACAAGCTTATGCGGTTGAGTCCAACGAATGCACATACGGCTGGATTAGTCAGGGGCATGCGGCTCGGAGTTCCATACGGCTAGATATTCATGCGGCTGGGGCCATGTGGCCAAGAAAAGAACTTGCCGCATGAAATGCTATGCGGCTAAGTTCATGCAACTAGGAACATGTGGCTGAGAACTGTTCTTCTTCTCCATTCTTCCGAGAAGAAGAACCATACAAGCCTTGGCTCCCTAGCTCCATAAATCCTTCATCCAGAGTCCAAATCCGAACTTCCATAGATCAAAATGGGGCATAATAAAATTTTCTACAACATGGAACAATTAGAACTTGATAATAACCAGATTAAATAGATCAAAACCCAAGAAATACGAAAATAAAATAAACTTAGATCTACAAACAATTAGCCATGGAAATTAAAAATGCTAAGTACTAAAGTGTTTTATAATGCTGTGAAGGAGAGAATGAAACAATAAAATTTGAGTTCCTCCATGAAGCAAGATGCACTTGCCTAAGCTCTCCCTTTCTCTCTCAGGTAGGTGAAGAGTAATGGTGGGGAAGAAGAAGAGTAAATGAGGAGAGAAAAAGGAGTGGAGTTAATAAATGGTGATGGTGGTAGTAGGTAGGGGTTTTCCCCTTGGTCTATGATGAACCAAAAGTAACCCAAGTCGAACCAAGCCAAACCAAACAAGCCAAACCAAGCAAGGAGACATGTAATACGAGTCAAAATACGTACACGTATTCTAAAATACGTAATACGAACCATTGGCATTACAACTCTACCCACCTTAAAAGAATTTCGTCCTCAAAATTTAATTAAGAGGCTAGAGGGACAAGGACAAGCTATATTAATCACAGGCAAGCTATACTAGGCAATCAATCAATCAATCAATCATACAAGCAAGGAATCGAACGCATGAGGCATAAGGAAGACATTATACCTCACGAGTCAAACAGGTCGGGATATCGTGATCGGATATCATCCTCATGCTCCCATGTTGACTCACCCAAAGAGTGATGACCCCAAGCAACTCGGACTAACTTGATAGTCTTGTTCTTGAGCATCTTCTCTCTCCGGTCCAATATAGACATAGGCCTCTCCTCATACGAAAGGTTAGTACCAACAACCAATTCTGAATGATCCAAGATGTGGCTCGGGTCCGGAATATACCGTCATAATTAGGATACATGGAACACGTTGTAGAGCCTAAAAATCAAGTTGTGCCTTCAATATACAGACCAGTGATCAAGTTGCACCCCAAAAGTCAACTTGCGCCACTGATATGAAGCAGATTGCGCCACCAATCAGATTGCGCCTGATATCAGACTGCGCCCAATCTTTTTGCGCCAAAGCCTACGTGGCATCTGATACTTAATGGTCATCATTACCTGACCATACTGACGACTGACACAACAAAGAACGAAGAAAATCTCTTCGAATTCCGTGAAGTGTACTGCTCAAGGAAAAGTTGGTGGACAGCTGTCCTGTACATTTCGTGAGTTACGTCCAGGCGTAATCTAAATAAAATCTTTAGCTGCACCTGGGCGCAACCTGAACGACTTTTACTCAGAAGCTGCCACGTATATAGGCGCAGCTCAAATCAAGCGCAGGTTGACTTGTTGACTGAAGCTCGCGTAACCTGATAAAGTTGAGACAACTTACATTCTAAAGCAGGATGACATGGCGCATATGCCACTAATCTCTCAAGACGTGTCTACTATCATGTATACGACTACGTGCATTTCAATCATACGATGCCACGCGTCTAAATACTGTTAGTACACGATTGACAACTGAATGAAAGTTGGCGCAACAAGAGGTTGGCGCAATCCAGTATGGCGCAATCCAGCCTCGCGCACATCAGAATAACTGCTAAAACAGTTATTTCCTGAACTCTATAAATAGAGTTTCCAATCATCATCAGACAGGGATCAAGAACTCTTGCAAAATTGCTGCTGCGTTCTCTAGAGGCTACATTCTTCAAGTTCACATAGTCCAAGGGATAAAGTGATCGTCTTCTAATCAGATTCCTAAAGTTGTACTTTCCCAGAATTCATTGTACTTTGTACTCTTTTACAAGTTTGGAATAAAAACAAAATTTTGTTTTTTGCAAACAAAATGGCGACTCTGCTGGGGCGACTTTCTCCTCCGACGAGAAAGTGACAACTCAATGTGACATTGCGTCGATCGGCAAGACGCAGAAGACTCTGGTTGTTCAAGTCAACTAGACAGCCTACGAGAACATGATCAACACCAAGAGCAACAAGCGCACGGTGGCTATTGCCAAGAACAGGGCTGTGTGGACTCCTAAATCCTCCACAGTCGCTGTTGTCCAGGCGCAACTTGAGTGCTCAATGACCAAGGCACAATCTGCCTCAGTGGCTCCAGTACATCCTGTTTCTGTTGCTAAGGCACAATCTGCTCCCTCTGCTGCTCATGCACAGTCTACCAAAGTTGCTGCCAAGGCGCTACCAGTAGTCCGTAGGACTATGGCGCAACCTAAGCAATCTGCTACTCCGGTGCAACTTAAGGGAACTAGTCTTTTGGCTATACCCTCTTCTGATTCTCAAGTTCTGAACTTAGAGAATTCATGTCCTAGTGCTAACACTAGACAGAACAAAGGAAAAAGTCCTATGGCATTTTCTTAATTGGTGCAATCTATGCCTAAAATGATCACACAACAGAACAAAGGGAAACGCTTCTTAGCTAACCCTGTTCAAAATAAAGGAAAGCACCCTTTGGTCTTTTCTCAAACTTCCCTGGTCTATGACTCTGAGGAAGATGTATCAGATTCCATTCCTGTAAACAGAGGTCCTCGGATCTCTGATACTGGAAAGAATATTGATCACAGAGGTATCTTGCCTACTCCTATGGGGTCTGGCCAAGATCTTCCTACCTTACAAATTTCAAGATCCAAACAAGGAAAATTGAAGGTATCACAAACAGAGACACCAGGAGTGGAATTTTCAGATTTACGCGCTTATCTCAATAGGCGTCAACCAATATCAGCTTTGGCAAAACGTAAGAACCCTATGCCAAAGGCCAATCTGTATCAAAAGCTAAAGTTTGAAAAGAAAGACCCTTCTACCTATGCTAATGAGTTGAGTAAATCTTTGTACACTCAAGGAACTAAATACCTGAAGAATATGAGACATGTTCCTAACATCATTAAGGAATATGTCCCTCCGACTTCTTCTCGTCCTGTGGTTGTAACTGATCTCCGTAACGTCTTACACAAAGACGGGAAACTACGGGAATGCTTTCCTCCCCTCCAAATCGCACTTTAAATCGCCATTGCCTACATGAAGTTGTCATCAACCGTTGTTGCCAATCGGTTCGACGATCTGTCTTCGATCGTCTGAACTATGCTTCAACTCCTGAGCATATAATAGAAGACGAAGATGAACTATTATATGCTTCTGTTAACATGACTTCTCAAGGCACTGGGGGTGGAAAACGTCCAAGATGTAATGTATCCCGTAATCCTAGTCAATTATACTTAGATCGGATCCATGCATCCAGTGAAGGTGTCTTTCAATACACAAGATCAAAAAATCGACATTCGATCCAAGGTGTCTTTAATCAAGAGGATCTCCCTATCACCCATATGGGAGAGGACTCTCTTTCAGAGTTTGATGCAGATAGTGAAAGTTCTGAACAAACTATCTCGTCAATAGCTGCAAGAGAAATGACGGCATATACCATTACAGAAGATCAAGATGCCTCTACATCAATCAGCCAAGAGCAACGAATTATTGTATTATAAGACAAATTAGAAACCATGGCAGAAATGGTTACAAGCATGCACACCATAATGGTAGCTCAACATACAGTGCCTCCGATTGTAAACCCTGTTACAAATCCGGAGCTTATAGCATCTTCTGTACCTGTTAGTTTGGGGGTACCGGCCCTTCAGGTCGCTTTTGTGCCAACTCAAGCTGATCTAAGTCAGTCTGGTACTGGGGGTGGTAATTACCATGCTATTCCTCCTCCTAACACTCCTAACTAGCCCACCAATTATCAAACATCAGGGGATGCTAATGAGGCTGTGAAACTCTTACGCACTCAGTTTGAGGCCTTCAAACAGAAGGATGGCCTACAAAGATTGGGCATCAAGCAACCATATCCTACAGAGTGAAAGGAAGTTCCATTTTCTCCTAAGTATAAACTTTCAACCATTATGCTGTTTGATGGTAGCACTTCTCCAAGTCAGTACATCAATCATTTCGAAGTGATGACTGATCAATTACAGCCAAATGATGCTCTCCTTACCAGAGTGTTCGTCAGTTGTTTAGCCGGTACAGCATATGACTGGTATCGTAGCTTACCTAATGGTTGTATTACTTCTTTTGCCGGTTTCAAACAAATATTCTTGGAATGATTTTATGAGGAAGTCAACGACATGACAATGTATGCCCTTATTAAAATTAACAAAGGCACAATGAATCCACAGAGAGTTTTATTGAAAGATTTCGCCGAAAGGCACTCAAAATGCCTTTAGGTACTCCATCTGCTGTAACAATAGACACTTGTGAATCAAACTTGTTGCCTATTATCAGTATGTGGACGGAATCTACACAATTCTAGGATTGGCCTTCTTTCATTGTTAATGCAAATACGGCAGAAGTGAGTGCTGAAAAGTTTAAGCAGTTAGGAGTCCATATGACTCACCCTAACCAAGATGAACATTCTACACCTGGGGGTAGTAATCGCCAGAATAACCGCAAGAATAAAGAAACATTGGCCATCAATCTTAAAGGCAAAGAGTCTTTGGCTGTCAATGTTACTCAGACGATATCCACCCCATCAACACCACTGCAAAAGTCAACTCGTCTAAAATAAGAGTATTTATTCGACGAATATGATACGTTGAGCATCTTCGATTGCTTGATCAAAAGTAATAAGCTTCAGCTTCCAGAGGCAAAACGACCAAAAGAAGTTGGTAAAACTGATCACCCTAAATACTGTATTTATCACAGATTCATAGGGCATCCAACCAGAGCATGTTATGTGCTTAAAGGCAAAATCCAAGAGTTGGTCAACTCTGGAGCAATTACTCTACAACAGGACAAGAAAACAGTGACTGGTAATGTGGTTTCTCTCTAATTTGGTGATTTTCTACCACAACTTGTACATGATGGGGCTGTCCCCATTCCAAAGACTACTCTAGAAATTATGAATATCCCGCCTCCTCAAAACGAAGGTCTTATTTCGATGACAACTGACAAAGAAGAGATTATGTGGATTCATCCAGATCTGGTTACAGAATTTGAAATGCCTTCCCCTTCTAAACAAAAGAAGCATTCCAAGTCTAAATCAAAGAACTGCAATATGGTATCCTTTGAACCATTAACAGAAGAAGAAATCCTAATGGGCACTAGATTTGGGAAACCTTATCTTCGAAAGTATTCCGAAAATCAAGAAAACCCTACTCTATCCCCGGATGCTCTTTCTCCATCATCTTCTCCTGCTGAAGATACATCGTCTACATCTGAGCCAGTGGCCGAACTATCTCCTCCTAAACCAACATCAGCAGACAAGGAAAAGCAACCTGTTCGCTTTGATAAAGCATTGAAAAAGTCATCATCTCTTGGACTTGAAAAGCCTTACAATTTTGACATATTGGCTCAATTGGCCAACACTCCAGCAAGATTGTCAATTTTTGAACTTTTACGTCTCTCAAAAGAAACTCGTGAGACGTTAAGTGAAGCTTTGATGCAGGCTGACACCTGCTTAACTCTTCTTAAGAAGCCTGAAAAGGAGCCAGTCAGCTGTGTACATTGTCATAGTGTATATATATATATATATATATTTGAATTAATGCCCAATATCACTTTTACACAAGATGACATGTTGTTAGAAGATAATCGTCATGATCGTCCTCTCTATTTCACGGGATATGTGGATACCATGAAAGTCGACCGTATTCTGATTGATCCCGGGTCTGCACTTAGCATCATGCCAAAGTCCTTATTGGACGCTTTAAAAACCCCAATACATAATCTTTCTACAACTATTACTACCATCCTGGGATTCAATCAAGGAATAAGTGAACCTTTGGGGAAGATACGCCTAAAACTTCAAATTGACAATCTTCGTACAAAGGTAACTTTCTATGTTATTGACAATCATGGCTCATACAATGCTTTATTGGGAAGGCCATTCCTCCATGAACACAATATTGTACCCTCTATACTCTACCAATGCTTCAAATATGTGGATAGTAATGGAGAAGTCCAAAAAGAGGTTGCAGATCTGAATCCTTTCAAATGAGTTAAAGCATATTGCAACGATTCTCGTCTGTAGAAATAGGAATTCATGAAGGTGGTACTAGCAATGGACACAGATGAAGAACAAAAGAGTATACCTATTGATACTCCGGTGATTCCAGTCAAGGGATGTACCTCCTGTCCTCAGTCTTTCCAACCACTGACTATTTATCTACCTTCCCATGAGAAGCGACCTAAAGGTGATAGTCAGGAACAAAGGGAGCTCACCTCTTCTGAGCCGCTTGTAATCGATCTTCATCGCAAGAAGCTCCCTCTTCATTCTCATTCTTCTTCTCCCCCTCTTGTCATCAATCTGACTAAGCCTACTAAGGCTAAAGTCCCTGTTGTAAATGATGGTGTAAAGATCAATAAAGCATCTCCTTTGCAGTATACTGATATCTTTTACTATACTCAGTGTTATTTGGATATGCTAGATAACTTTAAGCCACTTACAATAGAAGTCGTATCATCTCGACGAAATATGGTATCACTGAATTCAATACAAGAGTCGTACTTCTTAGTACCGTCTCGAAAGAAAGATGAAAAGCCTATATTCTTCAACAAGAGAGAAGAACCAAAAATCATGCTCTATAATGATGATAGAGATGATACAAGAAGGCTACAATTACGACGCTATAGTCCACAATCTAAAGCCATCATCCGTAAAATGGGCTATGATTTCAGAACAGGTCTCAACAATAGTAAAGGAAGGCGAACACCTCTTCGTATTGCTGTTCCAAAAGAAAAATCACAATAATACCACAATAAAACAAAATGAGGACTATGTTATATGTCACTACTTCCAACTCCAGAATCTTTTGAATCTGAGGAAGAAGAACGTTCAAATTCTTCTGATTCTATCTCATGGGACTCTGATACCAGCATCGGTCATATTCATAAGGCGATAGTATCTTCTAATATGGTGTCCGCCGAATTCTCAGAAGACGACGAAAGTGACATTGAAGAAGCTCCTGAAATGGGTCATTGGGTACAAAGGATGGACAATCAGTGGGAACTTCGTTTTGAACAACGAGAACCACCTACTGAAGATCAACTGGTCCAAGTTGATATTGGAGAGAAAGGTGTATCACGACCAATCTTCATCAGCAAAAATCTCTCAGAAGATGATAAACAAGAGTTACTTCACCTTATTCGTGAATACATTAACGTCTTCGCCTGGAGTTACGAAGATATGTCGGGATTAGATCCTCAAATTGTAACTCACAAGCTTAACATCTTGCCGAATGTCAAACCGGTCAAACAACAACAACGGCGATTCAAGCTAAAAATGCAATTGATGATGAAGTCAAAAAGCTTGTAGTTGTGGCTTTATCAGAGAAGAACAACATCCTGACTGGGTGGCCAATGTCGTCCCTGTCCTGAAGAAGACCGAAAAGGTTCGAGTTTGCATAGACTTTCGGGATCTCAATGATGCTTGCCCTAAAGACGAATTTCCTCTCCCAATTACCGATGTTATGATTGACAATACATGTGGATTCGAATGAATTTCTTTCATGGATGGGTTTTCTGGATATAATCAAATTCGGATGAATCCTAAAAATGAAAAACATACTTCGTTTCGTACTCCTCGGGGTGTGTACTGTTATACGGTCATGCCGTTTGGCCTTAAGAATATAGGTGCAACTTACCAGCGGACTATGAGCACTATCTTTCGAGATCATTTACGAAAGACTGTCGAATGCTATATTGACGATATTGCTGTCAAAAGTCATCTCAAAGAAGATCACATTCAAGATTTAAGAACTATCTTCAATCTAATGCGCCAGCATCAACTCAAGATGAACCCCACCAAGTCTTTCTTGGGTGTCTCTAGTGGTAAGTTTCTCGGCTTCGTCATTACCTCTAAGGGTATACACGTTGATCCCGAGAAGATCAAAGCCATTCAAGAGATGCGTCCTCCATGCAACCTAAAAGAGCTACGAGGATTCCAAGATCGACTTGCGTACATCAGGCGGTTCATTTCGAATTTATCTGGACGTTGTAGACCATTTACTCACTTAATGAAGAAAGGTGTATCTTTCGTTTGGACGAAAGAATATCAACGAACATTTGATGATATAAAGCGATATTTAATGAGTCCACCGGTTCTTGTACCACCAATCTCAGGGATACCCTTCTTAATGTATGTCCGAGCAATGGATCATTCATTGGAAGCTTTGTTGGCTCAGAAGAACAAGGAAGGTCATGAACAAGCCATCTACTATCTCAGCCGAACAATGATTGGAGCTGAACATCGTTATAGTCTAGTCGAGAAGGAATGTTTAGCCTTAATGTTTGCTGTTCAGAAGACAAGACATTACATCATAGGTCAAACTATCCATGTCATATCCCAGGTCAATCCTCTTCGAGTCTTAATGAAGAAGCCAAGCACACTCAATTCTAGGCTTGCCACATGGGCCATATTACTAGCACAATATGATATAGTTTATGTTCCTCAAAAATTTGTGAAAAGCCAAGCACTTGCTGACTTCTTAGCAGCTCATCCCGTCCCTGAGACATCTAAACTCTATGATAAGATTCCGGACGAGATATTGGAATCAAATATGATCTCAGAAGAATTTCCTACTTAGAGGTTGTTCTTTGATGGAGCTTCTAGAATTGGACCTGGAGGTACTCTCGTTGTTGGAGTAGGAATTGTTCTTGTTTCACCCGATGGATTAACTATTCAAAGGGCTTATTCTTTAGACGAATCATGCTCCAACAATGTGGCAGAATACAATACTTTGCTTATTGGACTTCAATTAGCCAAACAATTGAATATTGAATATCTCGAAGTATATGGTGACTCTAAGTTGATTGTTAATCAGGTTAGAGGCATATATGAAGTCTGACATCAAGATCTGGTGCCATACCATGAAGCAACAACCAGAATAGCTTCTTCATTCAAAGGATTCTTCATCGAACATGTACGTCGCGTATGCAATACAGAAGCTGATGCTTTAGCTAACTTAGCTGCAGTATTGGCAGTTCCAGTCAAAAGACAACAAATGGTGGTTATCTCTAATAGAGAATTATTTTGTGTTTGAAACAACTACAACATTGAATTCAGCAACCTAACTGAAGTCAATGTCATTAGTGAGGACTGGAGGATACCTTTCATTAATTTTGCAGTACATAACATATTGCCAGAAGATCCTAAAGAAGCTACATGTATCTGCCGTTGATCACTTCGATTCTATTATAATCATACTACTAAGACATTGTATCGAAGAACTTTTGATGGATTACTCTTGAGGTATCTCGCTGGTGATGAAGCAAAGTAGATATTACGTAAAGCTCATGATGGTGTTTGTGGAGCACATCAACCTGGTCCTAAACTACAGGATCGTATCCGACGTATGGGCTACTACTGGCCTTCTATGGTATCAGATGCTATTGATTATGCAAGAAAATACCGTGCATGTTAAATCCATGCAGATTTTATTCACCAACCGTCAAAATTTCTTCATCCAACTGCAGCCTCATGGCCTTTTGAAGCTTGGGACATGGATATAATTGGCCCTATCAATCCTCCTTCATCTAAAGGGCATCGGTTCATCTTAGCTATAACCGATTATTTTTCCAAGTGGGCGGAAGCTATACCTTTGGCTGAAGTAAAAACTAGTAGTATCATCAACTTCATTAAACATTATGTGATATATAGATTTGGTGTCCCTCGCCGAATCATTCATAATAATGGGCCACAATTCATCAGCCAGAAGTTTCATAGGTTCTGTGATGACAACAAAATCAATAATGTTGCCTCAACAGCCTATAATCCTGCGGCTAACGGGTTGGCTGAGGCATTCAACAAGACCATTATCAAACTCCTTAAAAAGTTTGTCTCTATTAACAAACGTAATTGGAGTAATAAACTTGGAGAATGTCTATGGGCATATCATACTACTCTTCGTAACCCCACAGGTTGTACACCTTTTCTCTGGTGTATGGATGTGAAACGGTACTACCTTTGGAGATTCAAATTCCATCATTAATAATCGCCATTGCTAATGAGCTTACTACAGACAATAATAATCGTCTTCGGCTTCAGGAATTGGAGGCGCTCGATGAGAAAAGGTTATTAGCCCAACAGCACATTGAACTTTATCAGGCACAAATTTCAAAAGCTTTTAAACGTAAAGTCAGAGTACAAACATTTCAAGAAGGCGAGTTGGTTCTTACAGTCAGACGTCCTATGACTATGACACATATGAGCAAAGGCAAGTTTGAGGCAAAATGGGAAGGACCATATGTGATAAATAAAGTCTTTTCTAACGGAGCCTATCAATTGACAGATATGGATGGTAGAGTTGCTATGATGCCCATCAATGGCAAATTTCTCAAGAAATATTATGTATGAAGACAAAATGTACTTTATTTTCAGAAACATGATGTAAATAAAAGTTTATTTTTATTCAAAAGCAGAATTGAATTACATAATATTAAGGACGGGGAGGAGGCCCTGATCCTTCATGATTAAATACATAGTTCGCCAATCGTTCAAGCATTTCATTGCTAGAACTCACGAAAAACTCGCAAGTAGCCATCCTCAACGCTTCTTCTTCAGCAGTCTTCCCGGGTTCTACTAATTTGGAGATCAAATCCTGTCCTGGCGTAGGAGGAACAGTTGAGCCTTTGACCCTTTCTTTCTGAGGAGGTACTGAGGGCTCAGCAGGTTGTGTCTCAGTTTTTTCTTCAATCTTCGAGATGACCAAATCTTTGGAAGACATTTTTTATACAGAAGGAAAAGAGATTGGTGATGTCTATGAAAGTTTTTGTTCTATTTACAGACAAAACAGCTAGATAGTCAATCTCGAGAATTGATGCGACTTTTCGAAAGAAACTCAATTGTTTATTCATTTCCAACTGTTCGTTTATTTATAACTGTTCGTTCATCATCCGATGTGACTGTTCATTCATTTTCGGTGTCCTTATCTCGAAAATTGAAGTGACCATTCACTTTTTCTAATGAGAGTTCACATTCTCTATACTTTTGAAATTCTGTATTACATCAGCAACTTGTTATCCATATTTTTCCTTGATTCTATGTTTCTTATCACCATATCAAAATCAAATCATAAAGAAGAGAAAATCATTCTTTATTCCTTCTTTAAAAACATAGATACACCTTAATGGAAATCTATTACATCTCGGATTTTCATTCTAAATGAAGGTCTATTACATCTTTGGATATTCCCATTGATAATGAAGATCTATTACATCTTTGGATCTTCTTATTTGTTGGTGGCAATTCCTTGTCATCTCGACCCGAAGCAACGAGCTCGATAATGGAATCAACTCTGGTCTTCTCTCTCAGAAAGACTAGAGGAGAACCACAGAGTGCAGCAGCCCAAAGATGAGCTGCTGTTAATACAACTGGTGGAAGGAGACAGCCCACCAGGAGAACTAGGAACGAGTCACCCTTCTGATCCGATTCCTAATTCTGTCTCTCCACCATCCAACTCTCATGTATAAAGGCTCTTCCTACCATCTGAGGAAGACCCTTCTTAACATAAAGAGTCCTGAGCTGTCTGATTTGAGTGTCAGAACCATATGAGCTGCCTGATGTGGGTGTCAAAAGAGTGTTCTCTGCAATAACCAAATCACCAATACCAGTTCTGAAGAAGCTCGCTAACCAAATCCCTGTAAATATCAATAAAACAGAAGAAGTTAGCAGAATCTATCAGCAGCATGGCACCTACAAACTGGCACACATCAGTATGCGCCTACAAACAGGCGTACATCAGCAATGTGCCTACAAAATGGCACATATCAGGCGCACATCAGCAATGCGCCTACAAAATGACGCATATCAGGCGCACATCAGTATTGCGCCTACAAGCAGGCGCATATCAGTATTGAACACTGATCAAACGGGCGTATGACAGCAATATGTGTCTCTAATCAGAGCTAAACATTTGGACCATAGTGTGCGCCTATTTTTAGAAATAGTTAGTGCAGACTTACTAGTTTTTGAAGACACAGCATGCGAGCAAATAGTGTCAGAATGAAGAAGCACAAGTGAAGCCTTGTGGGAAAACATTTATTTGAGAGAATATGAATGATTCTTTCTGGATGTCCTTTTTTAAAAAAGAGATTAAAGAGGAGGTGGGTGCGTCGTTCCAGGATCCTATTTTTGGCGTGCTCCTCAGAGGATGATCCGCCACTCGAACGATTGAAGACTAACGGAGTTAAACCAAAACAGCTCAGAAAATTTACTACCCTCAAAGCTGGGTCAGCCTCCAACAAAAAGGTTGTAGGCACAATATCTTATCTCGCTTCAGGAGACTTGGTGGTGGTGTCAGCATTGGTCTCTATCTCTTTCTTCTTGGGAGCCATTGAAGAACAGAAGTGAGGAACAAAGTACGGAGATCAACTATATATATATCAACCAATTGACTCTTCGTATTCCTCATGGGAAACTGAAAGAAATCAATAAAACTCCGAAAGACGAAGAGAAGATTGGATACTTTCGAGAAAGGTATTTAATCATGATGACCGAGCATTGATCGGTGCAACCTGACTTCGTCAAAACTTTTATGAAATTCAAAGTATTCCAAAACTTTACAATGTCTTTAAGTTTTGATAACTTTGAAGGGGATCTTGTAGAGCCTAAAAATCAAGTTGCACCTTCAATATACTGATCAATGATCAAATTGCGCCCCAAAAGTCAACTTGTGCCACTGATATGAAGCAGATTATGCCACCGATCAGATTGTGCCTGATATCAGACTGCACCCAATCTTTTTGCGCCAAAGCCTACGTGGCATCTGACACTTAATGGTCATCATTACATGACTATACTGATGACTGACACAACAGAGAACGAGGAAAATCTTTTCGAATCCCGTGAAGTGTGCCGCTCAAGGAAAAGTTGGTGGACAACTGTCTTGTACATTTCGTGAGTTATGCCCAGGCACAATCTAAACAAAATCCTTAGTTGCACCTGGGCGCAACCTGAACGACTTTTACTCAGAAGCTGCTACGTGTGTAGGCGCAGCTCAAATCAAGCGCAGGTTGACTTGTTGACTGAAGCTCGTGCAACCAGATAAAGTTGAGACAACTTACATTCTAAAGCAGGATGATATGGCACACATGCCACTAATCTCTCAAGACGTGTCTACTATCCTGTACACGACTACGTATATCTCAATCATACGATGCCACACATCTATATAAAAGAACAGAACAATTATCGGAGGACCGGACTTTTACTTCACATTACAAACTCGCTTGTACAAAGAAAGCCTAGGAACGAAAACCTAGGTACAGTAGACTAAGGACAATTGTTTATTTTAGATTCTGGGGGGTGACGATAGAGGCTCGGGAAGGCGACGGCAGCCCTGCCTTACTCCTTGGACGATCGGTATGCAGCCTTGGCTCCTGTGAAGAGATGGTTGGCGTTGATGAAGAAATGCTCTTCTTGCTCTCCCTCTATTACTCTTCTGGCTTCTCTCTCTCTGTGTGTATTTTCTCTGATTATTGGGGGGTCTCTCTGTATGGGCGTATCTCTCTCTAACCGTGTATATTTTAGAAGGGAATGGCACCTTGCTATTTATAATGGTGGGGGCATCATTAGGGTTTGGATGATTATCCATTCTCAAAGTGGCGGCGGCCTGATGCTTAATCAATCTGGACCATTAGTTTTAAGCGCGAAGGATCTGGGCCATAAATGGGGATAGTATCGAATCCTGTGAATGATTAATGCTGATTGCTTTAAATCTTCATGATTGGTTGTGTCAAGCTTGGACCTCTCACTACGTGTCCCATTGGCTTGATAATGAATGATATTACCTAATCTTATTAATTATGAGAATAATGTTAAATATGGTCATTGGGATCTGGTAAATCTCTGATTGATCTTCATCCCATAAGCATCCCTGCTACCAGCTGTCAAGTCATGGGGGCAATTGAATCTCTGCCACATGTCTTAATGGTGGACTCTACCAGAGCCGCATGATATCCATGAACCGCATGAGACAGCATCTCAGTGAGCCGTATAGGTATAGCACTTGCGAGCCGCATGGGATGGCTTCTTGGTGAGCCGCAGGAAGATGACTCTTGCCAGCCGCATGAAACTGTTCTTCAATTGAGCCGCATGGGAGTAGCCACGTGGCAATCTTGGATCGTATCAGAGATTTTCTTTCGTTCTCGAAGAGTCTGTTATTATGACAGGACCATCATGACACTTTATGTCAGAGCCGTCACTATCAAATCATGGCAGAGCATTGAATAAGGCCATTACTCGATGGCCAGCTGTATGAGGGGATCCCATGGGGACACGTGGCGTTGATCGAGCCGCATATGCGGCTGGAGGACTCTTTGAACCGCATGGGACTGTCCCTATATAAGCCGCATAGACTCTCCTGCCCCGAGCCATATGAGACTGAGAGTCTCTCTGAACCGCATGGGACTGCTCCTGTATGAGCCGCATGTACTTCTGAGCCGCATGCGGCTGGGGGACTCTTTGAACCGCATGGGACTGTCCCTATGTAAGCCGTATGGACTCTCCTGCCCTGAGCCGCATGAGACTGAGAGGCTCTCTGAACCGCATGAGACTGCCTCCGTATGTAAGCCGCATGGATTCTTCTGCTCTGAGCCACATGAGACTGAGAGTCTCTCTGAACCGCATGGGACTGCTCCTGTATGAGTCGCATGGGGTTCTCTTGTTCCGAGCCTCATAGAGCATTATTCTGATATTTTCTATGCTTCTACAGGACCCCCTTCAAAGTTTTTAATTTGCAAAATTGAAATACTTTGAATAAAAAGCATGGCCTTTGTTGACCGCATGGTTTTATCTGGCCGCATGAGCTGTTAGGCCGCATAGACTTTTTGCCACGTGTCCCAACCACGTGTGCAAATCTTCTGCATTAAATGCCCTTGATTCGTTTTTTGAATTAACGTCGCCTTTTGGAGGAGGATCCCAAGAGTCAGTTTTGCTTTGACCGAAGCGTTTTGTCTTTTATTCTTTTAGGCGGTGTGCGAATCGAGGCGTTTGTTGATTTTCGAGCCTCCTTCGCCTATAAATAGGAGCAATTTTATTCTTTGAGGGTTTCTTTACCTTCTCTCTTTGCTCGAACTCCTTGTTGCTGACCTTCTCTTCGTTTTCTCCCATCAACGATCGACAATGGCTCCCAAGAAGACTACCGCTGCTACGGGCAAGAAGGCCGCGTCGTCTTCTGCGGCAGCGAAGGACAAGAAGGCCGCGTCTTCATCGACTGCGGTGGCGAACGTGGTGGCTCCTCTGCCGGTTGACGGGCCTATTTTTTACCCTGATGTTCACCCGCCTATTGCTGGTAGGACCATCAACATGAACTGTCATGGCTACGCCGCATATCTTATGTGCGAGCCTATATTTCTAAGTATGCTGCGTGTCCGACTCATGTTTGAGCCGCATGGGATATGACCCAGGCCTGAACCGCATAAAAGTTGTTGTTTGCAGCCGCATAACTACTTCATCATCAGGGCCGCATAAGCTCATCTGGACTTGGACCGCATGAGCTCTTTCAAACTGAGCCGCATAAGCCTATTTCGAACTGGTTCGCATAAGATCATTTGAACTAGACCGCATAAGCTCATCCGTACTGAACCGCATAGGCCTATTTCGAGCCGAACCACATAAGCTTATTCGAACTGGCCCGTATGAGCTCATCCGAACTGATTCGCATATGCTCATTTCAAATCGAACCGCATAAGCTCATCCGCCCTGAACCGCATAAGCCTATTTCGAACCGAACCGCATAAGCTCATTCGAACTGAATCCGCATGAGCTTTTTCAAACTGAGCCGCATGAGGTTTATGCTGAGCTAAGCCGCATAAGCATCAGGTAGTTTGTGTTTCGGCTCTCTTTTTGACCTTGTTTCTTTTGTCTTTCTTCAGTGAATCTGCCAGTAAATCCTGCGGGGGAACTTATAGTGGGCTCAAATCAGTTCGCCTTGGCCTTGCATCTTGATGACTTAATTAAGCATGTGCTGAATCAATTTCCTGCTAATGAGCCTTCGGAGAGGTTGAACGCCATCGAGAATCAGACCCTCCATTATCTCCGTACCATGATAACTACTGGAAAGTTGGATGGATTATACCTGAAGCCTTCATTCCTCTTTGGAGATGCTTTAATCATAAAGAATCCCCGAGTATTAGAGATTTCTGAGAACTGGAATTTTTCTTTGGATAGGATAGCGATCCATATTCCTCTCATGGAACGTCATTATCCTCTGTCGTGGTTCAATATGGTACTGTTGGACAGGAAGATGGTGTGTAACTTAACTCCTACCCAATCAGGGATGTTGATGGGCAACATCTATTATAACCCGAACATACGGTCAGCGTACGCGGGTAAGGATTTTGTCCTCCGGTACATGATGGGTCTAGCCCCAGGCTCTTTCATGAATGTATACGGTCCCAACTTCACACTCACTCAAGCTGATACATTCCTGAATCGGCTCGCTCGCAAGAAATCTTATCCCGTTGGCAGACTGGCATTGCTGAACTGGATAAACCCCACTTCTACGTGGGCCCAGTTGACCACTTGGGTTCTGCAGACCTACGGAACATTCCTGCGGGAGGTGGGACTTTATCATGCCATTCGAGGCACTTGTCACGGGCTTCCTATCAATAAACCATTGTTCGTGGCGCTCTTGGAGATGTATAACCGGCGAATGGGGACGTTCTTTGCACCCGGAGGGGAGTTGGGGCTTGCTCTCCATGAGATGTATACTATCTCCAAACTTCCGTGGGGGAACGAGCCTTTCGAGGTGTATACCCCATCGAATGAGGAGTTCGAGGACTTGAACCGACGGCTCCCAGGTTTTGTTGCGGTGTATCAAGAGTTGCTGTGCCATCATAGTGCTTGTCACCAGATGGCTATAAAAAATGTGGATAGCTTAGAAGGGACCGCTCCCCACACCACATCCTGGGTCAATTATCTTTTTAAAGTTGACCCTTCTAGCGAAGTTACTCCTCGAACCCCTCGAACCCAGGGAGAGATAAAGGACCTGATGTCGAGCGTCAAGAAGTCGTGGTCCAAGAGTGACATATTCGGGAGTCAAACTGACTCTCTTAGCTATTTTTACTACGGCACCACACAGATGTCAGAGAAGGCGCTCCTGGCTAGATTTTTAATGATATGGCTACGGAACTGCGTAGTCTCGGGAGGGGCAGGTTCTATTGAGAGGATCAGTCGCCACTTCATTCTTCCTGCCGTTAAGCTGGTATTTGGAGTTAGACTGGATTTTCTTCCGGCTATGGTGTGTAGTATACACCATGGTCTCTAAACATTCTCGTCCAAGGTCATTGCCCGCCCGAAGACGCTGGATTTTGAGTGTATAGAGCTACTATTCCACTATTTGATGGGGTGGTTGCTGATGTACTACAAATCTTTGATGGGACCTGGAATAGCGGAAGATGCTACAGATGAAGACGCTTTCCTTTTCAAATGCCATCGCTGGTCTTGGGAATACAATACTATGCCAGCTTGTCGGAGGGCGCTGGTGAGGGTGGATGAGTGTGACTTTTTTGAGTCTGTTCCTCATTTTTCTGATGAGGAAGTGAGGAAAGTATACCTTGATGGTACTGGACCTTCTCACTTTCTGTCTCCGAATATGCTCACTTGGTTGCGCAATATCTGCCCCGCGTATCTGGTTTATCGTAACCGCGATAATGTGTACTTGGAGCCCTACCTGCCCAGTAGGTTTGCCCGCCAATTTGGCTATAGCCAGTTATTCCTTGATTGTCCCAACCCTTGTTTGGGCTTTGAAGGTAGCATCCTTGATGGTGTCAGGGTGTGGAATTATTATGACGCTTATCATACTCGGGCCAGATTCTCGGTCCCTGATGCTAAGGCGCCGAAGGAAATTTTATATGTGGCTGCTTTGTATCATGTTATGGCGAACAAGCCTTCTGTTAATTTTGATTCGAGTACCAGTTTTATCGTGGGTACCGGTTTACAGGAGAAGCCCAAAGGGGCCAAGGCTAGAAAGCAAATAGCGCTCCAGACTCCCCTCCCTGAATCAGAATCTTCCGAGTCGGCTGAGGAGGATGATGATTATGATAGCGAAGACTCCCTTTCTGGTGGGGGTGAAGAAGTAGCGGATCAACCGCTTCCCACACCCGATGAACTGGCGGAAGATCCGTTACTTGCTACACAAGAGGAAGTAGTGAGGGAAGGACAGCCTCCAGCTGTGTCTGGTCCCTCATGCAAACGAGCCAGACATGAATCTTCTGACGACAGAGCGACCTTTTCTGTGAAAAGAGCCGCCGTTAGGTCTCGTGGATTGCTTATCACCGAGAGGGGTGATAATGATGACGCTGCTCCGGAGGTATGACTATTTTGGAGCTATCTCCTTGTTGTGGCTTTCTTTTCTCTCGGAGATATGACCTGACCATTTTTCTTTGTAGGCGTCTGACGAACCAGGCTCTCCTGAACCGTCTGCTGCCCCTGGAGTTGATCCGGCCCTTGCTGCTTTGATTAATGACATGTGTGCCGCGGTCCTTTCTGCAGGGGCTCTCTCAGCGGCGGCTGGGAGCTCCCAGGTTGCTGAGGCCTCAGTCCGGGATGACGAAGGTTCCCTCGGGCCTGTCTCCGAGGTTGCTAAATTTCCGCAAGGTGACATCGATCTCGTCGCATCCCTTCCCGAGGGTGCAGGGGCGGAGGAATCTATTATACCTGACTCGGGGACTGCTGGTGAAGAGGCTGCGGTGGCTGTAGGCGAACCTCAGCCTCCACACTCTTCCGCTGGTAAGATAAGCCAGATATTGACTAGTGAGGGGGCTTATTTGCTCTATCAAAATATCCTCCGGGTCAAATCGATTCATGGTTGTCTTGGCCCTACAGGTCCTGACCCTTTACTTCCTACCGCAGATGTTCTTGGGGAAGGCTCGGCCTGCCGCGATCTGGGAGAAAGGAGCGTTTCCTCTCCTTCGCCGTCTCATGTCGAGGGGCCTCCCGCCAGCCCCAGGCAGATAGGAATGGAGCTGGCGATGGTCTCCACCTCATCCTCTGCCGATTATACGGCTCCGGAGATTGACCTTTCGACCCTGCCGAGCATTCAAGTTCTGCGGGCTACTGAAGAGGAGTTGGCCGCTGTTCATGCGTCCTTCCGTACGAAGTTTGTTTCTCTTGTAGCGGAAGAGGCAGATTCTGTTACGTCTTCTTCAGCGTTGTCGGCCACACTCCCGTTGACACCAGCTTCCTCGGAGGCTCTGGACGAGGTGACGCAGGACGTGGTCGACAGCTTCTATCGTCATTTAAAGAGGGGCATAGATGCTGCTGTAGAACGGGGGACCCCATTCACTCTGTCTCTGCGGTGCGCTCGGGGTCAGGTTGCAACTTTGAAGTCTCTTTCTAGCGGGATGGGGTTGGCTGCACTCCTGGAGCCTAAGTTGGCAGAGGCTGATCAGCTTGTAACCCAGTTGCTGAAGATACGGCAGGCGGGCTTGCCTGCTGCGATTGAACGGGAGCGGGGCTTCCTCATTGCTGCTTGGGATAGGATCAAGCTTGCTCGAGATACTGCCGGGCCAGTTGTGCAGGGAGTCCTTGACAAGTTCTCCGCTTCGTATGACAGGCTGGGTCGCCGAAGTCAGGCTTGTCGGGCTCGGAAAGAGTCTGCTTCTCGTGGGATTGCTGACACGAAGGAGCGGATTCTCGTACTCCAGAGGGAGTTGACCTTCTTAGAGTCAGAGCTGGAGGCTGCTCGTGCGGAACAGGAGTCGATTGCTCGGGAGGCCGAGAAGGTTTCTCGATCTTCTGTCAGCCTGGAGCGGGCCTTTAAGAGATTCGAGGATAACTGGCAAGCCCATGCTCAGCTGGAGGACGAGGCGGTGCTGACTCGAGAGGCGGAGCGTCGAGCTACCCAGAGGTTTGAGCGGTCAGTTGCCTTGCTGACGGACCGTCTCAGGGCGTTATGTGCCCCGGAGCAGTGATCAGCTCTCTGTTTTTCTTTTGCTGTTTTTCTTTTTCGTCTTTTTGTTTTGATTTTGTAAAGGATGTGATCCTAAAATGATGTAGCACTTTGAATTTTGAATGAATGAGCATGTTTCAACTCATCTTCTCTTTCTTGTACTTGCGGTGTTCGTGGAACTGAACTTGTTGGGGGATTATTTGTGGACCTGTTACCCTAGGCGTACCTTAGTTTTAGGTACGGATAACAAGTTTGGTCAGGATATCTGGAACAGCCATGGCAAAGTGGTCATGGGTGCTCTCGGTATTGGGAAAAAGGATGCCGTAGAGCAGCTGGGCTCCCGGGGCATGGTGAGATGGTGGATTTATGCTAAGGAGCTTAGCAAGGGATATTTGTGGACCTATTATCCTTGGCGTACCCTAGTTCAGGATACGGATAATTGGATGAAAGGAAACCAACATGTTTGCTCAGAGGTTATGAGGACATAGCAAGCATGAGGGTTTTATCGTGGAATCTTCCTGCTTAGAGGTAATGAGGACATGGCAGGGGGGACTTCACGGAAGATATTCGTGGTCAACAGCGGACATTTGTGGTCAACAGGGGACATTTGTGGTCAACAGAGGACATTTGTGGTCAACAGAGGACATTTGTGGACCTATTATCCTTGTCGTACTCCGGTTGTGGGTACAGATAATAGGTTGAAAGGGAACCGACATACTTACTCAGTGGTAATGGGGACATGGCAAGCATGAAGGTTTTTTCGACGGAGCCTTCCCACTCAGAGGTAATGAGGACATGGTAGGAGTGGGCTCATTGAAGAGGGGGTACATAGAACGACTCAGAGGTAGGAGAACGTGGAAGTTCTATGCCAGGGGGCGGTTTGTTTTTGGTGGAAGTGAAAACGACTCAGAGGTAATGAGGACATGGCCGTTTCGAAAATTTGTGGATCGATTACCCTTTTTGTGCACTGGGAGTGCGGGTAGTGGATCATGAGGGAGGATCTCTTCCAGGAAGAAAGTTCAGAGGTATAATCATACGTGACTTACTATCTGAAAGAGTGACCAGAATGTGAGTTCAGAGGCACCAGCGGGTACATAACTCGAAAATTTAGAATGTTGAGAAAGCGTGAGTTCAGTGGCACCAGTGGGTACATGACTCGATAATCTGAAGGGAATATGGAGGTGAGTTCAACGGTACCAGCCGGTACATGACTCGATAATTTGAAATATTGTGGATGTGAGTTTAGCGGTACCAGCGGGTACATGACTCGATGATCTGGAGAGAATGTCGTTTAGACATAATATTTCTTCAGGAACTTACCGTTGACGGGCAACATGAGCAAGTCTCCGTTTTGTTTTGCGAGGCGGTAAGCACCGTTGGAGAATACTGCCTCAATGATAAATGGGCCTTCCCACTTTGGCTGGAATTTGTCGGCGGTCTTGTGAGTCATGACCATTGGCCTCCGGACTGCCAGAATGAGATTGCCCACTTAGAATGTTCTGATTTTGACCTTCTTGTTGAAGGCTCCAGAGATGCGCGCTTGGTATAGCTCAATTCGTTGCTGAGCCAAGAGGCGCTTTTCATCTAGTGCCTTCAATTCCTGTAGCCGGCGATGGTGGTTTTCGTCTATCGTTAATTGATGTGTGAGGGCAACGCGTAGTGAGGGGATCTGAGTCTCCAATGGGAGGACTGCCTCACTCCCGTACACCAGGGAGAATGGTGTATTCCCGGTGGCTGTTCGAACTGTGGTACGATAAGCCCATAAGCATTCACCGAGCTTCTCGTTTCAGTCGCGTTTGTTGGAGGAGACAAACTTCTTGAGGAGTTTGATGATTGTTTTGTTGAATGCCTCTGCCAACCCGTTTGCTGCTGGGTTGTACGGTATCGAAGCGACATTCTGAATACGGTGCTTATCGCAAAATCGATAGAATGCGTGGCTTGTAAACTGCGGACCATTATCATGGATGATCCTTCGGGGCAGTCCAAAGCGGTAGATGACGTGATGCTTAAGGAAGCTGATCATATTTGAAGTCTTAACTTCTGCGAGTGGGACAGCTTTCGCCCATTTGGAGGAGTAATCAGTGATCGCAAGTATGAAGGGATGTCCTCGGAAGGAAGGTGGGGTGATTGGACCAATGATATCCATTCCCCATGCTTCGAATGGCCAGGACGCCACTGTTGGATGTAGAAACTCGGATGGTTGGTAAATGAAGTCCGCGTGGACTTGGCAGGCTTTACATTTTCTAGCATAATCTATCATATCTGCCACCATTGTGGGCCAATAGTAGCCCATTCGGCGAAGGCGATCTTGCAGTTTTGGGCTGGGCTGGTGGGCCCCACAGACACCGTCATGAGCTTCTCGTACGGCTTTTTTGGCTTCTGCATTTGACAGACACCGAAGCAGTAATCCGTCGTAGGAGCGGCGATACAGCATTTTCGTCTCTGTATCGTAGAAGAATCTGAGAGAACGCCGTCTAATGGAGGTAGCTTCCTTTGGGTTCTCGGGCAGGATGTCGTAGACGACGAAGTCGATGAATGGTTGTCTCCAATCTGGGGCATCATCGATCGTCTGTGCGGAATAACTCGCCACGAATTGCACATTGTTCTTGGGACAGACCAGTTCGTGGCCTATCACATCCACTGATTGGTGATCATAATTCGAAACTTCTAGGAAAGCGGCAAGACCAGCTAAGGCATCAGCTTCGATATTTCGGAGTCTGGAGACATGTTCGATGAAGAACCCCTCGAACGACGAGATGATGTCAATCGTTATTTGGTGATAAGGGATCATGTCTTCGTGGCGGCCCTCATATAAGCCCCGTATCTGATTGACGATTAGTTGGGAATCGCCGTATGCTTCAAGGTATTCTACCCCTAGCTCTCTTGCGAGTTGGAGGCCAATGACCAGAGCGTTGTACTCGGCCACATTGTTAGAGCAGGGCTCGGTGAGGGAATAAGCGCAGTTAATCACCAATCCGAAAGGGAAGATCAGCACTACCCCGACTCCGACGACTATATTGCCTTTAGGTCCGGTCCTCGAAGCACCGTCGAAGAACATTCGCCATATATTATCGTGAGAGGTTGCATGCGAGTCGACGACCTCATCTGGGATCTCTTCGTATATTCTGGAGGACTCCGAGCCTGGGTGGGCTGCTAAGAAGTCCGCCAGGGCTTGACCTTTGACTGCCTTTTGTGGGACGAAGATCATATGATAAGGGGACAACAATATTGCCTATATAGCGAGTCGAGAGCTGAGCGCCCCTGGTTTAGTCATGAGGACCCTGAGAGGGTTGACTCGCGAGATCACGTGTATCGTTTGTCCGGTGACATAGTGTCGTATTTTCTGAATGGCGAACACCAGGGCGAGGCATTCCTTCTCCACAGCGGTGTATCGGTGCTCTGGCCCAATCATCATTCGGCTGAGGTAATATATGGCCTGCTCATGGCCTGCATCGTTGTTTTAAGCCAACAGAGCCCCGAGGGAGTGTTCCATTGCTCGTACATAGAGCAGGAATGGTTTTCCAGGAACCGGGGCCACCAAAACTGGAGGATTTGACAAATATTCTTTGATGCTGTCGAAAGCACGCTGACATTCCTCGTCCCATACGAATGAGACTCCTTTTTCATGAGATGGGTGAACGGTCGACATCGTCTGGAGAGGATGGAAATGAACCTCCTGATGTAAGCTAGCCTCCCTTGAAGGCCTCTGAGTTCGCGGAGATTTCTCGGGGGACCCATCTCCATGATTGCTTTTGTCTTCTCAGGTCTACATGGATACCTTGTGTCGTGATGATGAAGCCTAAAAACTTTCTGCTGGATACGCCCAGAAAGGACTTCGTAGGGTTTATTTTTAAATTGTACGCTCGCATTAGGTCGAATACCGTCCTTAGATCCTGCAGATGGTCTCCCTTACAGCGACTCTTAACGGCTATATCGTCAACATAGCACTCCACTGTCTTGCGTAAGTGGTCTGTGAAGATGATGCTCATGGCTCTTTGATAGGTGGCGCCAGCATTCTTCAAACCGAAAGGCATGACTGTGTAGCTGTACGTGCCAATTGGCGTTCAGAATGATGTATGCTTTTCGTCATCAGGAGACATTTTGATTTGGTTGTACCCCGAAAAGCCATCCATGAATGACATACGTTTGAAGCCGCAGGTATTGTCGATTATGATGTCTGTAATAGGAAGGGGGAATTCATCTTTGGGGTACGCCTCGTTCAGATTGCGGAAGTCGATGCAGATTCGAATCTTCCTATTCTTCTTGAGGACGGGTACTATATTGGCGACCCAATCGGGATGTTGCTCCTCACGAATGAAGCCGCTGGCTATCAGTTTGTTGACTTCGGCTTCGATCGTGTCCATGATGCCTGGGCGAAAGCGTCGCTGTTGTTGCTTGACTGGCTTCGCATCTGGCCGAATGTTGAGTTTGTGAAGAGCAACGTCAAAATTTAACCCTGGCATGTCTTCATAGCTTCAGGCGAACACATCAATGTATTCTCTGACAAGTTCTAGCAGCGACTCCCGTTCTTCGTCTGCTAGGCTTTTACTGACGAAAATTGGTTTTGGAGAAGATTCGCTGCCGAGGTCAGCTTGTATGACTTCATCTTCAGTAGGAGGTTCTCTTTGTTCGAACCGCTTTTCCCATTGTGCATCCAATTGTTGGGCCCACGTTTCTAGTTCGAGGATCTCGGGGATGTCTTCGTCTTCTTCGTAAGCGTCGGCGAATGCCATGTTGACTGTCATGACTTGTCTGAACACATCTCCGATGCTGGTATCCGAATCAAAAGTTGGTGACCCGGTTGAATGTGACTGCCAGTCGCATTCTTCATCTGAACTCTCAGGGGTCATGGTAGGCATTACATACCCTAACCCGCATCGAGTTTTGTTATAGTAGTCCCGTGGTTTGCCCATCGGGACTGGTGGCTTCGAAGGTAATCATCGTCCAGTGCCGTAGTTCAAACCTGGCGTCGTCTCCAGATCATACCCCTGTTTTTGCATGAGATATTTGGATTGAGGGCTATAGAGATACAGCGGCAGTCTTCCGGCATCTGATCTGAGGTCGGCTTCCTCTATGGTGAAGGGATGCGGGTTGCTTGTCCGGCCGAAGATGATCGGATGATCCCCTTCCTCGATTATTCGGTAAGCATCTTCTACCAGAGTAAGCTGGATCGCGGTGTACACATTTGTCACTTGTGTGTATAGGTGAGTGCCTATACCGTATTCCATAGCATACATTGTACATAGCTTATTGAGCTCGGTATAGTTCAAAGATAACCCTTTATTGATGAAGTAAGGTATCTTTTCTAGGGGGATTACATCATCAGCGGAGGGAACATCAGTGTGGGCAGCCACATACTTGGCTAACTCTGGTTCCTCTTCGGCTACCCCCTGTGCGAATGAAGACTGGGAGGACGTCCTGGGAAGCTTGATTGTCAGTGGTTCAGTTGATGGAGCAGAGCATGGAGTTGTTGGCAGACTAGCGACCCCCAGTTTGGCACTTGACGTGGAGCGAGGAGTGGCTGGTTCGCTAGAAGTGTCAGACCTTGTATCTGGATGACGACCCTTCTTGGGAAGGCGTATTGTCAGCGGCTTGTCGGAGGGATTGAGCTTCCCCATTTGGGGTTGACTGACTCTCGGCAGTCTGATTGTCAGTGGCCCCGTTATGGGTCTCGGCACTTGGTCGGACCTTGGCAGTCGGATTATCATCTGCTTCTCTTGCACCGAAAAGCTGATCGCGTCCTTCCGCAGAGTGGCAGTAAGGGGTACGAACTTGCCCGGTTTACGAGCTTGGAGGTGGATCGACAGAGGTCCTTTTGATCCCGTGGCCGTTTCGGTACCAGCTTGTTCATTTCCTTCATCAAGGTGCCTCTTCGACTTTTCGTATAGGCAGGAGTCTGAGTAGTAAGATTCGACCCCTTTGAAGGGATCGATGTCAGCAAATTCCGTCTTCACAAAGCCGTGTTTGTCGACATATTTGAAGCACTGGTGTAGCGTAGAAGGCACGATCATGTAATCGTGTATCCATGGGCGCCCCAAGAGGATGTTGTAAGAAGTGTCTGCATCTATGACGTAGCAGGTGACTTTGGATTGGAGGTCGCCAATTTGACACTTCAGACGAATCTTCCCAATAGGGTAGCTCCTGCCCGAATTGAAACCGCTGATGGCGGTGCTTGTAGGTGTCAGGCGATGCATTGGGATACGGAGATGATATAGCAGACCCTTCGGGATGATGCTTATGGAAGAGCTATGATCTATGTGCATCCGATCCACCTTCACGTTGCCGATGTATCCCGTGTAGTATAGCTGACGATCGTGTAGGTTGGTTTTGATGAGCATATCCTGCGGAGTGAATACGATGTTGGGCATTGCTCCCGTACAGGCACTGTCTTGGAGATCCACGGGTGAGTCCTCTCCGGTGAGGTTGGATTGAGCCAGATAGACATCGGCATTTTGGAGTGCTTCGCTTAATGCAATACGAACGTCCTTGGAGAGTCTTAGGAGTTCGTATAGTGACAACTTGGCCGGTGTGTTAGCCAATTGTGCTAAGATGTCAAAGTTATAGGGCCTCTCTAGCCCTTGTGCTGCCTCCTTTCGAAGGGATTTGTCGAAGCTAGTCTCCCTCGGCCTAGGCTTGTCGGTCGTCGAAGGCTGAGCCGGTCCCGGAGCATCAGTTGTAGCGGGTTGATGATTTTCAGCTGGATTGTCAACCACAGGTTGGGATTGTGCTCCGGACCGCGTGACGACGGCTGTAGCTTCCTCGTTGTCTGCCGAGATTGTGTGGCAGGTCTTGACTTTTCTACTTTTTTTTGTCGGTGGAAGATAGTGTGGGCCGAGTCACTTCTGACACCAAGTCTGGATGGATCCACATGACCTCCCCTCGTGATGTGGTGAGGGGTACTAGACCGGCAGCCTGATCTCGGGGAGGTAGAAGATTGGTAATCTCCATTGTCGCTAGAGGGACGGGGACCACCCCGTCTTGAGTCTCCGTCGGAGGGAAGCTACCGAATTGTACGGACACCATATTGGCCGCCACGGTTACCTCTTCGAAATCGATGGCCAGAGCGTTCGAATCGATGAGGTTTTGGATGTACCGTTTCAGCTGGTAGCAATCGTGTGTAGCATGATGGACATAACGATGATAATAGCAGTACTTTGGATTCTCCATCTCTGCCGGCCGCGGTTCCCGTCTTGGTGGAGGGAGCTGAATCCTGTCCCCTTGTATGAGCATGTCCAAGATGGGCTTGACGTGACCGTCTTCGAAGGAGTAAGTGATTTGTGGCCATTGTTTGTCTGCGGGCTTCGGCTCAGGTTTTTGTGCTGTATCGGCCACCATAGCCTGCTTTCCCTTGCTGTCTCGATTGTTGGAGGGGCTACCCCCATTATCGTTGTTGGGACGCTTGCCCTTGTTTTCTCCTTCCGAGATGTGCAATCCCAGTTGGCGAGCCTTCTTCAGTCGTTCTTCGGCGCTTGTGGTGCTGATGATGAACGTTTTCCAATCTTTGAATTGACTTTCGTCCATCCAGAGACTGATCGTTGGAAGCAGTCTCTTTTGGCAAATTTCAATTAAAGAGGAATCTGGATTTCCGAAGGGCAACTTCATGGCGGTCTGGCGAAACCGCTCAATGTAGTTCCTTGTCAACTCCTTCTCCCCTTGGACGACGTCCATAAGAGTGGACATGGTGACATCTTGCCCTACTTCGTAGAATCTCTCCAAGAACAGGCGCTTGAAGCCGGCGAAGGAGTGGATGCAGCTGTCCGGCAGATTGCGATACCAGTCGAAAGCGACTCCTTCCAATGCCCCAATGAATAATCGCATGAGGATAGCATCATCATGGGGCAGATGGTCGATGGTGACCTCGAAGTAAGTGATGTACCGACTTGCTGAGGTCTTGCCATCATACGGGTTGATATTGAACGGCTTATATTTTGGTGGGAATGGAACATCCCTCCATTCGGCAGGGTATGGTTGCCGCATTCTGAGGTCTTGAGCGTTTTCTCGGGCATGGAACATGGCTCGGAGCTCCTGGACCTCTCTTCTTACTTCTCGGGCCTCATCTGTTGCGGTAGGGGCTGTTATTTCGGGAGGATTATTGCCCGGGTTTGGTGCCGCTGAGTTCGAGTCCTCATTGACCGCGGGACCCGTGCTTGTTTGGCCAGGCGTTCCTCCTTGCAGAGTTGAAAGAGCGACTTTGATTTTATCTACAGACTTGACCAAGGCCTGCAGTATAGCCTCCAAGGTGTCGATGCGTTGGCGATCGCTGGAACCACCTTGATTGCTGTCCGTCATGAATACCGTCCTTACATGAGGAGTGATGGAAGGAACGGTGGAGGATGTGCCCTCCGAGTCATACCTATACACCGAGAAGTCATTGGAGTAGGTGGGAATGTTCTCTTCGGGCTCGGACTCGGAGGGAAAGGTATCCCCAGCCTCAGAGCTTGCTTCGTCTTGAGAGTCGTGGATGTCCTCGAGGACATCAGAGTCTGTTGTACCTGATGGGAGAGTTGTTTCCCCGGGCTCGGCTCCTTGAAACATCGGATTGTTGTGGATGTTCGGAGGAGTGCTACCCCCAGTTTCCACGACCCCCAGTGATGTGGACGATGAATTTCCTATTGCAGCAGATTTCGTCTTTGAACGGGTGTGTTGGAATATTCCGGTGGAGGACAGCCTTTTAGACGACAGTTTCTTAGCTGTAGTGGTTGATATTTTGGGGCTGAAGATGCTTATCTTCTTCCCTCTCCCCTCGGCGGGGACTTTCTGAGTGGAATTGCAGGAGACAACAGGAGGTGCCTCGTCTTCTGAGCTCGGATGCTGTAGTCTTTGGAAGACGGACGACCGGTCTTCCATTGCTGCCGCGTTGTTGCAACAACAGTTGATGATGATTTGGGTGCAGTGATGTCCAAGCGAGGACTCTTTGTACGCCGAGGCTCCTTCTCTTTCCTTGTGCTTGTGGAGGATCGCCTCACGCAGGTCAGAGGAACCACTTTGTCCTTTTGCCGCCGGGGGTTGGACTCGAGCGGTTCTATACAACTTCCCATCAGAGGCCCATGTGATAGTCAACGGGACGCCCCGATAGTCAGAGGTTGGGACAGCTGACTGGGCTTGATGAGCCCACGCTGCCCTAGACTTCCTCCTTTTAGCACTTGCGGGTGCGTAATAGGAAGAGTCTAAGTTGAATACCACAGAGTCTGGGTTATCATCCAGAGAACCATCAGGGTCAGGACCGCATGAGAGACGGTCGACGACTGATCGAGAGAAGCATTGAACGGACGCTATGCGGCTAGAATTGGGTACCGTACAGGCTGTCTGCATGCGGTTGTCTTCTGCTGTCGGATGAGTTGTTTTTATGCGGCTAGGAGTCACGACCGTGCAGGCTGGCCGCATGCGGTTGGCAATTGTGGCCGCACGGGTTTTCTGCAAGCGATTGACTTTTTTAGCCGCATGAGTTTCATCCATGTGGTTGGCAACTGTAGCCGCATAAGCTATGCGGCTGACAGATGTGGCCGCATGAGTTTTCTTCATGCGGCTGGCGGATGTAGCCGCATGAGCTTTCTCCCTGCGGCTAATACCCTTATGCGGCTCGAATCGCATAGAGTTCCTCTTTGCCCCTGCAAGTCCAGCATCATAGTGTTTTCTTCTGCTGGACTTGGGGACAGCAGAGTTGTCTACGGTCTGAAGTGGGTCCGCAGGAGAGTCTTTTTCGCCGTCTTGAGCAACAGAGGGTATCCCATCGAGGGCTTGGGGAGGAGAAAACGATTTTGGCCCCCACTCTTTGCGAGCCTTCGTCCCGCGGGTACGCTTCTGGACTGGACCAGCGCTTCCTTCGGAGAGCATCTCTTCAACCGCCTGTTGGTCGAAGCGGACGACCATCTTTTGTTGCGTGGAGCCAAGTTTGGCTGCATCCGATTGCGTCACCAACTCCTCAGCCGTGGAGAAGTTTGTCCCCAGCAGAGTCGCCATCGTGTTTGCCATAAAATATAAAAGAACAGAACAATTATCGGAGGACCGGACTTTTACTTCACGTTACAAACTCGCTTGTACAAAAAAAGCCTAGGGACGAAAACCTAGGTACAGCAGACTAAGTACAATTGTTTATTTTAGATTCTGGGGGGTGACGATAGAGGCTCGGAAAGGCGACGGCAGCCCTGCCTTACTCCTTGGACGATCGGTATGCAGCCTTGGCTCCTGTGAAGAGATGATTGGCGTTGATGAAGAAATGCTCTTCTTGCTCTCCCTCTATTACTCTTCTGGCTTCTCTCTCTCTCTCTGTGTATTTTTTCTGATTATTGGGGGGTCTCTCTGTATGGGCGTATCTCTTTCTGACCGTGTATATTTTACAAGGGAATGGCACCTTGCTATTTATAATAGTGGGGGCATCATTAGGGTTTGGATGATTGCCTATTCTCAAAGTGGCGGCGGCCTGATGCTTAATCAATCTGGACCATTAGTTTTAAGCGTAAAGGATCTGGGCCATAAATAGAGATAGTATCGAATCTTGTGAATGATTAATGCTGATTGCTTTAAATCTTCATGATTGGTTGTGTCAAGCTTGGACCTCTCACCACGTGTCCCATTGGCTTGATCATGAATGATATGACCTAATCTTATTAATTATGAAGATGATGTTAAATATGGTCATTGGGATCTGGTAAATCTCTGATTGATCTTCATCCCATAAACATTCCTGCTACCAGCTGTCAAGTCGTGGGGGCAATTGAATCTCTGCCACGTGTCTTAATGGTGGACTCTACCAGAGCCGCATGATATCCATGAACCGCATGAGACAGCATCTCAGTGAGCCGTATAGGTATAGCACTTACGAGCCGTATGGGATGGCTTCTTGGTGAGCCGCAGGAAGATGATTCTTGCCAGCCGCATGAAACTGTTCTTCAATTGAGCCGCATGGGAGTAGCCACGTGGCAATCTTGGATCGTATCAGAGATTTTCTTCCATTCTCGAAGAGTCTGTCATTATGACAGGACCATCATGACACTTCATGTCAGAGCCGTCAGCTGTCAAATCATGGCAGAGCATTGAATAAGGCTATTACTCGATGGCCAGCTGTGTGAAGGGATCCCATGGGGACACGTGGCATTGATCGAGCCGCATATGCGACTGGGGGACTCTTTGAACCGCATGGGATTGTCCCTATGTAAGCCGCATGGACTCTCCTGCCCCGAGCCGCATGAGACTGAGAGTCTCTCTGAACCGCATGGGATTGCTCCTGTATGAGCCGTATGTACTTCTGAGCCGCATGCGGCTGGGGGACTCTTTGAACCGCATGGGACTGTCCCTATGTAAGCCGCATGGACTCTCCTGCCTCGAGCCGCATGAGACCGAGAGTCTCTCTGAACCGCATGGGACTGCCTCCGTATGTAAGCCGCATGGATTCTTCTGCTCCGAGCCGCATGAGACTGAGAGTCTCTCTGAACCGCATGGGACTGCACCTGTATGAGCCGCATGGGGTTCTCTTGTTCCGAGCTGCATAGAGCATTATTCTGATATTTTTCGTGCTTCTACATTGGTGGACAGCTGTCTTACACATTTCGTGAGTTGTGTCCAGGCGCAATCTAAACAAAATCCTTAGTTGCACCTCGGCGCAACCTGAACGACTTTTACTCAGAAGCTGCCACGTGTGTAGGCGCAGCTCAAATCAAGCACAGGTTGACTTGTTGACTGAAGCTCGTGCAACTAGATAAAGTTGAGACAACTTACATTCTAAAGCAGGATGATGTGGCGCACATGCCACTAATCTCTCAAGACGTGTCTACTATCCTGTACACGACCACGTACATCTCAATCATACGATGCCACGCATCTAAATACAGTTAGTACACGATTGACAACTGAATGGAAGTTGGTGCAACGGGAGGTTGGCACAATCCAGTATGGCACAATCCAGCCTCGTGCACATCAGAATGACTGCTAAAACAGTTATTTCCTGAACTCTATAAATAGAGTTTCCAATCATCATCAAGGGAGATCAAGAACTCTTGCAAAATAGCTGCTACATTCTCCAGAGGCTAGAGTCTTCAAGTTCACGTAGTCCAAGGGATAAAGTGATCATCTTCTGATCAGATTTCTAAAGTTGTGCTTTCCCAGAATTCATTGTACTTTGTACTCTTTTATAAGTTTGGAATAAAACAAAATTTTGTTTTTTGCAAACACACGTCATGCACCTCACGTTGCGACGACAGAAGAGCGAGACGATATGATACATCACCTACTCGCTCCAGAATATCAAACGGCCCTATATACCTAGGACTAAGCTTTCCCCGTACGCCGAAACGAATGACACCACGGTTAGGCAAAATCTTCAGGAATACATGGTCGCCGACAGAAAACTCAAGAGGGCGCCGATGAGAATCGGTCCAATGACGCTGGCGGTCTTGGGCAACTCGAAGATGATCCCTGACTCTTCTGACCACTTCAACTGTCTGGGCAATCATTTCCGGACTGAGCATCTGCCTCTCTCCAACATCATCCCAGGCTAGTGGGGATCTGCACTTCCTACCATACAGTGCCTCGAACGGTGCCATCTGGATACTGGCCTAGAAACTGTTGTTATACGAGAACTCCACTAGGTGCAGGTGATCTTCCCACTAACCACCAAAGTCGAGTGTACAGGACCGCAACATATCTTCAAGAGTCTAGATCGTGCGTTCCGACTGACCATCAGTCTGCGGATAATATGCCGAGCTGAACCGGAGGTGAGTTCCTAAACTCTCTTGCAGGCTATGCCAAAAGTGTGACGTAAATCTTGAATCTCTATCCGAGGTGATACTGACTGGTACTCCATGCATCCTGACTATCTGTCTGAGGTACATCTCTGCTAGCTGAGCTGTCGACTGACCGACTCTAAACGGGAGAAAGTGAGCCACCTTCGTAAGCCGGTCAACTATAACCCAAATAGCATCTCGACCTGCTGGGGATCTAGGTAATCCAGTCACGAAATCCATGGTTATATGCTCCCACTTCCATTCGAGAATTGGCAAGGGCTGAAGAAGTCCAGCTGGCCTCTGATGTTCAGCTTTAACTTGTTGGCAAACCAAACACCGAGAGACAAACCAGGCTATCTCCCTCTTCATGCCATTCCACCAAAAGTGCTGCCGGATATCACGGTACATCTTCGTACCACCGGAATGAATGGAATATTACGAACTGTGAGCTTCTGCCATGATCTCCTGTCTGATATCACTACTGGGTACACAAAGACGCTTACCATGTCGAAGTGTTCCGTCTTCATGAATGCATAGCTCTGGTCTTCGTCCTGCCTCACACTCTGCTCTTAGTCGATAAAGATTGGAATCTGTTGACTGCGCCATCCGGATCCTCTCGACTATAGTGGACTAAACTTGCATACTGGCCATCAATGCCACACTGGTAGGGAGAACAACTTCTATACCCATCTTTTGAAGATTTGTTAACAGCTCTGGTTGGGCTGTTAGGAAATAAACTCCGACTCTCCTACTTAATGCATCTGCTACAACGTTGGCCTTCCCAGGATGATACTGCAGGTTGACATCGTAATCCACAAGAAGCTCCAGCCATCTCCTCTGACGTATGTTAAGATCCTTCTGGGTGAAAACATACTTCAGGCTCTTGTGGTCGGTAAAAATCTCTACCCTATCTCCGTACAAGTAGTGCCTCCACAACTTAAGTGCAAATACTACTGCTGCCAGCTCCAAGTCATGGGTTGGATAATTCCTCTCATGATCACGAAGTTGACGTGACGCATAAGCTATTACCTTCCCATGCTGCATCAGAACACATCCTAAGCCTCTGCCTGAAGCATCACAATACACTGAGAATCCCTCGGTCCCATCGGGAAGCGTGAGAATGGGTGCCATCATCAAACCTCGCTTCAACTTCTCAAAAGAATTCTGACACTCTGCTGTCCAACAAAACTGCACATCCTTGCGGGTCAACTGGGTCAATGGCGCTGA
The DNA here is from genome assembly GCA_029216955.1 of Iris pallida. NCBI lineage: Eukaryota > Viridiplantae > Streptophyta > Magnoliopsida > Asparagales > Iridaceae > Iris > Iris pallida. The sequence goes on from JANAVB010018198.1 coordinate 7,144,698, forward strand.
AATATGAGCAAAGTCTGAAACAAATCGCCGGTAGTAGCCGGCCAAACCAAAAAAACTGCAAACTTCTGCAACTGTGCTGAGTACTGGCCATGACTCAATAGCCACGATCTTTTGGAGATCCACTTCTACTCCTCCTCTAGTGATGATATGACCCAAGTACGAAATGCGATCGAGCCAGAACTCGTATTTACTGAACTTGGCATACAAATGATGCTCCCTGAGAAGCTAGAGGACAACTCTGAGATGCTGCTCATGCTCTGCTTCATTCTTGTTGTAGACCAGGATGTCGTCTAGGAACACAATCATGAACTGATCCAAGTAAGACATGAAGATGCGATTCATGAGGTCCATGAATACAGCCGGCGCATTGGTTGCTCCGAAGGGCATAACAAGGAACTTTCAATGCCCATACCGGGATCTGAAAGCTATCTTCGGGATGTTCTGCTCTCTCTGACTCTAATCTGATGATATCCTGAGTACAAGTCGATCTTCGAGAATACTGCTACCCCTTTGAGTTGATCAAATAAGTCATCTATCATTGGGAGAGGGTATCTGTTCTTGATTGTCACTGAGTTCAAGGTACGATAATCAACACATAACCTGGACGTACCATCCTTCTTTTTTACAAAAAGCATCAGGGCTTCCCAAGGCAATCTACTAGTACGAATAAATTCCTTGGTTCTGAGTTCTTCAATCATCTTGTACAATATCTCTAACTCTGACGGCGCCATCCTGTAGACTCTCTCTGACATTGGTGCTGCCCCTAGGATCAAGTCTATGGTGAACTCGATCTCCCGCTCTGACGGCATCCCTGGAAGCTCTTTCGAGAAAATATCTGGAAGCTCTGCGACTATCCGAGGTAACTGCACTACTGCTACGGCCATCCGCAATACTGGAGGAGAAGGTTCAACTTCGCCTCGGGAAAAAGAAAACTCTGGCTCGCCTGGAATGCTAAAAACAACCCTGCGAATATGGCAGTCTATTCTAGCATACTAGTTCCTCAACCAATCCATCCCTAAGACCACATCATAATCGGCCATTAGAAACTCTATCAATCTAGCAGAGAATTCTCTACCGCTAACTATGATCCGACACGAGAAAAATACTCTATCTACTCCCATAAGTCCGTTACCAGTAAGTATATTGAGCCTTACTGATAATGACTCGGGCTCCAATCCTATCCGTGTCGTAAATTGTGCCGACATAAATGAATGCGATACACCAGAATCAAATAAAGCTGAAGCTGGAAAGGAGTTGACGAGAATAGTACCTGCCACTACCTCTCCTGGTGCCAATCCTTCCTCTACGGTCATCACCATAGCTTGACCATGTCCTCGGGGTGCTGGTCCCCTCTGCTAAAATCCTTGCTGCTTGTTCTGACTCAGGGCTTGGGCTTGTGCATACTGCTGGGGGTGCTGCTGCTGGAATACTTGGGTCTGAGGCGGCAAGGGCCTCGGCAACGGGTACTGCTGCTACTGTTGGACTGTTGCTGGTCCTCTTACCGAAGGACTAGAAAGGTTGGACGATGATGAACTACCCCTATTCGGGCAAGATCCTACCTTATGATCTGCTGCTCCACAAGCCAGACACAATCCCTGCGTCCAGCGACATTTCGCCACCACATGTCCCGGCTTCCCGCAATGCGAACATCCCACTGTGGAAAAGTGCTTCTACTTCTGCTGCTGAGGGTACGTCGGGGCGGAATGCTGAACCGACGTCACTGAGGCCTCCCGCCTCGGAGCTCTAATAGTCAAAGCCCTAACTGCCGAGGCTGGTGCTGAAGACTGATTCATCTGGCCATAGGATGCTTCCGACCTCTGGTCCTATCCATGATCCTCTGGGAGGTATACTCATGCCTCCTAGATGCTCTCAAGACTGCATCAAAAGTCTGATGCTCAAACTGCTCAACTGCTAATAAAATCTCGAGATGGATCCCCTGCTGGAACTGCTGGGCTCTGTCGAACTCGGTCGCTACCAAGGTGGGAGCAAACCGACTAAGTCTCGAAAACTCGGCCATATATCCGTCGACCGTCCTACCCATATGCTTCAGATTGGTGAACCTCGTCTGTAGATTGTACCGAGCTACAACATCAAAATACTTAGTTTAGAATCTCTCTCTGAATACAGCCCAGGCAATGGGTGCCACTAATCCAACAGCCTGCGCCGCTCACCAGCTACGGACAAGATCCAATAACTGCAGGCGCACTACGGCCACCTTCTCGTTCTCTGGAGTCCTGGCTGCTTCTAGAATTACCTCTGTGTCCTGAAGCCAAGCGTCTGCGGCAATAGCATCTTCGCTACCATCGAAGAAGGGAGGGTTCAGGCGCTTGAAGTTGTTGGCCACGCTGTTACCCTGATGACCTCCTCTGGTCAGAGCATCCATCACTGCCTGGTATAATGCATCACCCCGACGATCCTGGAAAGCTAACAAGGTCATGATGAGACCTACCAAAGTGCCATCATTATCAGGCTCTGCAGGCTGAACTGGCTGGACTGGTGGCTCTTCTCTAGTAGGCATGACTCTGGAGGCTACTCCGGAATGTTGGGCTTGATCTCCAGGTTGCTGCTGGTCCACGGGAGGTGCTCCACCTTGCTGATCGGCAGGGCCAGGTACAATACCGCTGAAGAAGATGATATAGGAAACAATAAGGAAGGACCAGGATAAATCAACGATATAAGCATGTGATCAGGACAAAAATTTTAGGGATTCAGAAGATATAAACAGAGATCAAGGACGAGTACTGATTGAGACATCTATTCGGTAAACCCTCACATATCTTAATTTTTCAAGACCTGCATGGGCCACCACTTAAACCATGTAACGCCCCAGAACCAGAACACTGGAGAGCAGAGGCATACATAGCCAGCTACGTATATTGAAGTGTAACCCACCTCGCTATACGGTCACGGTTGTCTAGATACATGAGGGTTTAACTACAAGCCAACAGTCTCCTATGGTCATGAACAAGCCTATTGTCTCAATCTCAAGAAAGTAAATAAATGTTACAAGATGTAAGATCACCAAATATACAATAGTAAGGTGTCCCAAACATTACATATTTAGCTGATCATGAAGCTAGTCATTACAAAATATGAGTACTAGCAAGAGTTTAGTCATACATGATCAACCCTAGGATCTGTCAATCATGTTACAGCCCGTAGGCAGACAATAAGTAAATGCAATCGAGCTAAACATGTGCTCGTCGGCTAAACGCCTCAAAAAAATATTTTTACAATAAAGTAGAAGAATAAAAAGGAAACCCACTCGTTGCCCTGGTTACGTCTGGTGGTCACCATCGGACAGGAAAGTCGGTAGATCCTCTGGAGCTGCTCCGGTATCTGGCCATACAAAACTAGCTGGATCAGATCCCAGAGAGAGCAAGTGCCACAAAGGAGGCTTCACTTAGGAACTAAAACCAGTAATTAGCACAAGAGTATAAATAAATAGTAATAACTGGAAATATGGTAAAAAAATCAGGATAATATACGACGAGATAACCATGGAACTATTCAGATAACCATGTTACAACCCGTAAACCAAACAAGAACCGGGGTTGTAATCCTTCATCTGAGCGGAACTTGGTTTCCCACCATTTATCGACAAGATAATATAATAAAATTAGGTCATGTAACAATCTTGTGCAGGATCAAGACAAGACTAGACTGATTATGCCTCATCCAACAATCACGGCCAAGCAATAAGTACGACTTGATACTTTAACTAACTAGGGTTATCACAGGACTAGTTACTAGCAAGATACAACGAGATTGTTCCACAGCCACAAGCCCTGCAGACCATCCAGGTTACCCAGGTCGAATATATCATGTTCATGTAGGGTGCAACACATAGCAGTGTGCTGGAAATATGTCCTACTCGTCGGCAGGCTACAAATCCACAAGCGCGCCCAGGTAACGGGATTGCCTGTAGCTGGAAAATCTCTTCATGACTACTGTATTATTCTAGTTATTATCCTTAGTCAATTTCAATAGGTACCCCTGACCGTGGTACTCAGGGGACCCATCCTAAACATAATACAAGACAAGACTGGTTCATTTGTACAAGCACAATCGCCCATGTTGTCCAGGTTATTCATACTTGTCATGTCATGTTAGCCATCGCAACAACATATCATGGTATATCATGTCAGGTTTACTTGTCAAGAGTATACCACGGCGGGCCACTATTATGTCGTGTTACTTGTCAATAGTGTACCACTACAGGTCACTGTCATGTTCAGGGAACATGTACAAAACAATATAGTACAAGCATTCTATCAAGAGACCCAAGTTATACTGAGAGTTACTAGACAGAAGTATAATAAAATAATTAAAACAACAAGGGCAAGACAGGGGGAGGAGTCATACAACTCAGGAAAAAAAATAAGTTTATGCTGTTTGCCATTGAAATCTTTTGATTGCAAATTTCAATTATAAACAGAACAGTGTTACAATGTAGGACTTAGATGTAGTCCTAGGAGTACACTTTTGTTTATCTGGGTCCCTGTGTCGATGGAGCGAGTGGTAATGCGTTGACTCCGTTGACGATCTGACAACGGTTCTCGGTTCTCTGAAGGTCTAAGTTGCTCTGGGTGTTGGAGCTTGCGGAGAGGAAAAAGACATTGAGTGTCTGTATCCGCCTCTCTCACTGTGTGTATGAAGGTCAGGTGTGTGTTCATTCGTGGGTGTGGAAGAAGGAAATGATTCCTCTATTTATAGCTTGTAGGATGGCTGCTCATGCGCGCATATGTAGGATACACCTGTACGTGGGGATGCCACGTGGTTGATGCTGCGGGAGGCGCATGGATGATGCACCATCAATTGTAGGTTGAATCCTTTATGCGACTTTTGTGGGCTGGCACGTAGCAGGGGAGAGGATCTTTCTGTTGCTGAGATCTTAGGTGATTAGCACCCCTTCATAGGCTGAATTGAGTCAAAGGACACGTGGCACATGTCCGTAGCTTAAAGATCTCAGATTTGGTGGAGGGTAATCTGATAGGATGCGCCTGGGATTGGGCACATAAGAATACTTTGGCTCGCAACCTTCAGGAGTTACGAACCAATTTGGGCGCACGGCTTTTGAGGCGCATGCGAAGCTTCAGTAGTGACTTGACCTCTGTCTTCAGGGATCAGAGGAAGGTTTGAGGCGTACGGCTCTTGAAGCGCATGCAGAGGTTTAGGCGGATGGCTGCGGAGGCACATGCGAATGGTTGGGCGGCCACGTGGCTTGTAACCGCCAGAAGAGAGGAATGATGACGCTGACGTCAGCGGCGCTTTATTTTCTGTAAAAGCTGTTACTGCTCTGTCATCGAGGCATGTCTGCTGTCGTGTCAGACTTCAGCATTTAATGTTATTTGACGGATGATGGGCTGTTGAATGGGTGCATTGATCTGCGTTCCACTAGGTGCATGGGTCCATGTTGATTAGGACGCATGCTTTGTTGGGCGTATCCATACAGGGTGCTTGGTACCGATGGGCACGTCTGTACGATGTACGGTATCTGACCGGCACATCCATTTGTATGATGCATTTTTATTGGTTCGACTGTTGCATTCCTTGAGTGCTTTAAATAGCCGTTCTTGACTTGGCTGAATTCGAAGCGTCAGGTTCATCACCATAAATGCAAATTGATTACACGGGATTCGGAGAGCCCGCCACTTGGCACATGGGTTTGATTTGCCTGGCCTATAAATAGCAGCAAGGAGAGAGTTTTCTTCTCGTTCTCTCATGTCTTCCTGAATGAACTTATTTGCTCGAGCACATTCTGTTGACAAGATGCTCCTGAGGGTGAAGATGCGATGAATTATCTTCATTCATCCACTTGAAGGTGACTGTTACATCCAAAAGTCAGAATCGAGGGCTTCTGAGGCAGGCGGAAGGTTCCTGTTGCATCCAAAGATCGGGATATTCGAGCCTCGTCTCCGTTATTCTGGAAGAGCTGCAGATCGGAATTGTGGTGCTCCCATCGTCCTTGGGCTTTGGAGAGCTCTTCCTCCTGTAAGAGTGGGTGTTGCCCATTCTGGTTGTGTTGAAAGCTGCTCCTTTAGCCGCGGATCGGAGTTGCGGTGCTCTCCTCTTCCTTGGACTTTGGAGAGCTCTTCCTTCCGCTAGAGTGGGGTTGATCGCCCACCCTAGTTCGGCTCAATAAATGCTTCATTAGTCGAAGCACTTGATCGGGTCGAAGTAGAGCGCATATGCTGAGACTTCATGATGTGCATAACTGAGACGCTGATGACACGTGCCTAACTGAGATGCTGATGTGATACGCCCGACGGATGATGTGCCAGGCAGAAGGCGTATGGCAGTTTGCTGTGCCTGGCTGTAGTCTTAGGATTCTTTCTTTTTGTAGAAATTCTCCTTTGTCAAGCCTTTTTTTAGACATGTAATAAACTTTTATATAAAATAAAAATCCTTTTGATGTCTATACTTTTGCTGTCTTGCTGTGCCAAGTACTTCGTTTGATGTTTCCTGGCGCATGTAATGTTAGGCGCATAGGAATTCTGTCCTGTAGATACGCCTGAAATTCCATGCTTCTACAAGACCCCCTTCAAAGTTTTCAAAACTTTCTGTCAAGTTTTGGAATACTTTGAATAAGAAGCATGGTATGGTCTTCAATGGGGCGCACAACCGTTCGGGGCGCATGATTGCTCTGCGTATCTGTGATGATGCGCATGCTCCTCTAAGTTTTAAATGCAAATGATAACGCTTCGAAATAAATAAAAAGATTTAATGATGATCTTTTTGGATTATTTACAGTTATCACTTTGTAGAACCCCAGGCGGCGGCTGACGTCACCCTTCATCGGTTCACGCGTGCGACCAAGCCTATAAATAGGCGTCTGGTAGAGAGAGAGTTTTTTACTTTCTGCCAAGAAGCTTTCTTCTTCTTTAGAGTTTTTCTTCCAAAACCTTAACTTCTTTTTACGAAATGGCTCCCAAGACTCCTCGCGGTGGTGTTGGCCGAGGACAAGGCCGGAGTAAGGAGCCGATGGAGTTCGATGAGGAGGACGCTCCTATCGTCACTGTGACTCCTGCCGATGTTCGTTCCGCGGTGACAGGTGGGTGTCTTTTGCCAACTTCCACTTTTTTTAGACGAGTTTGGGGCATATGTATGAGTCGCATCCTGTTGCTGTGCCTTAACTCCTAGTTGCCGACGCGCATGGACTTCTGTCCTGATGATGCGCTTAAGTTCTTCCGCTGACGCACATAGGTTTAGAACCTGATTATGCACCGAGGCTTCGCTGCTGACGCGCATGGGCTCGGGCCCTGATTATGCGTCGAAGCTTCACTGCTGACGCGCATGGCTTGGGCCCTGATTATGCGCCGAAGCTTCACTGCTGACGCACATGGGCTTGGGCCTTGATTATGCACCAAAGCTTCACTGCTGACGCGTATGGGTTTGGGCCCTGATCATGCGCCGAAGCTTTACTGCTGACGCACATAGGCTTGGGCCCTGATTATGTGCCAGGCTGCTGATGTGCCCTAATTTTTCCTTGCTGCTTGACTTTTGTTTTTGCTGTGTCAGTGTCGATGACTATCCCCTTGCTGAACGAAGTCCTTCTGGATGCTTTCCTTTGCCAAATGGGGGTCGACTTCAACGAGGAAGTTATTAACCCAGCGAAGGCTGCTATCATGCATGATCAGTCTCCCGAGAGGATATTGCAAATTCGGGATCAGTTGCCTGTTATTCTCCAAAGTATGATGGAAAGCGGCAAACTGAAATCTGCTGAGTCCGAGAATGTGACTTTCTTGAAACTGGCCTTTCTGTTTGGTGACCGCTTGATCTCCAATGAGGCAAAGATACTAAAGATCAAGGAAGACTGGTTCTTCACAGCGAAGGACGTGGCCCTGTACATGCGGCTGTCTGAGCATCAATTGCTACTGACAGTTTCTACCGCTTGGCCTCCAAGAGAAGGATGCCATGGGAACTTACTCCTTCTCAAGAAGGGTCAGTGGGGGGTACCCTTCGTATTGATGTAACATCGAATCAAAGAGATACCTTGGCCTCCTCGCGAGCCGGGACCTCGTACCATTGCTAAACTTTGTGTCATAGGAGCATTTATAGTGATGTTCCCCCCCCGACACTTTTGCCTTCGATGTTTCGACCTTCACGAGCCGGATGCTATCATTGAATGTTATGTATCCGAAAGGAGGTTTTTGGGTTGAGGGCTGGTGTCACCACGTGTCAAAGTGGGATGAGCTGACCCTTTGGGTCTTGACGAAGTTCAAAACTGAGCTGAAAGCGATTGGGCTGACCGCTGCTCTTTGCGCCACCCAAGCAGGTGTTGACCTTAATCGACATATGTTTCTTGCCCTCTTAGAGATGTTCAACACCCAGACTGGTACCTTTTTTACTCCGGTAGGGGAGTTAGGATTGGCCCTCCACGAGATGTACGAGGTGTCCAAACTTCCTTGGGGCTCAGAGCCATATGAGGAATATTTCCCGACGAATGAAGAGATTCAGGTTCTGGAAGACAAGGACCCAAAAATGGTAGCTATTTTCAAGGAGGTGGTAAGCCACCATTACATGATGCAACAAAGGGAGAGGGGCGGGTCACAGCCCCATGTGACTGCTTCGGGAGTGCCGTCTGTGGCACCAACGAAATTAGCTCCTGCTGAGGTAAAGACGTCGCACATAATCTGTTTTGTCCTTTGATTTCTGTGACTTATGTCCTCCTTTCTCCTTTTTTAGAAGGTGCCGAAGAAGAAATATTGGGTTTCAAAACCGAGTATTAGTAGGCCGAAGGAGGTGGCGAGCTTTTCTGATGAGCGCATTCCTTCTATTATAGCATCTCTCAGGGAAGGGAGCGCTGATGACGTCGCTTCTTTGGAGGTTTCGGTACCTCCAGAATACGTTGAAAGGGAATCTGAAGATGTACTTGCACCTCAGGTTACTGCGGTCTCTCGATCGATCCCTCAGGAGGGTGGCGTGGAGCCTCGACTGGGAGTAGAACTATCTATTGAGGGGGTGCCTGGGAGCATCGAGGCCTCAAGAAAAGTTGTAGGAAAAGTCCTCATAGACGAGGAGGAATTATGGAGCTCGTCTTCTTCTGATGATGGCTCGCAAGAAGATGTTGATCAAGCTGCCAGAGAGATCGCGTCCAGTGGAGACGCCTCTGACAAGGATTTGCCGGCTGGGCTTCTTCCCGGTCGTGGTAATGAGGTGCTGGTCGCACATGAGGCGTCGTGGCCGAGCCCTACTCCTGCCTCGAAAGTGGAGGTTGACGTGGTAGGGTCGATGTCACTGCCGGGCCCTACACCCGTTCCTGTAGGAGAAGCTGATGTAGGTGATCCGACTCTGGCTTCACGGGAAGTTGAACTGTCAGGGGCGAATCTTGCAGCTTCGAATGAGAGGGATAGCTGTCTTGCCCCGATCGGGGATAATATTGTCAACCCGGATGTCGGGGGACCATCCGTCATTGGCCCTGATAAGGACAAGGGTCCTATGGTGGAGGATACACCTCCTGTTCTTTCTACTTGGGGGACAGTATCGATGCCCCATCCAAGCCCTTCCGTCCACTTGGCACCTCGGGCTAGTGACGAAGCGCAAGTCCCTGACGAGAGAGGGTCTATTGAGGTTGAGATTACAGCCTCACAGATTGAGGTCGGTGGGTCTTCTGCAGGTCCACTGTCCAGAGTAGCTCCTTCAACTCCTGCTATGACACCTCAGGTGTTGGCAGACGCGGATGAGTATGTACAGTTTGTTGTTGAAGCAGTGTACAAGATGCTGCAGAAAGGCGTATCAACTGTGCTAAATGCGAACGAGAGTTTTACGACGGCAAAAGTCATGGCGCTCCCCTCCATTGATTTGATACGTTCACACCAGGGCTACGATCATATGGTCAAGATTCTGGAGGCATCGGTGGCCGAGCTCGACCAGCTTCTTTTTGAACTTCAGAGCATCCGACAAAATGATTTTTCTACTCTGACAGAAGCAGAAAAAGAGAAATTGATAGCTGAAGTCGAGTCGCCGTATCAGGCCACGGTGGCTGTCTGGGACCGTGAGGTGGCCGAAGCTGAAACCCAAGAACTTTCTGCTGGAAATCCCAAGGAAGGATTTAGCGGGGTTCATCTTGAGTTGATGCGCTCGTATGAGATCGAAGACTGTCTTTAGGTCTTGTAGGTGATTACCTTTGAGACGGCTCTTGACTGCGATGTCATCAACATAGCATTCAACCGTCTTACGAAGATGTTGATGGAAGATGGTACTCTTAGCTCGTTGGTATGTAACACCAGCGTTCTTCAAACCAAAGGGCATCACTGTGTAGCAGAAAACCCCCTTCCGAGTCCTGAATGATGTGTGTTTTGCATCATCGGAAAACATTTTGATCTGATTGTAGCTCGAGTACCCGTCCATGAAAGATATGCGTTCGAAGCCATATGTATTGTCGATCATCACGTCAGTGATTGGAAGCGGGAATTCGTCCTTCGGGCAAGCAGTATTGAGATCCCTGAAGTCGATACAGATTCATATCTTTTCATTCTTCTTGGTGACAGGGACGACATTGGCCACCCAATTCGGATGTTGCTTTTCACGGATGAACCCGCTGCTCAGGAGTTTGTCCACCTCTTGATCGATAGCGTTCATGATGTCTGGACGAAAGCGTCGTTATTGTTGCTTTACAGGCTTAGCATCAGGCAAGATGTTAAATCTGTGCATTGTAATCTGGGGATCAAGTCCCGGCATATCTTCGTAGCTCCAAGCGAAGACGTCGATATATTCCTTGGCCAATTGGACCAAAGACTCCTGGTCTTCTCCCTTCAGACTCTTGCTGATAAAGATGGGTTTGGAAGGAGATCCATCCCCAAGGTCAACTTGTTCGACCTCGTCTTCGGTAGGGGGTTCACGTAATTCAAAATGAGACTCCCACTGTGCTTCTAGGCGTTGAGCCCAGGGTTATTCCTCAAAGAATTTTGGCATTTGGTCATCGCCTTCATCCTCTTGAGTTTGTACAGATGCCATGTTGATTGATAGCACCTTCCTGAGGACTGAGCCGATACTGGTATCGAAATCCCAAGTTAAGGCTTCGGACGAATGAGAGTGTTCCATTTCTTTTGCCTCCGAACTCTCTAGAGTTGTCGGCGGTGTGACATAGCCCACCCCCCATCGAGTACGATAATAGTAGTCCTGCGGCTTGCCTTTTGGTGTTGGGAGCCGGAGGGGAAGACGCCGGCCTTTGTCGTAGTTCAGGCCCTTGTTGTTTTTCAGGTCGTAACTCATCTTTTAAATGAGGTACTTTGCCTTGTCCGTGTACCGGTAGACTTGTATTCTGCCGATATCTGGTTCTGGCTCGAGTGGCGGGAGGTCTTGATGATACTCGACTTTGCCAAAGATGATGGGTTATTCATTCCGATTCTGCGGTAGGACTATAAAACCGACTCCTTGGGACGGGACTACTCGGTTTACATGATTGACAGTCATTATTTGTGTTTGTAACGATCGTAAAGCATTATCTAGTGTATACATGGCATTCTAATGTAGAAGACTAGAATAATTGAAAGACACTCTATTATTGATAAAATATGAGATTTTGTCCCACGGGATTACATTGTCAAGAGAAGGGGCATCTATATCAGCAGATATTTACTCTCCTAACTCTTCATCTGTGAGCACCGGGGCCGGTTCAGGAGAGTCCATCGCCGATTTGACCTTGGGATCTGAGAGGGCTGTGTGGGCCTTCTCTTGCAGCTTGGATGATTGTGGTGGCTTGCCTTTGAGACGCACCTTCAGGGGTGCCTCTACTGCGCCTTCGATGACAGGTGCCTTTCCCTGTAGTTTTGCCACAAGGGGAGCCGATGTCTGAGGAGGTCTTCCCTTGAGCCGGATCTTCAAGGGAGCTTCAGTAGGTGCTCCACCCAGAGAAGCCGGTGCTCTTCCATGTAGCTTGATAGTCATGGGAGGCAGCATCTGAGGCGGTTTCCCTTTGAGTCGGATCTTCAAAGGAGCGTCGAGAATCTTCTCTGGCTCCATGTCCGGCTCTGCCACTGTTTCTGTTTCGTCGTCAGCATCATTGGCTTCCCCTTCATCGAGTAACTTGTATAGGGTAGCATGAGTGAAGTAGGCTTCGACTACCTTGAAAGGGTCAATGTCCGTAAACTCTGTCCGGATGATGTCATTGGTGGACATATACTTTATACATTGGTGGAGTGTAGATGGCACCACCATGTACTCATGCAGCTACGGACGACCAAGCAGGAGGTTTTAGTTAACGTCGACGTCCACGACATAGCAAGTCACCTCGGTTCGAAGGTTACCGATATGATATTTCAGTCGTATTTTGCCTAACGGTTCACTTTTACTAGCATTGAAACCGATGATTGTCGTGTTGGAGGGCGCCAGACGGTACATCGGGATATCCAGTGTTGACAGCAGAGTCCTCGGGATGATGCTAAGGGAGGACCCCAGATCAATCTGAATTCGCTTCACCTTGACGGAACCAACATACCCTGTGTAATACAGTGGCCTGTTGTGCCGATTGTGCTTGAGCAGCATATCATGTTGGGTGAAGGTTATGTTAGGGATGACCTCATCCACACAATGGCAGTGCGCACATGTGGTCGGGGGATCCTCAGGCTTCTTGACCTAACTGATGAAGGACTCAACATCCTTCAAGGCTTCACAGAGAGCTTCGTGGATATCTTTGGAAAGGCGAAGCAACTCGTACAGAGATAAGCGGACAAGAGTACCGGCAAGTTGTGCCAGTATGTCAAAGTTGTGGGGCTTGGCTAGCCCCGAAGCATTCTTCCTTTGTAAAGGCTTATCGAAATGGGCCTCTACATGCTTCTGTTTATTGGCTGCTGGAGGTTTGGATAGACCTCCTTCTTTGGCAGCAGGGGTAGTGCAGGGAGGCACCACCTCAACGGCAGCTTCGTCGGGTTGGATGTTCAGCTACGAACGGGTTTGTACAGGAAGAGCCTCTTCCACGGAGGAAGAGACCATACGGCAAGACTTGATCTTCTTGCCCTTAGCTTTGGAGGTAGAGCGTACCCCCAGTTGATAACCTCGGAGACGAGATCGGGGTGAACCTATAAAATTTTACCCCGTGATGTGGTGAGTGGGATGAGTCCACTCACGTTGTCACGAGTAGGTGGTAGGTTGACCACCTCCATTGTCGCCTTTGGGATGGGGATGACGCCATCTTGTGTTGTGGTTGGCAGCAAGGTGTCGAATTGGAGCGACACCAGGTTAGCCGAGACTGTCTTCTCCTCATAGTCGACAGAGATGACGTTCGTATTGATGCTGTGCTGGATGTAGTTCTTGAGGACGTAGCAGTCCTGAGTTGGATGTCCGACGAACCGATGGTAGTGACAGTACCTCAGATTGTCCACTCTTCCAACCTCATCGGGACGCTTTGGATCCGACAATTTGATCTTATCACCTTGCTTCAGCATCTCGAAGAGTTGCAAGGTGTCTTCGTCGTTGAAAGAATAGACCTCCTTTGGCCTCGGCACAAGCGAAGGCTTCTGAGTAGGTGGTTGTGCACCTTTGGCGGCATTAACAGTCAGCGCCTGTTTCCCCTTCGTCTTACGTCCAGGATTGTTGGCAGCAGGCCGTTTTCCCTTGTCTTCAAAAGCAGGAAAACTGACTCCCAGAAGGCGAGCATTGGATGCCTTCTTTTCAGCTGATTCAGCCTCGATAATCAATAAACTCCAGTCGGAAGGAGGAGTGGATTTGAGCCAGAGCTTGATCGCAGGCAGCATGTTCATGCTGCAGGAGGAGAGGAGTGCATGTTTTGGCATGCCCGGGGGCAGTCTAAAGCAGGCCTGTCGAAAACGTTCGATGAATGCTCGAACCGTCTCCTTCTCCTTTTGACGTACCTCTATCAGGGATGCCATTGTCATGTCTTTCCCTCCGTCATAGAAATGAACAAGGAAGAGATGTGTCAAGTTGTCAAAGGAAGATATGGAGTTGTCAGGGAGACTGCAGTACCAGTCGTAAGCCACTCCTTTCAGTGCCCCAACAAACAGACTGGTGAGTAGCACATCTTCCTTCGGAAGATGTCCCATTTAAGACTGGAAGTATGTCAGGTAACGACGTGGAGAGTCCTTTCCGTCGTACGGCGTCAATGTTTGTGGTTTATACTTGGAAGGATAAACCACTTTGTTCCATTCGAGGGGGTATGGTTGCGGGATCCCCATCTTCTGGCGCTCCTTCTGTCTGTTCTTCGACTCGAAGTGCTCACGCAAGTCCCTGATCATCTCCACCACGTCTTCTGTGGAGCTGGAAGTCGGAGAAGGTGGTACAACCTGGAGTTGTGCATTTGACAGTTCTGACGTCCGAGGTGCTTCGCGGTGCTCTGTATCCAAGGATACCCGTTGAAGGGGTACACTTGATTCTCCATTGGCCCCTGGGTCAGGACCGGTAGAAGGTGCTCTAGCCAAAGCTGACCGTATCTCGAACACTGCTTGAGTCAGTGTCTGCATGGAGGCAGAGAGGGTTTTGAGTCCTCCCTCAAAGGTATCCATGCGCTGGACGAGATCTGCTAGCGGTGCATCTGACTCCACATCACCAGCTCCCGTCATGTACACCGTCATGACGTGACTGAAAGTGGAGGGATCGATTGAGGCTTCGCTTTCAGCCTCGCTCTCTTGAAGAGGAACTTCCTCCAGAGCTTCGTCTTGGCTACCCCCAGATATGTTCTGGAGGACGTCTTCGTCTTTGGGAGGAGCATCAGCAAGGGCCTGACTACCCCCAGCTATGTTCGGAAGGCTAACTTCGTCTCCAGGATGAAGATCCACAAGGGCTCGACTACCCCCAACTATGTCCGGGAGGCTGACTTCATCTCCAAGATGAAGGTACACAGGGGCTTGACTACCCCTAGATTCTTCTGAGATCTTCTTTCTCCCCCAGGTGCCCTCAAACACTCATAAGGACGGAACAGTCGTCTTGGTCTTCCTCGGCTGGCTCTTGGATGATGACAAGGTCGAGGAGCTGCCAGTCGCCTTTCGAATTGATGGGGATTTAGAGACTATATTGTAAGAAGCTACCTGTAGTTCTGGCTCCTCTTTCGTTGACACCTTCTTTCCGAGGCGATGTTGGAGAGGTGTTGATGATTGCAGTCGCTGGAACACAGACTGCCTTGGTGGAACTGCTGTCTTGTAACAACAGTTGATGGTGACTACAACACAGGTGTGTTCTATGAGGGGCGCATTGTGCTTGTCAATTGACTCTCCTGATCGACGTTTGTGAGTGATCACGTTATGCAAATAGTTGGAGGAGAGTGCCACTTTTACACCCCCATCAGGCGCTTGGCAAGGCCAAGTGCCGGGGTGGCTAGGTGAATGCTGTACCCCCTGATCTGATGCAAAAGATGTGCCCAGATCAATAGTGGGGGAGCAACATTGAAAGTGACGTGAACCAACCTCAGACGCACAACCAATGTAGGCACGGGGGTTCAAGACCACTGAGTTTGCCTTGCATGACTTGGTTGTGAACGCAGCAGATGCGCCCAAATGTGATAAGAACTTTAAAGGTCGGCTCGTTTCTGGCGCTAAAGCACCCGAGTCAACCTTGTACAATTTACCATTGGCAGCGCGCATGATTGTGAGTGCATGCCTCTGGCTCACTGCTGGCATAGCACGTTCAAGGCGCATGACCCGTGCTGCCTTAGACTTCTTCGTACCAGCCCGCTGGGGCGTATAGTACTCAAAGTCCAAATTCTCCTCGCCACGACAGCGAGTAAGTCCGTCAAAGACAGATGCCTTCAGTGGCGCATCAGAGTTAATGCGCAGGGCGTTAGCTGCACCCTTGCTCCGTCGACGCATCTTCCTCGTCTGAAAGGAAGAAGGTCGGGGAATGTGGTCGGCCCTACGCTTCTCCGAGAGATACGCTGCACCGGTGGGTGCATCTTGGCTGCTGAGGGCGTCAGCGAAAAGGGTAGGCTGCATCGGCGCATCCCTTTCGATGGTGGTGCTCGGAGCGTCGACCTTGCGTACCCAGGCTTGACGAGTCTTCTTCGGCTTCGGCAGCCGCTTCAAAGGACTTGTACTGCCTTCAGAGATGAACTCCTCATACGCCTGTTGATTGAGGCGTACGACCAGTATTTTATGGGAGGAGTCGACCTTCACGTCATCAGATTGCGACATAGATTTCTCGACGGAGGAAAAAGGGGTCCCCAGCAGAGTCGCCAGCTTGTTTGCCATTGAAATTTTTTGATTACAAATTTTAATTACAAACAGAACAGTATTACAATATAGGACTTAGATGTAGTCCTAGGAGTACATTTTTGTTTATCTGGGTCCCTGTGTCGATGGAGCGAGTGGTAATGCGTTGACTCTATTGACGATCTGACGACGGTTCTCTGTTCTCTGAAGGTCTGAGTTGCTCTGGGTGCTGGAGCTTGCGGAGAGGAAGAAGATGTTGAGTGTCTGTATCTGCCTCTCTCACTATGTGTATGAAGGTCTCTGTCCGTCGGTGTGTGTTCATTCGTGGGTATGAAAGAAGGAAATGATTCCTCTATTTATAGCTTGTAGGCTGGCTGCTCATGCGTGCATATGTAGGATACGCCTGTACGTGGGGATGCCACGTGGTTGATGCTGTGGGAGGTACATGGATGATGTACCATCAATTGTGGGTTGAATCCTTCATGCTGCTTTTGTGGGCTGGCACGTAGCAGGGGAGAGGATCTTTCTGTTGCTGAGATATTGGGCGATTAACATCCCTTCAAAGGCTGAATTGAGTCAAAGGACACGTGGCGCGTGTCCGTAGCTCAAAGATCTCGGATTTGGTGGAGGGTAATCTGATAGGATACACCTGGGATTGGGCGCATGAGAAGACTTTGGCTCGCAACCTTCAGGAAAGTTACGAACCAATCTGGACACACGGCTTTTGAGGCGCATGCGAAGCTTCAGTAGTGACTTAAACTCTGTCTTCAGGGATCAGAGGAAGGTCTGAGGCGCACGGCTCTTAAAGTGCATGTAGAGGTTTGGGCGCATGGCCGCGGAGGCACATACGAATGGTTGGGCGGCCACGTAGCTTGTAACCGCCGGAAGAGAGTAATGATGACGCTGACATCAGCGGCGCTTCGTTTTCTGTAAAAGATGTTACTGCTCTGTCATCGAGGCATGTCTACTGTCATGTTAGACTTCAGCATTTAATGTTCTACGACGGGTGATGGGCTGTTGAGTGGGCGCATTGATCTACGTTCTACTAGGTGCATGGGTCCATGTTGATTAGGACGCATGCTTTATTGGGTGCATCCATACAGGGTGCTTGGTACCGACGGACGCGTCTGTACGATGTGCGATATCTGACCGGCGCATCCATTTGCTTGACACATTTTTATTGGTCCGACTGTTGCGTTCCTCGAGTGCTTTAAATAGCCGTTCTTTATTTGGCTGAATTCGAAGCGTCAGGTTCATCACCATAAATGCAAATTCGTTGCACGGGATTCGGAGAGCCCGCCACTTGGCGCATGGGTTTGATTTGCCCGACCTATAAATAGCAGCAATGAGAGAGTTTGCTTCTCATTCTCTCACATCTTCCCGAATGAACTTATTTGCTCAAGCACATTCTGTTGACAAGATACTCCCGAGGGTGAAGATGCGACAAATTGTCTTCATTCATGCACTTGAAGGTGACTGTTACATCCAAAAGTTAGAATCGAGGGCTTCTGAGGCAGCGGAAGGTGTCTGTTGCATCCAAAGATCGAAATGCTCGAGCCTCGTCTTCGTTATTCTGGAAGAGCTGCAGATCGAAATTGTGGTGCTCCCATCTTCCTTGGGCTTTGGAGAGCTCTTTCTCCTGCAAGAGTGGGTGTTGTCCATTCTGGTTGGGTTGAAAGCTGCTCCTTTAGCCGCGGATTGGAGTTACGGTGCTCTCCTCTTCCTTGGGCTTTGGAGAGCCCTTTCTCCCGCTAGATTGGGGTTGATCGCCTATCCTAGTTCTGCTCAATAAATGCTTTATTAGTCGAAGTACTTGATCGGGTCAAAGTAGAGCGCATATGCTGAGACTTCATGATGCACATAATTGAGATGCTGAAGAGATGCGCCTAACTGAGACGCTGAAGACATGCGTCTAATTGAGATGCTGAAGTGATACGCCCGACGGATGATGTGCCAGGCAGAAGGCGCATGGCAGTTTGCTGCGCCTGGCTGTAGTCTTAGGATTCTTTCTTTTTGTAGAAATTCTCCTTTGTAAAGCCTTTTTAAAGACATGTAATAAACTTTTATATGAAATAAAAAATCCTTTTGATGTCTATACTTTTGCTGCCTTGCTGTGCTAAGTACTTTGTTTGATGTTCCCTGGCGCATGTAATGTTAGGCGCATAGGAATTCTGTCCTGTAGATGCGCCTGAAATTCCATACTTCTACATATACGGCCAGGGGACTTTGGTTCAATGCGGCGCAGGGCACGTGGCTCATGCGGCTGGAAGGAAGCCCAGGGCGCACGCGGCATATGTGGCTCAGGATCACTGGGTCCCATGCGGCCAATAAAGGGGAGCATATGCGACTCAGGGAAGGGAAGGGCCTCATGCGGCTGGGAATGACTGGAGGCATATGCGGCAGAAGTAAATGGGTCTCATGCGGCTCGCAGGGGAGCGGGGCATATGCGGCTGAGAATCATATACGGCAGAAGTAAATGGGTCTCATGCGGCTCGCAGGGGAGCCGGGCATATGCGGCTGAGAATCATATACGGCTAGAAGGCTGGGCATATGCGGCCGGGAGTGAATGGGTCACATACGGCTGAATGAAAATGATTACATGCGGCTCTGGGTCAACAAGCTTATGCGGCTGAGTCCAACGAATGCGCATGCGACTGGATTAGTCAGGGCGCATGCGGCTCGGAGTTTTATGCGGCTAGATATTCATGCGGCTGGGGCCATACGGCCAAGAAAAGAACTTGTCGCATGAAATGCTATACGGCTAAGTTCATGTAACTAGGAACATGCGGCTGAGAACTGTTCTTCTTCTCCATTCTTCCAAGAAGAAGAACCATACAAGCCATGGCTCCCTAGCTCCATAAATCCTTTATCCAGAGTCCAAATCTGAACTTCCATACGTCAAAATAGGGCAGAATAAAATTCTCTACAACATGGAACCATCAGAACTTGATAATAACCAGATTAAATAGATCAAAACCCAAGAAATCCAAAAATAAAATAAACTTAGATCTATAGGCAATTAGCCATGGAAATTGAAAATGCTAAGTACTAGTGTTTTAGAATGCTGTGAAGGAGAGAATGAAATAATAAAACTTGAGTTTCTCCATGAAGCAAGATGCACTTGCCTAAGCTCTCCCTCTCTCTCTCTCAGGTAGGTGAAGAGTAATGGTGGGAAAGAAGAAGAGTAAATAAGGAGAGAGAAAGGAGTAGAGTTAATAAATGGTGATGGTGGTGGTAGGTAGGGGTTTTTCCCTTGGTCCATGATGAACCAAAAGCAACCCAAGCCGAACCAAGCCAAACCAAACAAGCCGAACCAAGCAAGGATACATGCAATACGAGTCAAAATACGTACACGTATTCTAAAATACGTAATACGAACCACAGACATTACAGTAAGTTAGGCCTTCCTAGAATTAATGCTCTAACCTTGATAAATTGTTCAATTCTTTCTTTTTGCCCTCTTTAGATATCATCCTCATATCATAGTCCGAATTTTCTATTTAATTCCCATTTTTCCATAAGGAATTATTTTATAATTTTCGATTCTGTTATCCATATACGAACCTTGAGTTAGTTTCGATTCAAAGCTTCCCTCAATCATTTGAATACACGGGAAATAAAGATTAGAATGTTTGTACTCCTCTTGCCTTCAATTATTTCCTCCCTAATCAATCTTTTATTTTTAAGGTTTGAGACTTATAGGGCAGATACTTACACTTCTCCCATCTTGATCACCCTGGGAACGATTTGAGTTATCTTTCCTGTCTAAGTCGTATCACTTATTTGTTTCTATAAGAAATTATCTTCTATGAAGTCAATATTTTATTTTCCCTGTTGACTTTTGAGCCTAACATGACCCAGTTATCCATCTAGTAATCTCGAGTCAGTTTTGTTTTATGTTGTCATTTAATCCTTTAGTACGAGAGAAATACAGAATTAGAAATTTTATTTCGGTCGTTCTCCTAGTCGATTGCTTAGTTTTCAAAATTTATACCTAATCGATCATTTGATTTTCAAAGTGGATACTTTCACTTCAAGACGAGGTCGCCCACTTGGTATGATCTTTCGCGGACCTTTTTATTGCCCCAAAGATGCGGACTTGGTAAAGCTCGATCCTTTGTTGTGCGAGCAAGCACTTTTCATCCAGCGTTTCTAACTCTTACAACCGCCTCCGCTGATCATCTTCGACGGTTAAGCTTACAGAGGCCACATTAGTAGACAACATCTTCCTAAAGACTTGACCGGTGCTGGTGTCAGAGTCCCAAGTGGAGGAGTCAGAAGAGTGTGAGTGCCTCATGACTTCTTCATCTGAGTCTTCTGAGGGGAAAGTAGGTGTAACGTACCCCAACCCTCGACGGGTACGTTGGTAATAGTTTTGAGCTTTTCTCTTTGGAGCATGAATCCGTAAGGAAAGATGCCGACCCTTGCCATAATTGAGCCCCTTATTGCTGTTCAGGTTGTAACCCATCTTCTGGATGAGATTTTTGGCCTGCACAGTATAGCGGTAGAACTGTATCTTGCCGCTGTCGAGGTCTGGGTCTTCAAGAGTTGTTCACTGTGGATGCTCCATTCGACCGAATTTGATGGGTTCTTCTTCTTTTTTTCTGGCTGGAACTACGAAGTAGGCACCCCGGGCAGGGACGACTCGGCTCATATGGTTGACGGTCGTCACCTACGTCTGTAGCTTACGCAGAGAGTTTTCTAGAAAATATTTGGTGTTCCAGCATGCACCAGAGTAGTTCGAAGAAAACTTCCTGTTAATAAAGTGGGATATCTTATCCGGGGGATTACATCGTCGAAAGAGTGTGCCTCAGTGTTGGCACAGACGTAGTTTTCTAGCTCTTCGTCAGTGAGGACTAGAGCTGTTGCAGGAGGAGGGGGAGGACGCTTCCCTTTCAGTTTGACCACTAAAGGAGCTGTGGTCGCATGCTCCTGCGCCTTCATGGTTGGCCTTGGAGACCTCCAGGGTAGCCTTATTCATATCGGCTCCTGACCATCTTCTATCGTCACTGGAGGCGAAGGTGGAGCTCTGTCCCGAAGCTTAACAACGAGAGGCGCTAATACTTTGGAAGGCCTTCCTTTCAGTCGAACCTTTAAAGGTTCTTCCATCACTGATGTGCTTTCTGAGGCTGTCTCTGCCTCGTCATCAGCATCATTGCTATCGTCATCCTAGGGGACTGACTTTTACATATCAACATCCGTACAATAGGCTTCAAGTCCTCGGAATGGGTTGATATTAGCAAACTCCATTTTGATGGTCACATCGCTGGCCACATACTTCATGTACTGATATACTGTGGAAGGGACAATCATTTACTCATGGATCCATGGTCGTCCTAGCAGCATATTGTAGTTTATGTCTGCGTTGAAGCCACTGATTGTTGTGTTCGAGGCTGTCAACCGATGCATCGGAATCCCTAGAGTTTGATGGAGGCTTCTTAGGATAATGCTCAGAGAGGAACCCGGGTTGATGTAGATTCGATCGACCTTAATGGTACCGACATACCCTGTATAATATAGGAGGTGATTGTGCCAGTTATTCTTTAGCAGTATGTCTTACTGGGTGAAAGTGATACTGGAAATCACTTCGACCACGCTGTAGTAATATAGGCAAGCTGCAGGATCATCTTTTGGTAGCTGAACCTAAGTAAGGAAGGACTAGGCGTTCTGTAAGGCTTCACTGAGCACGTCTCGGGTCTCTTTAGAGATACGGAGGAGCTCAAAAAGTGATAATCTAGCAAGAATGTTAGCCAGCTGTGCTAGAATATCAAAGTTGTAGGGCTTGGTAGGCCCTATTGCCGGATCCTTTCTGAGAGGTTTGTCGAAGTAAACCTCCTTCTATTTCTACTTATCCGTGGTAGAAGCCCGAGATGGACCTGTCTCTGGTGCGTTAGGAGCTTGAGATGGACCTGCTCCTAATACATCTGGGACATGGGAAGTAGTCAGTGGAGACTCCTCCTGCTTTGGAGCTTGGCTCTCCTCTTATCGTTGCGTTGAGCGGGTGGTCACCAAAGCATCATCGGTCGAAGCCGAGACCATGCGACATGTTTTGCTTTTCTTCCATTTGGTAGAAAGGGTCGTAGGTGCCATCATGTTGGAAACTAAGTCAGGATGAATCCATATGACTTCGCCTTGAGGTGTGGAGAACAGGATGTGCCCTTGAGCGTTGTCCCGTGCTGGTGGAAGGTTGACTACTTCCATTGTCGCCTTTGGAATGGGGACGATGCCGTCTTGCACCTCTGTGGCTGGGAAACTCCCAAACTGGAGAGTAACCATGTTGGCTCTCGGAGCCGTGGATCCTTCACTCTCAATGCGGGCCTCTGGTCTGCCATAGGTGCGGTGCACTTATTACACGAAGCACGAACCACATGGGATCTCTTCCTACTACCCCCAGCGGGTGAGTAGTATTCAGAGTCTGCCAAAGTCTCGCCTGAAGGGAAAGCGATTCTGTCAAAGACGATCTTCTTACCGGCAATGCTCCCCTCGTGAGGGGTTGGACCAGTGTGCACTTTCTTTGGCGTCATGCCTTCGTCAGATCAACCATAGAACCACCATATTCCTCGCCATGCTTTTCCAGGACGAGAATCGGGTGAGGGAATAAGGCTGTAGCAGCCGAAATCTTCTCCGTAGCTTCGACGTTGAGGGGGTCCTGAGATGCAGTTCCCGCCATCGTGCTGCTAGCTGCAGCCGCATTAGGCCTCCAGACACGTCGAGTCTTCTTCGGTTGTATAAACCTCTTCGAAGTCTTCAACTTTTCATCAGAGAGGAGATCTTCAAAAGCTTGCTGGTCGAAGCATATGACTAGCATGTCTTGGGAAGATCCCAGCAAGTTGTCATCAGATTGCGTCATCGTCTTCTCGATGGAGGAGAAGGTAGTCTCCAACAGAGTCGCCATTTTGTTCGACATAACAAAAGATTAAACAAACTTTTTACTTTATTAAACATATAAGGTATATATGTACAAAAAAGGAAGTCCTAAACAGAATATTCTAAGTACAAGGAGAAGAGGTTTCTAGAAAAGTGTGACGATGGAGATTGAGTACTGCAGCGGCTCCTTTACTCCGTTGACGATCTGACGACGAATCAACCTTGCTCTGGCTTTCTGGCGCCTTTGATGGAACTTTGGGGTCACCGATCAAGAGGCTGTCTGGAGGAGAAGATCCCTTGGAGGGAGTTGTTCTTCTATTGGTTGGTTGGTGGATTGTTCCTTCTTAGATGAAGGTTGTCGCTTCCTTTTAGTTGAAGGAGAACTCCTTCTATTTATAAAGAACTAAGCACATATGCGATGTGTATTAGGGTTCCTGAGATATAAAAGAATCTGTCGTCATTGTACGGTACGGGCTTCTGTGGCGCTGACACATAGCGGACATCGAGATTCCCCTCAATCGAGATCTCTGGTGGTTATCAACATAACCGAAGGAGGTGACACATGGCACGTGCCGATTTGCTTGCTCGGATACAGCCGAGTAAATCTTAGGATTTTATCCTAGATTTGGAGTCTAATTGATCCTCGTCTAAGATTTAAAACAATCTGATATGATATCAATCATGATTTAATCCTAATCTTTTCTGCCAGAGATGGTTTAAACAAACCAATTAGGATGGACCCATGCTTCCTTTGCCTTTTGTGTGGACTAAGTACTGCTGTGCTTCTGGAGCGACGAGTAGACCGTGCTTCTGGAGATGACAGAGCCTCTGTGCTTTCAGGCGACGAGTGGACTTGACTTCGAATGATGACAAGACTTCTGTACATTTAGACAACGATGAAGCTGTGTTTCGGAGTAACAAAGTCACTGTGCTATAGGCGACGAGTAGACTTGTACTTCAGTTGGCGAGGTTACTGTGCTTTTGGAGCGACATGTTGACTTGCATTGGTTGTAGTAGGAGTTTCCAAGTCTCTTGTAGAGAAGTGACTTAAGCTTCTGGATCGGAGCAGTTGACTGCGCCATAGGAATGGAGATGGTGTGAACATATCACCATCCTGTGCCTCATGTTAACGCATATAAGTAGCTGTGCCTCTGAACTTTCAAGGCGTTGGCTTTGGAGGAAAGGGTATAACACTATTGTGTGTCTGGGGTTGGCGCAGGCATGTAGCTGTACCTCTGGAGTGAAGACACTGGTTTCTAAAGTAAAGGAAAGGGCCGAGCCTACCACCATATTGCTTCTAAGGTTGGCGCAAGCGAGAGTAGCTGCGCCTCTGGCTTGAAGGCTTTGGCTTCTGGAGTAAAGAGCGATAAATACTCGCTCTTTAAGGACTTTTCTCTTAATTGCCACTGTAATATGGGGAATTCCAAGGGTCTAAGACTGACACTCATCGTGCTCAGTATCAGGTTCATCCCATTAATGCAGGAATTCTGACCATCGACCATGTGGCGTACACTCTGGGCTATTTTCGGTCCTACAAAAGGGGAAGTTCTCCTCTGAAGAGTCGATGTCTTCTTCTTGGCATCCTTCACTACCATGCGAGATCCAAGCTTAACTTCGAACGACGATCGGCCTTGTATAAGTTGGCTGCTGGTTGAGGCTTTTCTCGTTTATAGGAGCCATGTTCTTATAGAAAAACTCTGTGTAGAAGGAACCATCGCTGCCCTTAAGAAGTACGTAAATGTCCTCCTTAGGGAGTTCAACTCTGGGCGGCGGCTGGGGGATCTTCGAGGTCCTGACGACCTAGGTCATGGGTGGATAACCAACCCGAAGAGCCACAGGTTGTGCTATATCCTTTCCATTCAGGACTTTGTGACCTGCTGTGCTCTTTGAAGGCTCGGACTAATGACTGCTTCAGGAAGCTGCTTGCTTTGGCCGAGTGGCTGATATACTTTTGGGAGGCTGCGCCCATAAAAAGGTCAGAATACGCCTCAATGGAGGTCAATCTTCTGGCATGAAGAAGAAGGGCTGCGCTTTGACGAAGACCGAATCCCTTGTAGACCCTTCTAGGCTCTGTCGAATCTATACCAGATCCTTTGTAGACGAACAAAATTAGTCCTTTTTGTATAGTTTTGATGTGTCTGTACTAGACTTTGGTAGACGTGACACATAAGGGGCTTCTTTCCATATCTTCTGTTTTATCTTTTTAGCACTTGGGTTGAGCCTTTGTATCATCTTCTTTGTGGCGAAGGGATGTCATCAGCTGAGATTTTTCATGCTTCTACAGTAACGTAGATTATGGGGTCCCAGCTGGTTTAGGTGGCTTTGGGTTTAACTAAGGAAAATGGGTATAATGGTTTAAAACCTAATAAGAAAACAAATAGAAAATGGGCTTAGTTTAGGGATATCGAGTCTGGAGGCATGGCTGGGTATGGGGAATAATTATTAGGAATTTGGTTTTGGACTGATGTGTTATGGTTACTCTTAGTGATAGAAAATGGATGAAACACATTTGGGTACGTGATTGCTTACTACTTCTATGGCTTTAAGGTAATTAAATATAAAAAGATGGATAATGAACTTAGGAATAATAATTTAGGGAAATATCTTGAATTATATAGTAACTTACTAATAAAATCCTATACAATTTATTAGCAAAACTAAAAGTAAATAAATAAATAAATAAACCTACACATGTGCATATATCTATATATAAACATACAAATATTGCATATATATATAAATAATTAATACCAAATTTGGTGGGGGTGGTTATATTCTATCCAACTAATTAGAAATTGTCCTCGAAATTAAGCTAGAGGATGGTTTGAACGATCAAGAAATTAAATACGAAGAAGTATATCAAGGATGTCAAGTCGTGCCTTGATTCTCGAAACGATGTGGTAAGTGATTACGAGTAGGTTCCTAATTTGACGTCACATTCCAAGAACTAGGGTACACTTATTTCAACATGCTACCCAACTAATAAGAATTTAGTTAGTAGTGAAAACTTTTGTCCTGGTTCTACTTACAAGTTTTCTGGGAAAGACTATTTCTAAGAGAAAAAATACAATAAATTTAGGTACCACTAACCCAAGATGAGAATTCATAAGAAGTGCCTAGATACTGCTATGGTGATGGCTAAGAATGGAGGACTTATAATAAGTTCAAGAAGTATTACATTAGATTGGATATGAAATGTAGGGCACGATTAAGAAGGCAAAAAAAGTCATTTTGCAACAAGATTAGGTCAAAAGAGTTATGATGGTCAGAGAATTGGTAACCTACAGTGATATGGGCATTCAACAGAAAGAATGGTACTTACCAAGGGGTTTGTTTTCGAGATTGAGACACTACTAAGGAATGAAATAGAGATACTAGTCCATCATGCATATCGAATCATTTGTTACCATAATATCATAAGACCGTGAGAAGTTCCTCAAGATAAAATGATAGTGGTACGTTGATGGCAAACTGTAACTTTCTCTTACTCCAACAACCTTAGGCTCAGGTGATCCACCGGGCTATAGATGCTGCACTCCCATTCGCACTAGGGTATAGGTCTATCTATTGTACTTTTCTAGGTTATTGTTGATCCTTACAATCTGCTAGCTAAATGCTTTAGGCAACAGTCTAGTGTATATCCCCTTATAGCTTCGACATCCTATCTTCTCTCTAACAAGTTTATTAAATCTGATAGTTTTCTCGAAGGTCGCTTCCTTCCAACACCATGGTGTTTATCACTGAGAATGAAATCTGCCAATGTCTTTAACCATTCTTGATCCTTGAGAATTTTAGCATAGCATTCAACTTCTAGCCTTCTTCTCCACTTATAATACAACTTCATTCTTAATTTTCCTCTCTACACTTTATACTTGAACCCCAGCTATAATATATCAATCTTTTTAAAGGATAACTACTTCTCTCTTATTCCCACATTCTGATCTCGAAAGTTCCTATCCTCCTAGCTTAGGCTATTTCGTTTGATAGCTCGGTGTACTATAATCTTCATCATAGGTCTCAATTTAACCTAGTACTACTTTTGTTATTGCCTTGTCAACGTATTTATATGGAACATCCATTTCCTAACATTCCTTTTATTCATCACAGAACTTGTATCCTCTATTTCCTCGAGCTAACCTTCTTATTCTTCCTTGAGTCTCAGCCCTTAAGGTTGAGTTTGCCGTCATACAACTTGTACACTCCTAGTAATCCTCATTATGCCATCATAGATAATCCTTATTTCAATTTACTTTACGCCACTTATCAATTTTCTAACTTTTTTTCCAATCAAAATTTCTTGCTACTCTCTCCATGCCGTCTTCAGTTAATCTTCTAACCCATGGTACCTTACTTCGAACATAAACATGCTAGTTACAACCCTTTTGGTACTCCTAGCTACTCCGTATCGAATGGTTTATCATAACTATAGGTTACAACTAGCCTTTCTAAGGCAAGATCCCTAACTCTAATGATTCTCTCACTCTAATTGCAAGTCATTATTTATGGCTACCCTAGCTTAGAGAAATTGGAACCCACAATCAATCCCTAAAATCTATACTACATCCTTATAAGTTATACTCCAAATCTCCTTAAACTTATGTTAGCTATAAGCAAGCTATACAATTCTTATAAATACATCTATTTCCCACTTATACCTACACAAGTTCTTAGGTCTAATCCTTGACGAAATATTTATCTATTAGACAATATCCCAGTCATGGGTTTAATTGGTCACTCCAATATTATTCTAACCATATGTAAGTCCATGAGCCCATTTTTTTTATTTATTTTTACTATGGTAATTGTTTTAGTTAAATATATGTATCCCTAAAGAGTATTAGCTATAGCCATATAAGAGTTATAATAGGAGAAGGGGGTTATGCAAGAACCATTAGTAGAGGAGGGAAATGCAAATTCTCCAAAATTCAAATGTGAACTTCGGCTGTTTGTCTACCTATATATATGCATAGAAAGGTTCTGCAGTTATACATATGTACTTAAATACTGGAATTCTGTGGACTATCTAGCTGGAAACAACTATAGATAACAGTGGGTAAACCAAAATGACACTCCTATATGTACATACATATATATATATATATATATATATATATATATATATTTTTTTTTTTTATATATATATATATATATATATATATATATATATATATATATATATATATATATATGTCACATAGGGTATGAGTCCATTAAGGACTGTGTAAGTAGTAGAGGCTATGAGGACTAATAGGAGGGGCAAAATATTAAACTATTAGTAACTACATCCTTATAGAATAGGTAAAGGCTCACCCTTATAAATGCAAGAGTCATAGGTTACAAGCACAAGCCTAAAAACAGGTAATTTAGACCACCCAAAAACTAAGAGAACAAAATAGTTTAGAATTGGCTTAATTCTTTAATATCTTGTATTGATCATTATGTACGTGGTTAAATATGTTACTTGGACCTCGATACGGATTACGACCCAAACCAGCAGCTCAGGACCACAGGCAAGTATACCTTGCCGAACTTATACAGTATTTACATGTTTTCCTTTCTATTGTATTTCTTTTCATATTGTCACATGCTTCTCATATTCCACTTAGTTTATAATCTACTACCTTTCTTGTTTCATAGATTTACGTGCATGTATAGGATAATATTCGTCTTATTGCCTTTTTTTGGTCGTCTTCGTGTTCACTATGTCTTGTGATAGATTTGTCAGTTCCGCCATGTTTTTCTTGATTGACTTGATCTGGTCGTGATTGATTGACTTGGACTTGACTTGAGTATGAACTGACCTGACTTGTGACATTTTATAGATTCGTAGTATCTTTCATTGTACTACAGCTTACAGGATTTTATACAATCTTGTATTCCTTTAGGAGAGGAGATTGATACTAGGATTGACTATTCTCGAATGGGAGTATCTTTTATTGTACTACAATTGAGACATACTATAGATTGGGAGTATCTTGCATTATACTACAGTCTATAGGAGTTATTCGATTGATTGTTAGCCAAGTCTAGTATTATATTTCCATATGACATGTCGCTTCTTAGATATTTTTCTTGCACTGTTCTTATCTTCCATACATGTTATTTACTATCATAGTAGTAGGCATGTTTTATGTATCTTGCTAGTCCCCTGAGGACCTGGTGATCTCTCTAGGTTTAGTCGAGCTTGATCCAGGTGCAGAGGAGCAGGTATATGAGCTGTACTACGGTACCACTACAGTTGATGACGTCATGGATGCTTAGCATACTTTGGACTTTGTTATTTTATTTTTATGTCACTATTTTATTTTCGTCTACTGGTAGTGGATTTGTCTCCACCGGATGTGACTTAATTTCTTAATAACTCAAAAACTTTATTTTTATATTATTCTTTATTATTCAGTTCTTCAGTATGTATTGCTGTCTTGAGTTAGTTGTACCTTTTACTTCTGTGAATGAGATATAGATTGCCATGATTAGTTCTAGATTTTTGTGACTTGTGTATACTAGACAGAGTTTTACCGCCGATACTGCAGCGTAGGCTGTGGTGGAACTGGAGATTCCCATGACCCTTCCTTTGGTGTGCGTATTGATCGATAGAAAGTTAAACAGTTCTATATAATACGTGTTCTAACCCTTCATAGACGGAAACTAAGGTTCACGAATTATACCTCCGGCGGAAAGGAGACAAGTAATTCCAGGCAATCTCGAGCGGACGACCCTAAGATCTTCTGCACGTATTCCTTTCTCGAGTTGGACGTCGTGTGGGAGACGATCTCCCAACCTTTTCTTCTCCTTGGCAGCCCTCTCTTTCTCTCCTTACGTGAATCACGAATTTAAAGAAAGTTTCAGATTTTTGATCAGTAATCTGGCGGCCAGAGAATAGAGGATATATATAGGCTACGGCAGGGACCATGTGGAGAAATTAGGGTTAGGCCTCCTAACGGATTTGGATATCCCGTGTTCAGCCCGAACACACAATCCAGGCCCATTAACAATAGCTCGGTCCACTAATGAGCTATTGTTGCACTACCTCCCTAATCCCAAATTATGTTTGTGGGCTCCTTTTATTATATGCTTGTTTGGCTCCCCATGTTAAGATATCGTATGTCCATCGATCAAATTAAGTTACTAACAACTATATTGATTCGACATCTTTTATCCTTTAGTAGTACCACTCAGCTTTATTTGTTATATCGGATATAATCCACCTGCAGTGTTTACATGACAATCCTTATGAGCTCCTTAAGGGGACATCATCAACCCGATGTATCGGAACATATATTCCATTTATAATCAACAGCCCATCATACATACAATGTTATTACCCAATTCATAGAGGTTGTTGATCCATAATGAATCTCACTCTTTTATGAGTCAAAGTAATGCACACTGCATATATATGTTCGTTATTATATCCGAATTAAGAGCATAAGCATCCATAATAACAGAGGTGTTTGTTCTTTTATGTAGTCAGTACAAAGAGAATAACCTCAAGTGGTCCTGTTCAATACACACAAAGTGTACTAGTGTAAACCTATAGTCAAGATAGACTAATACCATATTACACTACAACCTTTCCAATAGATTGTCCAAGTCCATCTAGGTTGTGAACTATTTATATACTCCATAGGGAACTGATAATATGATCTTCTGTGTGACACCACACACCATATTATCTACAATATAGAATATCAGACATTTGCATTAACACTTGCAACAAATACAATATACAAACATTTGCCCATATGATTCTCATTCAAAATTTAAGGAAATACGGTTACTACAAAAGTGATGCTTTTAGTATATAACTCTAACAATCTCCCACTTATACTCAAAGCATTGCTTTTCAGTATACCGTTACAAATCTCCCACTTATACTTAAAGCCATGCTGCTACACATCTGACTCCCATTTCCTCAACATGACTATCAAAAGCCTTAGCTGGTAAGCTCTTTGTAAAGGGATTAGCTAGGTTGTCGGCTGATGCTATCTTGATCACAACAACTTTTTCTTTCTTTACAAAATCTCGTATCAGGTGGTACTTGCGCTCAATGTGTTTGCCTGTCTTATGGGCTCGTGTTTCCTTCGAGTTTGCAACTGCACCACTATTATCACAATAAAGTGTAATAGACTTAGGCAAACTAGGTACCACATCCAAGTCCAACAGAAAGTTTTTGAGCCAAACCGCTTCTTTGGCTGCCTCAGAGGCTGCCACATACTCGGCTTCCATGGTGGAATCAGCAATACATTTTTGCTTGATACTCCTCCACACAATGGCTCCACCTTCTAAAGTAAACACATAACCTAAGGTAGATTTTCTGGAATCCCTATCTGACTGAAAATCTGAGTCTGTATACCCCAAGGGAACTAAATTATCTTCCTGGTAAACTAGCATATACTCTTTTGTCCTTTTCAGGTACTTCAAAATATGCATTACGACAGTCCAGTGCTCTTGTCCTGGGTTAGACTGATATCTGCTGACCATGCCTACGGTAAAGCAGATGTCTGGTCTCGTATATAGCATTACATATATTAAGCTTCCTACTGCTAAAGCATAAGGAACCGCTTTCATGTTCTCTATCTCTTTAGGTATCCTCGGACACTGCTCCTTTGATAGAGCAATTCCATGTCTAAAAGGTAAGAAACCTTTCTTAGAATTTTGCATACTAAAACGAGTAAGTACAGTATCGATATAGGAAGCTTGGGATAAGCCCAACATCCTTTTCTTGCGATCTCGTAGAACTTTGATCCCAAGGATGTGACCTACTTCTCCCAAGTCCTTCATATCAAACTGTTTGGATAACCAGACCCTTACATCAGATAACACCTTCACATTATTTCCAATGAGCAAGATGTCATCCACATAAAGTACTAGGAACACCACCACATTTTTGTCACACTTTCTGTATACACATGATTCATCATGACATTGATCAAATCCATAGAATTTTATCACCTGATCAAAATATATGTTCCAAGATCTGTAAGCTTGCTTAAGTCCATAAATGGACTTCTTGAGCTTACAAACAAGATGCTCCTGGCCCTTTTCAATGAACCCGTCTGGTTGCTTCATATAGATGTCTTCCTCAAGACTTCCATTAAGGAAAGCTATCTTGACATCCATTTGCCAAATCTCATAATCGAGATGAGCTGCAATAGATAAAAGAATCCGGATAGACTTAAACATGGCTACAGGAGAAAAGGTTTCCTCATAATCGATACCCTCTCTTTGAGTAAAACCTTTTGCTACAAGCCGAGCTTTAAAGGTTTCAACCTTACCGTCTGATCCTCTTTTTCTCTCATAGACCCACTTGCATCTAATGGCTTTTATACCAATGGGTGGTTCTACAAGCTCCCAGACCTGATTAGAATCCATAGATTCTATTTCAGATATCATTGCTTTTTGCCAAGACTCTGCATCTTTATCTTAGAGTGCTTCATTGTAGGTACAAGGATCATAATCTTATTCCTCAGGGATAAAGTCTGACGACTCTCCCAAGAACATATATCTATCAGGTTGTATCACAACCCTCCCACTACGATGAGGCACTATCGGTTGTGGTGTAACATTTATGACACGTTGTGCAGTTATTTGTGGTTCATCCTCTTGTACTGTTGGTACTGAAGTACTTGGTGTCTCACGTCTCAGTTCTTTTAGAACAACTCTACTTATGGGTTTATGGTTCATCACATAGTCTTTCTCTAAAAATTGGGCATTGGTGCTAATAATGACCTTCTGATCCTTAGGACTATAAAATAAATCTCCTTTCGTTCCTCTTGGATAGCCTACCAACAAGCGTACTTCTGTACGAGATTCCAACTTATCTGCTTTCCCATTCAGCACATGTGCTGGACTACCCCAAATACGAACATGTTTCAGACTAGGCTTACGCCCAATCCATAACTCTGTGGGAGTAAGAGGTACTGACTTAGAAGGAACCGAGTTCAAAATATAAGCTGCAGTCTCTAAGGCATATCCCCAAAACGAATCTGGCAAATCCGAATAACTCATCATTGATCTAACCATCTCCATAAGAGTTTTATTTCTTCTTTCGGCTACACCATTCTGCTGGGGTGTTCCAGGTGCAGTCAATTGGGATGCAATCCCAGCCTCTGATAAATAATCCTTAAACTCTCCAAAGAGGTACTCACCATTATGATCTGATCGTAATAACTTGATACATTTTCCATGACGTTTCTCCGTTTCAGCCTTGTACTCTTTGAATTTCTCAAAGCACTCAGACTTACGATGCATCAAATAAATGTATACATACCTTGAATAATCATCAATAAATGTGACAAAATATTCAAAGCCACCTCTAGCTTGGATAGTCATGGGTCCACACAAATCAGAATGAACTAATTCCAACACATCTTTGGCCCTATACCCTTTTGTCGTAAAAGGCCTTTTGGTTATTTTACCTTCCAAGCAGGATTCACAGACTGGTAGTGCCTCCACTTCCAATGAACTCAAAGGTCCATCTTCAACCAGTCTTTAAATCCTTCTTAGGTTAATATGCCCCAATTGCAAGTGCCAAAGATATGTTTGGTTCATACAAGAAGGTTCTTTTCTCTTATTTAATTTAGATGACATATTATTCATTTCCATAAGTTGCATTGTGGGCGAAATAGGATTAATGACATACAAATTATCAACCAATGCACCAGAACAGATAAAATGTTTATTCTTTCTAATAACAATATTGTCATTAAAATAAACTGAATATCCATCCTTAACTAACATAGAAACAGAAACTAAATTCCTTCTAAGTGAAGGTGCATAAAGACAATCTCTCAATGTCAGAGACTTATTTCTACCAAAAGATAAAGTAACATCTCCTAATGCAACGACCGATACTTTTGTAGCATCACCCATGAACAAGCATATCTCTCCATCACTGAGCCGTCTGGTTTTCTGGAACCCCTGTAATGTATTATATACATGATTAGTGGCTCCTGTATCTACACACCAGGTGTCGGTAGATAACACCGCTAAACATGTTTCAACTACTAGTAAATGAGATATACCTTCTTTGTTCCCTTGTTTGAGAAGTGGATAATCAGTCTTCCAATGTCTTGACCCTTTGTACTTGAAACATTTGCTTTTCGGATTTTTTATCGCGCCTTGAGGTCCTATTCCCTTCTTTGCTGAGTTTGCCTGTTTCTGAATGTTATTCTTCTTCTTACCATCTTTTGGCTTAGAAGTAGAAGCCTTTTCAGAAACAAAAACATGACCACTCTGCCTAAAGAGAGATTCAGCATCCTGTAGCTCTTTTGCAAGTTCTGCCAAACTATACAACCTTTTGTTTATGTTGTAATTAAGGCAAAAATTGTCAAAACTTTTAGGCAGAGTCCCGAGAATGATATCGACCTGCGATTCCCTATCGATTTCAGCTCCAAGGATCTCCATCTCATTTAGATGACCCATCATCTTGAGAAGATGATCCCTTACTGGTGTACCCTCAGCCATTTTTGTATTCATTAAATATTTTATAGCAAACTGCCTAGCTGCTCTACTCTGATGTCCGAAGAGTTCCTTGAGGTTATACATCATGTCATAAGCAGTGGCCATGGCCTGATGCTGATGTTGCAGTACATTTGACATAGACTCCAGAATGTAACACCGTGCCATCTCATCTGCCTTTTTACACTTCTTATAAGCCTCTTTGACCTCTTCATCAGAGTTAGCATCAGGCTTAGGTGGGCATTCCTCAACAAGTACATATTTGTACTCCTCAGCAGTCAGAACAATGTCCAAATTACGTTTCCAGTCAATATAATTAGGTCCAGTAAGTTTGTTTTCTTTAATAATCACCATAAGTAGACTGAAAGAACCCATTTTTTTAAAATCCTGAGAATCACATAAATAAAATTATGTATGGCAAAAAAAAAACTTTTTGAATTAACTAAATATTGATTCCTTCAAAACAATAATAAGAAATTCACCAACACCTTGAACACCATGAATTTAGCATGCCACGATAGTGTGGACGTATACAAATTCAACTTTATTCAAGTAGGTTTTTCTTATTAATTTTACTATCATGTCAACATAACTTTATGATAAATAAAATTAATATGCTGGTCTTGCTCTGGCCATACAAATAATAGCAGTGACTCCGATGGGGAGGATACCATTATTTGTATCTAAGTGTATACCATTACTTAATACTAAGTCCATTACCTTGTACTGAGTTTCTTCAGATGGAGAAGTGAACACATACTAGGTAACTTTCTACAATTATCCCTAAGGAAGTTTGTACTGGTGATCCATAATTATACTCATCCGATATGGAGAAAAGCACTAAAGCCAACACGCAAGTATAATTACATCACCTACAAACCAGTAATGGAGACCATAGGATTTATACTAAATAAATATCCTCTCCCACTTAGTTATTTAACAATGAGGGTTTTTGTACTAGTTGATATTATGTCCATGTTGTCCATTATTAATGTAGGCTTGGTTTTTCAAAAAAAACAACCACACAATAGTAAACATGCATAATCAGAAAAAGCAAAATGACAAAAATAAGAGAAAATATTCAACTATTATGGTCATCTTTGCTGCTCCGTCCTCAACTATCCGAATCCAAAATCTGCCGCTGCACAGATCTATTCGGGGACTGCTTAAAACCAACATCTCGTCCGGCGTCAGAAACAGCCGCCACCGCCATCACGATTGATAAAAAAATTAAAATTACATCAATCCTATACCACCCGAAGGAGTTCACACATAATCTAGATTGAAAAATTAAAATAATAAGCACGGTCAACCCTCGTGATTTTAATTACATCTACAGCAACAACAACATCCACGATATGTCCGTGGTTTAAACAACACAAAAAACATGCATTGGACCATTATAGTTGGATCTAATATGCCTGCAAAAGCGAGTTAGAACAGATCTACATCTACCGACTATTACACAGCGCAGGTTTTATTGGACAACATGGACGTATCAATCAATACGTAGATCCAAAGTGGCTCTGATACCAATTGATGGAACTGGGGATTCTCAGAACCCTCCCTTTGGTGTGCGTATTGATCGATAGAAAGTTAAACAGATCTAATACGTGTTCTAACCCTTCATAGGCGAAAACTAGGGTTCAAGAATTATACCTGCGGCGGAAAGAAGACAAGTAATTTCTGGCAATCTCGAGCGGACGACCCCAAGATCTTCTGCACGTATTCCTTCCTCGAGTTGGACGTCGTGTGGGCGACGATCTCCCAACCTTTTCTTCTCCTTGGCAGCCCTCTCTTTCTCTCCTTACATGAATCACAAATTTAGAAAAAGTTTCAGATTTCTGATCAGTAATCTGGCGGCCATAGAATAGAGGATATATGTAGGCTACGGCAGGGACCATGAGGAGAAATTAGGGTTAGGCCTCCAAACGGATCTGGATATCCCGTGTTCAGCCCGAACATATAATCCAGGCCCATTAACAATAGCTCGGTCCACTAATAAGCTATTGTTGTACTACTTCCCTAATCCCAAATTATGTTTGTGGGATCTTTTTATTATATGCTCGTTTGGCTTTTCATGTTAAGATATCGTATGTCCGTCGATCAAATTAAGTTACTGACAACTATATTGATTCGACATCTTTTATCCTTAAGTAGTACCGCTCAACTTTATTTATCATGTCGGATATAATCCACCTGCAGGGTTTACATGACAATTCTTATGAGCTTCTTAAGGGGACATCATCAACCCGATGTATCGGGACATGGATTCTATTTATAATCAACAGCCCATCATACATAAAATGTTATTACCAATTCATAGATGTTGTTGATCCATAATGAATCTCACTCTTTTATGAGTCAAAGTAATACACACTGCATATACATGTCCGTTATTATATCCGTATTAAGAGCACAAGCATCCATATTAACGAAGGTGTTTGTTCTCTTATGTAGTCAGTACAAAGAGAACAACCTCAAGTGGTCCTGTTCAATACACACAAAGTATACTAGTGTAAACCTATAGTCAAGATAGACTAATACCAGATTACACTACAACCTTTCCAATAGATTGTCCAAGTCCATCTAGGTTGTGAACTATTTATATACTCCATAGGGAACTGATAATATGATCTTCTGTGTGATACCACACACCATATTATCTACAATATAGAAATCAGACATTTGCATTAACACTTGCAACAAATACAATATGCAAACATTTGCCCATATGATTCTCATTCAAAATTTAAGAAAATAAGGTTACTACAAAAGTGGTGCTTTTAGTATATAACCCTAACAGGCTGGACTTGGACATGGACTCGTATCCGAAAAGTGGGTGCGGGTCGTGACAAGTTTTTTTGGTGGCCCATGTAGGCCTACGTTAATCACTTCAGTTATGTTACTGTACCGACGTAAGACTGCAAAATAGGATTAGACACTTAGGATCTCATCAACATGTCTTGACACGTTATTAATCTCTATCCTTGATTTTTATTGAATCCTTGACTTGCATCCTGCTTGAAATCCTTCAGTGGCTAAATGTTTTCTTTTGTTGCAGTTAAATAGATTTTCAAGACGAAATATTGCCCCCCTGAATACCCCATCAACTACAGGCGGATCTTCCATGAACTGGACCCCACCGACACATGGAGGCCAGTTTACTTATCTAGGCAAGACGTCACAACCGCAGACCTCAAGATTTCACCGAGATGACATTCCACCCATCCACAGTTTCTTCTGTATACTCCGCCACCAGCACCAGTTCTGCATCCAGCACATGTTCTGCCTCCAACACCTGTATTGGACAATGCCCTGCTTCTTGGGATCTTCTAGCGGCTCATCACTTCCCAGACGGAGCAGGCCAACATCTTCTGTGACACCTTGAGAGAGGCTCTTCAGACTAGAGATGCTCCCCAACTGTGCCCTGGAACTTCCAATGACTTCATGGAGCTCAGGCCCAAGGAATTCTATAGGACAGAAGGGATTCTCTACTCTGATGAGCGGTTAGAGAACGTGGAGCGATTTCTTCGGATGGCCCGAGAACCCGAAGACCTGAAAATTGAGTCAGCTAGCATACAACTTTTCGATATCGCCCGGACATGGTATAGAGATGAGCCCCGACTTTCTGCACCAGACGTGACTTGGAAGGAGTTCAAGCAACTGTTCAAGAAGAAGTTCTACCCCGAAGTAGCTCGAGAGGCGTTAGTGAGTCAGTTTGCGAGCTTGGAGCAAGGAAACCTCACCGTCGACGAGTACACCTTGGAGTTTTCTCGCCTCAGCTACTTCGCAGAGAGCATGGTCAACACCCCTGAAAGCAAGGCCCGATGATTCAAAAAATAATTATCTTACAAGATTCGCCTAGGTATCGCCACCAGTCGAGCCACTACCTACGAGAAGATCTTGGAGGTCGCACAAGCAGTCGAGGAAGAGCTGAGTCACAAGCCGAAGAAAGACCGAGATGTATACGGAGGAGGTAGTAACCAATTGGGATCGGCGAAACGTCCCAATGTTCCGGAGAAGACTTCACCACAGAAGTATCACCTGTAGCCTTATTTCCAGCAGCAACAGTTCCAACCTTCTAGTGGAGCCCCAGCACCGCTAGGAGGACATAAAAGACCTCTTGCCACACATCAGCAACCAAGAGCCGTCCCATACCCGAATCGGGATCTTCCAACATGTCAGTATTGCAAAACGAAGGGACATAGCCAAAGCGATTTCCATTGGAGACTAGGCCAATGTTTAAACTATGGTTCGGATCAACATCAGTTTCGAGATAGCCCAAAGCGTCGACCAGTAGCACCAAGAGGGAATCCATAAGGACCACTTCCCGTTCAGGCAACACGATTCGAGCAGGCTAGACAGCAGACGCCAGCACTACAAAGAGAGAGTCACGGTAACCGTTCGTAACTTTAAGATATAATTAAGAAATAGGTTAAATTTTATGATTAGTAGGCTAGTTATTTATTTTGGATAGGGTGGCTCTATTATAGAATAACCATGCTAGATATTTATAGTTATATAAGTATACTCTTCTTGATTTCATTCTCCTTAAATTTCGAGCACGAAATTATTTTAAGGAGGGTAGATTCGTAAGTCCATGAGCCTATTTTTTATTTTTTATTTATTATTTCTATGGTAGTTGTTTTAGTTAAATAAATGTATCCCTAAAGAGTATTAGCTATAGCCATATAAGAGTTATAATAGGAGAAGGGGGTTATGCAAGAACCGATTAGTGGAGGGGGGAATGCAAATTCTCCAAAATTCAAATGTGAACTTCAAACGGCCGACCCTCAGAAGCAAGGGGTCAATACTCAAACAGCTTGTTCAAATTTAAAGACATTCTCAAAATATAAATAGATAAACCCAAATCTGATTTAAGCCCAAAATTTTCTCTATCAATTCTTTCCCTTTGATCAAACCTAAACCTAGTATATATAGACAGACAAACAGCTGATCCCAAACCCTTTACTAATCCTAAAAATTCTTCTTTCCGTCGCAAGAGAGATCGAGAAAGAAGTAGCGACCGACAGAGCAAAGAAATCAGCTTGAAAGGTACGCCAAGCCGCCCCACTTGGAACTCTTGTTATTCATATGGTAGATGTTTGAATGTATGCCTAGGAAGATCTACGGGCTGAAAATGGGGCTCGATTAAGATACCTATAGATATGTACGTTACTAATACACAATAGAGGATAGGGATGGCCTAATGTATCAAATTACTTTTTGAAGTAACTCCCTATTATTTGCCATGAGAAAAGGTTATACGAACTTTTTGTATATTAAACATGTAAAAGAGTACAATCAATTCCTAAACAGGAGATTTAAGTACAAAATTTCTGGGGAAGTGTGACGGTGGATGTTGAGCACTGCAGCGGCTCCTTTACTCCGTTGACGATCTGACGATAAGTTGAACTTGCTCTGACTTTCTGGTGCTTATGATTGGAACTCTGGGTTGCCTATCAAAAGGACGTCGAAGTTACTGAAGATTTCAAAGCCTCTTGATCGAAAGAAATTCCTTCTAATTATAGGCGAGTACATATACGATGTGCATAAGGATTGTGCAGGAATGCTGTACATGGAGATGTGAGAGAATCTTGAGGCTGCACGGTGAGGGCTGCTGCTGAGCTGACATGTAGCGGACGTTGGGATTCTTTTTTATCAAGATCTTGGGGGAGTTATCAACATAACTGAGTAAACGACACATGGCGTGCATTTAACGTTGATCGGATGAACCCGAGTAGATTTTGTTCCTATCCAAGAAGTTGGATTTTGTCCTTGTACTAGGGGGCCATTGGTTGAAACAAACCTATTGGATATGGCCCTTGTCCATAGGAACAAACTCTGTCCTTATCTTTGGGAGTGGTAGTTTAAACAAACCAATAGAATTTTTTCTTATCAACAGAATCAAAATCTGCTCTTTATCTGTAAACCCCCATATTTTATTCCTAATTATTTTAATATTTTTATTTAATTCATGTTATATATATTTTTGTATTAAGTCATTAGTTTTTAGTTAATAATGTATAGGTATGTATGCTTGTACATTATGCTATCAAATGTAGTCTACATTATAATTTGGAATTTTAGATATATTTGTATATATTTTTAGAATTTTCTAAAGCTACTTTATTTGTTTTATAAGATTTAATATAAATGTATATATATATATATATATATATATATATATATATATATATATATATATATATATATATATATATATATATATATATATATAAGTTTAAAAAGGAAAAAGAAAAGAAAAGAAAAGAGAGCACTGTAGCCGCAGCTACAGTACACCTCCCTTCTTTGATTTGAATGAAAATTCAAATCAACACCAAGCCTAAATCAAATCCTTTTTACAAATCTTTCAACCGGATCTCCCCTATATCCCCTCCGATCAAATCTCATATTTGATCACTGTAAACCAAGGATTCAAATAAATTCGAATCTGACTCTTTCACGGATAACCCGGCTATATATGGTTGTGTCGAGAACATAGGGAAAAACCCTAACTAAAACTTCGTGAAGCCTCCCAGAGCCATCCCCGAGTCTCCCTTACCCTCTGGCGAACCACTCTAGTCGCCTGACCGTGCCGCACCGTCGCGGGATCGTCGCCAACCACCCAGGCCGACCGCACAACAGTGCCAATCCACTATTGTCGACTGCAACGTACCCATATTCTAACGACAATTTCTTCATTAATACTCAATCATTTTTCGATTCGTTAAATCCTATTGAGGGACCATATAACCATCTTTAATCTCTGTATCTAGTATCGAATCAAATCAATTTAGAATCGATAGAAAAATACCCAAGAAATCGAGGAAAAACTATGTTAATTGAACTATGATTGGCAGTCCTAACCCACAAATTGGAAGGCCGATATCGACCAAACCAGTGCGTAATTTCGAAAACCAACTTAACACAGTTAAATTCAACATAACCAAAAGTAAAACCCACCTGGTAGGATTAGTTTTCTTGGAGTATGCAATAATTCACTTGATGTTAAAAATCAAAGAAAAACTGGTTTCAATAACTAAAAACTTTAGAAAACTTCCCGATACGGCATGCGCCCCGATAAATCGGGTGACGTGGTCGCATACTATATGCATCGAAAGGCGCATATGGATGTTGTCAACATATATGAACTGACGGAACTCGATTTTGTTGCGTGTGTGCGACAAAATTTGTGTGTATCCGTCGAGATACCCCCGTATCGACCTTTGGCAAACTTGGCCATAACTTCGTGTACATTCATCGTATTGAGACAAAATGTCTGCCAGCAGGATCGTATCATTTTTCTGGTCCTATATGCCAAGTTTGGTTCGATTTGAGAAGGTCGATTGGAACGCCTATTTGGCGGGCCCGTGATCCGCTCAAACGGGCAAAATTGTACACAGCTCATCGGAATCCAAAATTGGATATACCGTTGAGTTCGTCTCCTTAAATCGGACCCATTGATATATAGTTTGACAACTTTAGAGACCATAGACATTGGCACGTGTTTCGGTGTAAAATGGGTCCAACGACGGACATTATTTTGACCCAAAATTACAATTTGCCCTGTTCCAGAATTGGACTTTTGGACAGGCATTTTTTAGATATATATTTTACACTGAGAATGTTCTTGATGTTTGTTTCAGCATCCGGAGCCGTTCGTGGATTGTGAGATTTTTTTGCTGACGTGATTGATTGCTTGGAGTTGCTATTCCCGCTCTGTCTGGCAAGATACCTTGCCAGCTTCTCTGTGATTTACATATTCTTATTTTCATTTATTTATTTTTAGCATTTCTAAATATTGTTATCATTATAAACTGTGCGTCCAAGTCACACTTGGGTGCAAGCGACTTTATCGATCGTTTTCTTGCTTTTGTTTATTTCTCTTGCATTGACTTAGCCTAGTGACCGTCCATTGTTGATGAGGTATTGGTATACCTCATACGACCTTAACACTTGCTTTACCACATGTTGTGAGTCACATGTAGGACACATACCCGCGTAGTCGGCTGGTCACCGATACGTATAGAGCATGCGATGGATATGAGTAACTGTCAATGGAATTGCATGTTAGAAGACTTGGCGATTACTAGAGGTTCATATCAGTCATGGAGATGACGATACTAGGCATTAGGTGGGGAGAACAATATATAACGTATGGGCTTCTTTGCACTTTTCTGATTACTGTGCGCTCCTCCGGAGATGCAGGCCCCAGGTGCCCTCTGACGTTTTCCAGAGAGTTATGGACGTACCCCTTGCACATGGTGCCCTCTGACGATTTTCGGACGTTACGGACGTAGGCCCCTGGTGCTCTATACGGGGACTATGTCGATCCCATCTACAGCCATGGCTCATGCGTCAAAGGATTGTTTCTCAACTGCATATCCATAGTAGAATGGTCAGGAACCCTATTGCATGCATCCCCTTTCTTTTATATTATATATCACAGTTTATATGACAGGGTGTTTTCTTGTATCTTGTTACGTCCCGTTGAGCATCTGGTTATCTCTCCAGGGTTAGACGAGTTTCCGCATGAGTACGGAGCGACACTGGATCCATCCTATATTGATGATGAGGCATCTCCTGCTGATTTCTAGTATATTCATTTATTGAGATATTAGTGGATATTTTTACATCTCTTTTCTTTTTATTTTGTGGTGGTTGGACTCCGACCTTGCGAGATTATTTTTTATAGCTGTTTGAAGTGCGTATGTCCACCCGGCTATCTTTTGATACACTCATTTATTATCTGGACTCTATTATCTTCTGTGTTGAGTTGTGATGAGATTAGTTTATATTATTCTACCATGTGATTATTTTATATAAAGCTTATGTACGTATACGAGGATTCTATATATTGAAGTATTCTTTGTGTATGTGCAGCTGGCATGTTCACGTACTTGGTCCTATGTGTTTTGGGACAGGGGCGTTATATTATCTTAAGAGCGGTGTTTTAAACAAACCAATTGGGTAATATCTGAAAAGATATGGGTACCAGGTTGGCTACTGGAACAATGTTACCTCGTAGGATTGCGCATCTATGCGAGCTGCACTTCTGGTGAGGCTTCGATGTCACTACGCTTTTGGGCGACGTAGAGACTGTGTTTC
This sequence comes from Iris pallida, assembly GCA_029216955.1. Lineage (NCBI taxonomy): Eukaryota > Viridiplantae > Streptophyta > Magnoliopsida > Asparagales > Iridaceae > Iris > Iris pallida. The sequence continues at coordinate 7,188,242 of JANAVB010018198.1, forward strand.
GAAGACGAAAGAGTCACTGCGCTTTTGGGCGACGAGAGACTATGCTTTGGGCAACAGAGTCACTGTTCTTTGGGGTGACGAGTATATTTTGTTTCGAAGACAACTAAGTTATTGCACTTTAGGCGACGAGGAGACTGCTTCAGGCAACGGAGTCACTGTGCTTTGGAGCGACGAGTAGACTGTGATTCGAAGACGACGGAGTCACTGCACTTTTATGCAACGTGGAGACTTTGTTTCGAAGACAACAAAGTCACTACGGTTTAGGCGACGAGGAGATTGCTTCAGGCAATGGAGTCTCCCGAAGGAGCCTATTGAATGGACTGCGCTTCTAGGTTGAAACGAGGGTGCTGCGCTTCTGTTTGAACTGAAGATGCTATGCTTCTGGTTGAACTGAAGTGGCTTCATTTCTTAGTTGAAGAAAATGGCTGTGCTTCTGAGTCGAAGGAACCAGTTTTTGTCGAAGTCATCAATTAATGACTGCTTCTGAATGAATGAGTCGACATTCTCTCCTTTAATTACCGCCGACTTTTGAGGAATTCAAGAAGTTCATGGCCTAGGATTCAGTTAAAACGAACCTATTAAATGAGATTCATTGTGCTGAGTCCTAGGTTCATCCCATTAATTGGGGGTCTTTGACTGATTGGCATGTGACATTTGGGGTTGGACCACACCCAGTCTCTATAAAGGGAAGCTTCTTAGAGGAGTTATGCCCACTACCTCTTAATATTCGCCACGTCATGCTCGATCCTGACTTAGCTTCGAACGGCCGTTGGCCTTACATAAGTCGACTGTTGGTGGTGGATCTCTTCGTTCAAAGAAGTTATGTCTTTGTAGAAGAACTGCTACTCGATTAGAAGAACTGCTACTAGATTTTGGGATGCACTTGAGCGTTTGTCATAAGAAGTTTGAACCTGAACAACAACTTGGTAGTCTTCGAGATCCAAGCTTCCGGGTTTGGATTGATTGCCAATCCAAAGAGCCACATGTTGTGCTCTGTCCCGCTCAAGAGCTACAGTAGTGTGGCGTACAGAAGCTGCATTCTAGCTCGGGCCAATGGCTGTTTCATTAGCCATATTGGAGTTCCTCCGCGTCTATCTAGGAAGTCGCTTACTCTGACGAGGAAGTGATTTACTCCGATATTGCTATGCGTTTAGGGGCTGCGCCCTTTCTGAAGACTGCCCACTTCTAGATTTTTTGGTATTTTAGTCTTTATATGTAATCATGAAGAATCTATAATAGATCTTTTTGTAGACATGATTTTAATAAAGAACTTCTTTTTATACACCATCTTTGTATGCCCACTGTGACTTCGTTGTTGGCTGTAATTTTGAGAAACTGTATTTTGTGAGCTGTTATATGCATCGACTGTTGTTACCTGCACTTTTCTTACGGCTGCGCTTTTTTATGCTTCTACAAGACCCCCTTCAAAGTGTTTCGAACTTGAATCAAGCTCAGAATACTTTGAACAGAAGCATGGCACATGTCTTTTGCCAACAAATGCACAACACACTTGCTGACAGGCTGTCGTCTTGCTTAGCCTTCAGCATTAAATGCCTTGAGCCATCGTTTCATTAAAAGTTGATGATAACTCCTCGTTTTTAGGAAACGTTCATCATGATCTCAACTTTAATTACTACGTCATCCGAAGAGTCTCTTCGAGTATGAAGCATCTTGTTTTTACTTGCTGACATGGCCGTACCCTATATGTAGGGAACCGTTCGGAGAGAGAAGATCTTCTTGATTTTTTTCTTCCAACAGAAGCTTTTCGTCTGATCTTTCTTCTTCCTTCAAACCCTAAACTTTCCCTCCATGGCTTCCAAAAAATCAAGAACCCAGAAAGCTCATGTTGCAAGATCAAAACCGACTGGGGGAACTACGACGAGTGCGAGAGCGTCGACGGCGAGGCAAGCCGGAGAGGCTATGACAATCACTCGACAGGCTAAAGGGAAGCAGTTAGCCTCAGGAGCCATCGTCAATGAGCAAGTTCCATTCGTAGGAGTCAGAGATGTGCGGCCACCTGTTGCAAGTAGGTGTTTGATTATCATCGACAACCTGGTTTGCTGATGCATATGAGCGTTGACTCTTAGGAGCATCGTCTTAAAGATATGCTAACGAGGTAGATGATATGATGGCCAAAGCGGGGGTATCTTCTCCCTCAGTAGACGCAGAAGGAGTGCCCACCTTAACTATTCATAACTACTTTTGTCAGAACCTGACTGCTTTAAGTTTGAAAGCCATGTTAGCTGCCTTTTTGATGATATGGCTGCGAAAGGCCGTACTCTGTAGGGTTTTGGGTCCGTAGGACGGATTGGTCAGGAACTTATTCTGCCAGCTGTGAGGCTGGCCTTCAAACATTCCTTGGCTCTTCTCCCAGCTATGGTATGTGACATCTTGCAAGGTCTACGGGAGATCTCCAAGAGGATAATAGAGTGCTGCAGGGGGAACAATGAATTCCCTCAGGTTGAACTCCCTTATCATTACTTGATGGGTTGGTTGGCATTATACCGCCCTGGTTTGATAGTCCCCAACACTCTTGATGGTTACGAGAAAGAAGATGTGATGCTGCACAACTATCGTCGAGCGAAATGGCTTTATCAGGATGTCCCCATCTGTAGGTGGATGTTGGGCCGTTTAGATGGCTATAATTTCAACATGGTTTCGCCTACGTATAGGGGTTACCTTGCAGATGATGAGTTAGTGGATAGTGATTTAACTTTCGGTGCTTTCCACTAGTTGCAGTCCATCCGCCCTTCCCATTTGGTGTATCGAAACCAGAACTGGGTGTACTTGGAGCCTTATTTGTCGAGCCGATTTGTGTGTCAGTTCGTCTATTGCCAGACTATGATGGGCAATTCGAGCTCCTGTCTTGGTTAGGAAGGAAGTCTACTGGACGTCACCCGGGCATGGTGTTATTACAATACCGGAGGTACTTGAGCGAAGTTTACGATCCCCTCGACGTATGAAGAGGTTCGTATCTTGTATTCTGTCGTAAAGTTTTACTGCATTACGAACAATTTCTCACTGGACTACGATCGAGAGCGAAGCTTGCTCGAGGGGACAAAGTTCGAAACCCCTCGATTGGCCTCAGAATGCCTTCAATAGCTTGCACCGTCGGAGAGTAGATCGACGGACGACTCTAGTTCCTCGCAGAAAGGAAGAGAGGAGGAGGCACCCCTGAGTACACCGATGAAGCGTCGAGCTCCTTCAGGGGTGTGCCCTCCTCCTGTCAAGAGAACCAGAAAGGTGGTATCTTTGCGATGTGGACCCTTTTGACAGTCTTTGTCGGAACAAAGTGCTCTGCCTGTGGAGCCTCCTTCACAGGTACACCTTAGTATTTTCTCTTAGGGCTTAGATTCTGCACTTTCTGCTTATCACTGCTTTGCTTATGTATGTGAGGTCCACATGGTCGAAGATACTCAGGGAACTTCCTGAGGAGTCTATCCCAGAGGAGTCTTTAGTTGTAAGGATCGAGGAAGGGACTGTAGCTGATGAAGCTACTGATTTGGTGGAGGTCGCCCCTCCCTCTCCTTTTGAGTACGAGACTAGGGGCTTCTTGGAGCCATTGGCTCCGCTTCGACAGAAAACTTTCATGGGGCCGACTATGGACGAACCCGTAGAAATACTCAAGGTTGGTCTGGCGGTAGCCGAGGATGGGACTTCAGAGTCTGTACCTGTGACGAGCCAGGTAGACGTGGATACTGGGGCTATTACCCAGGGTCCTTCCACCGTACCTCCTTTTTATGTCAAAAAAAGGGTTGAAGATGATCCCGAAGCACCGGGAGACGAGGAAGACCACTCAACCGAGGAGCTACCCTTGGCAAATCTTGAGGATTCGTCTCAACGGTTGGTCGAAGATCCTCTGGATGGCTTGACAGTGAAGGCTGTCGAAGAATTGGCCTGTCGAGATGTTGAAGGGCCGGTAACAACGACTATCGAACAGTTGGTCGATGAGGTTATTCTAAAAGCTGTCGAGGAGGCAATTGAGGAATTGGCTGATATGGTCCTCGGAGAAACAAACTAGGAGATCAATACAGAACAAGTTGATACGGCTGCTGACGAACCGATTACTGAAGTTCTTGCCGAGGTAGCCACTAAGATGGCGGTCGATGGTGCTGCTGATAAGCTTGTTGACGAAACCATTAGGAACCCGGTCAAGGAGACTGGGGAAGAATCGATCGAGAAGACCGCTGAGGGACCAGTCGTTGAAGAGCCCTCGAATACAATCACCACAGAACTGCCCGTAGAGGCTGCCATCGATCCGGCTACTACAGACTTGGTCGAGAAGACCATTGAAGGGTTGATCACAGCAACAGCCGAGAAGTCGGTCTCTGAGACTGTTACAGCGCCAGTTCATACGGCTTCATCTACGGGAATGGTTGAAGAATCAGCGAGGGAGCCTGCTGAGGAGCCAGCTATGCATCCGCCAGCGTTAGCTTATACTATTTCTGTGCCTCTAACGACCTTCGCTCTAGTCATGGCATCCCTTGCTCCTGGTGCAATATCGAGATGCGTATTGGCTGTAGCTGCTATCCCAGGACCTTTTATTGCAGCATCCTCCAATGGGTTCGACTGATAAAGCGTACTACGCCAACCTCATTCTGGGTACTGTTCCCCATGCCTTGGTGCACGACATAGAGGGCGTCTTGCGGGACAACCAATCACTTAGACAGGCTCAGTCTGTAGTGATTGCCCAACTGGTGACATTGCGCGACTATCCAGGATATGAGGCAAAGGCAGACGCAGTAGAGGCTCTCTAGGCAGTTTGGAAGCTAATGTCTCTGAGCTTCAAAATCTTGGGCGTAGCCTTTCATCTCTAGCAGATGCATTATTAGAGAAAATGGCCGTCGAACTGTCCCAGCATGAACAAATGCGTCAAGCTTTGACCACTAGGCTTGTTACAATTGAAGCCAAGAATGAAGAGGCGAGTGATGCCGAAGAGGTTCAAGTCTATCGTCATACAGCTTCAGATTCGGCGGCTAGAGGAGGAGTTGGCCTTTGCTGAGAGTAAGCTGGAGAAGGCAAAAGATCAGCATGATACCCTTCCAAGCGCTCCGAGGCCCCAGCTCGGGAGAAGGAAAGCATTGGCGCTTGTCAGGCAAAGTTGGACCTTGCACACCAAAGCTTGTCTCAGCTCGAGGATGAGGCCGCTCGATATTAGGAGGCGGAGCATCGAGCCAAAGAATTGGTTGGGCCTAAAGTTGCTACTTTGAGGAGTCGACTGGAAGAACTCCTGCATCAGTCGTCATAATGCTGATGTCTTTGTCTTTTTGTCTCTCGTTTTTCGAGAGACTCTTTTTGTAGCAAAAGAAAGAAAAACCTTTCCATTTTATGAATAAATTTTTTAGCTTTGTTTCTTTGCTTGTCTTTTTGCTGTGAACTTTTTTATACAAGAGTGAGGATTCCCTCAGAGGTAGTATGGCGTGAGGAGATGGAGATAATTTGCTGGAGATAGGGTGTTTTACTCAGAGGTTATATGGACATGGTAAACACAAAATTTTTTTGGTGGTAGAATTTTTCTTACTCAGAGGTTATATGGACATGGCAAGGATAGACTCTACGAGTGTATAGAATGACTCAGAGGTAGTATGGACATGAAAGGTTCTATAGATAATCATGAAAATCACGGGGTTTGTCATGGAAGAAGTGTCTACTCAGAGGTAATATGGACATGGTAGGCACAATCTTCATTGGGGTGTAGAATAACAACTCAGGTCATATGGATGTGAATATGTTTTCTACTGGGAAATATGAAAGAGATGAACTCGTTAATTGAATTCATGAACACCCATGGGGGATGTAGGAGTATATGTCGATTTAAACTTCAGACATAATACTTCTTCAGGAACTTGCCATTGATCGACATCATTAGCAAGTCGCCGTTAGGTTTGGCCAGTCGGTAAGCGCCAATGGAGTAGACCGTTTCTATGACGAACGGTCCTTCCCACTTGGGCTCAAACTTTCCAGCCGTCTTATGAGTCATCACCATCGGTCTTCGAACTGATAAGATGAGGTCGCCTACTTGAAATGTTCTTTCCTGGACCTTTTTGTTGAAGGCCCCAGAAATCCGAGCTTGATAAAGCTTGATCCGTTGCTGAACTAGCAAACGTTTCTCTCTAATGCCTCCAGCTCTTGTAGCCGTCGACGTTGATTGTTTTCGTTAGTCAGCTGGTTGGTGATAGCTACCCGTAAAGATGGGATCAAGATCTCCAGGAGAAGTACCGCCTCGCTTCAATAAACAAAAAAAAAATGGTGTGTTGCCTATGGGTGTTCGAACGGTTGTAAGGTAAGCCTACATACATTCGCCAAGCTTCTCATTCCAGTCGCGTTTATTTAAAGAAATGACTTTGTTGAGCATCTTGATAATAGTCTTGTTGAATGCTTCGGCTAGTCCATTTGCTACAGGATTGTAAGCCGTTGACGCTACATCCTGTATCCAATTTTTATCACAGAACCGATGGAATGTATGGCTCACGAACTGGGGGCCATTGTCATCAATAATTCTTCTAGGAACTTTGAAGCGGTATATGACGTGATGCTTCACAAAGTTAATCACGTTCGAGGTTTTCACCTCAGCCATAGGTACTGCTTTCTTCCACTTGGAAAATTAGTCGGTAATGGCGAGGATGAACCAATATCCTTTGGAGGACGGTGGGCTAATCGGCCCAATGATGTTCATTCCCCATGCTTCAAACGGCCATGCGGCCGCCGTGGGGTGTAGAAACTCAAAAGGTTGGTGGATGAAGTCAGCATGCAACTGGCATACCCGATACTTCTTTACATAATCTACGACATCTGTCATCATGATGGGCCAGTAATAACCCATACAATGCAGTCGATCCTGTAACTTAGGACCAGGCTGGTGAGCCCCACAGGTGCTATAATGTGTCTCTCGGAGTGCATCTTGCGCTTTTATCTTGGATAGACATCGCAGGAGAAGTCCATCGTATGAACGACGATACAACATTTTGGTAGCTATGTCGTAGAAGAACCGGAGAAAGCGTCTCTTGACAGAAGCTGCTTCCTTCCGGTCTTCAGATAGGACTCCGTAGACTGCGTAGTCTATAAACGAGAATCGCCAATCCCGAACGTCTACATTAATGTTTGCCTGTACAGAGTAGCTTAGGCACGTATACAGGTTGTCCTTTGGGCAAACTAGCTCCCGTCCCATAACCTTGACGGTATATTGGGTTCCGGCAGGAGCTGCCAGAGAAGCGGTGAGGCCAGCGAGTGCGTCGGCCTCCAAGTTTTGCAATCGAGATACATGTTCTATAAAGAACCTTGTGAAGGTAGAAATGATATCGATCGCTACCTGGTAGTAAGGAATCAGATCTTCTTGCCGAACCTCATATTGTCCTCGAACCTGGTTGATAATCATCTTCGAGTCACCGTAGGCTTCAATGTAGTCAACCCCCAACTGCTTAGCGAGTTGGAGCTCGATGATGAGAGCGTTGTACTCAGCAACATTATTGTCATCAACGTAACATTCTACCATTTTTCGAAGGTGTTTGCAGAATATAGTGCTCATAGCCTGCTGGTATGTTGCTCCCGTATTCTTTAACCCGAAGGACATTACTGCGTAACAATATATCCCTTTTGGGGTCCAGAATAAAGTATGCTTCTCGTCTTCAGAAAACATTTTGATCTAGTTGTAGCCTAAAAAACCATCCATGAAGGACATCCGCTCGAAGCCACAAGTGTTGTCAATCATCACATCGGTGATCGAGAGGGGAAACTTGTCTTTTGGACAGGCCGAGTTGAGATACCTGAAGTCTATGCAGACCCAAATCTTTTCGTTCTTCTTAATGACTGGGACAATGTTGGTCACCCAATCCAGATGTCGCTCCTCGCGAATGAAGCCTGTCACGACCCGCACCCGCTTTTCGGATACGAGATGTGTCCAAGCCAGCCTACGCCGCAGAGTCGACGGTAGAACGCTGTCAAGCCCGCAAGAAATAAATGCTCAAAAATATCACATTTGCTGCTCATTCACATTTCTAAATTTATTACAACAGTTACAACATTTATATTTGAAGGAAAATATAAAGTTTTACAATTAATGAAATTGAGTACAACTGCTATCTATTTCTAGGTTGTCCTCAGCATACCCAAGCTTTCCCAATGCTAAGAGTGATCGCGACTAAACCTGAAAAATGTTGGTTTCCAGTCAGGAATGGAACAAGTACATAAACTAACGGCAATACGAGAACACAATAGAATTAACAAGACATAAAAATAACATATGAGATATAAAAACTGGAAGATAAACTGATGACATAGCACGATAGAGAAGTAAACAAGGAAAAACTAATAAAAGACATCTATCTAGGTGGTTTGAAATATCCTTTTCGACATGTGAACGGCTAGGGGGTAATTCCGGCTCACTGCACGTGTCGTGTGCAGCTGCTATCATGCAAGAATAGACATTTTGGTGATATTTATGGGTAGTCCACATGTCTACTAAGATATTTCTCCTCCCGACTACTCTGTGTGACGAGCGTGTCAACAAGCAGCAAGATATATGTATAGACATAAAATGAAAAGGCTACAATGAATCAGAAAGCAATCAGAAAGTGCACTTGCCTGAGGTCCTTAGCTGGAGAAACCGATAACACTATACCACTCAATGAGCCACAATCAGTCAACACATGCAGAAGTCTCTAGATGCTGAAATAAATAGTACCAACGTTCTCAGAATAGTCAAATTAGCTACGATTGCCTGTCCTTAAGTCCAATTCTGGATACAGGGGCAAAACGGTAATTTTGGGCAAAAACGATATCCACCGTTGGACCCACTTTGTACCGAAAAGCGTGCCAGAGTCAATGGTCTCTAAAGTCATCAAACTACATGTCTACGGATCTAATTTTCCGATATGAACCCAACCGTATGTCCAAAGTTAGATTTCGGCGAGCCGTGCACAAAATCGCCCGTTGAGACGGACCGTGGGGCCCACAGAACGGCGTTCCGATTCCACTGTCTCAGAATCGGACCAAACTTGGCATATAGGACCAGAAAAATGATACGGTCCTGTTGGCGCAAGTTTTATCACGATCTGACGAGTGTGCACAAAGTAATTGAGAAATTTGCAAAGTGCATGATACGGTAAATTTCGACGGATACGCATCAAATTCGTCGCGCACACACGACCAATTTAAATTCCGTCAAAGCCCACACGACCACGAAGCCGACACGCAGCTTTCGATGCTTTCGGTTCGCGACCACGTCGCCCGGATTGGCAGGACGCACATCGTGTGGATGAGTTTTTCTAGTTTTTTAAAACTGTTTTTGATGATTTTTTTTAAACTTCTACAACTGATTTCTCTGTGCATATTTAACGAACTTCGAATCTACAAAATGATTTCTGAGCTCCTATATGTGATCTAAAATATTGTTCAAATAAATTTCCGAATAGGTCAACTGATTGGCAGGAATTTTTCTTCCAAGTTGGGAGTTTGGACTGCTACATGTCCTATTTTTGGACAGGTTTTCGCCAATCTTCTGACTCATTTTACGAGGCACATAACGCAAAATAAACCAAAATATTTGAAAGGTGTCGGAGTTGGTTATATCGAGATCATACCAGAGTTGATGGATCGCAAAACGATCGAGCGATCGTCGAGAGATCACATCGCGAACTCAGCGTCTTCACCCGCTACTGCTGTTGCTGTTTGCTGTGTTCTCTTGCGCGCGCGCGTGTCTGCCGGCCGTGGCCGCACGCGGTGGTGGCTCCGACGGCCGTGCCATGACGGGAAGGCGCGTATGGTCGTCTAGAAGGGTTGCGAGGGTTTGGAGTTAGGGTTTTCGTCGTGGAATCTCGGGTTTTGTTTTTGCGTTATATAGAGAAGTATACTCTCTGTTCGTAAACAGTGGGGGGATTCGGCCTGAGGAATTGGTTGGCCTGGGCTCGGGCCATGCTGGCTCGGGATGGGCTCCGCGTTTTGGGTTTTTATTTCTTTCTTTCTCTTTTTCTTTTTCTTATTACATATATATTTATATGTATACTCCAATACATATATAATTATACGTATACACATAAATACTTACGTATATATATACGTTTACACACATATACATTTATATATATTTATATATACCAACACTTATACAAGTATATAATATCTATTTATATATACGTATATCCATACACACATGTATAATATATTTATATATATACACATATACACGTATAATGTATATATTTATATATACATATCTCTATATATATATATATATTCATCTATATACATGCATACATATATATATATTTATCTATATGCACGTATACACATATCTTCTATACATACACATATATAATATATATTTATATATACAAACACTTATACACGTATATAATATCTTATTAATATATATGTATATCCATACACACACGTATAATATATTTATATATATATATACACTTATACACGTATAATGTATATATTTATATATACATACATTCACATTCACACATATATAATATTTATTTAACAATAGAATAATATAACCAATAAAATAGTAATATTAAATAATAATCCCAATAAAGATAATAATAATAACAAAATTTAATATACCAATACTAGGCATTGCATCTACTTGAAATATGTCTACATGGGTGTATTTGATCTCACTACATACCTACGAAGGCTTGGATTCGGTTCGGGCCCAGCTCGGGCTAAATCGACACAAACGGTCTCCTACAGGTCAATTCTATAATTAATAAATAATTAAAACAACTATAGATGTTAAATCGCAGCTTGGTCTGGTTTTCCTAATTAGGACACTCCTATGGCTCGGCCTTCCTTGGCATGGCTAATACACTAGTCAAAGCACGCCACTGCACTATCTGTGCCATGATTTCTAGTCGTCTTGTACTCCAAAATCCACTATGGCTAAAGTCATCTACCGTAATAATTAACTAAATAATTATTTATAAAATCATAATTCACCATTTTAATCAAATAAATAAAATAATAAAAATATTCCAAAAAAATTCGGGAAGGAGAGCTACAAATCTACCCACCTTAAAAATAATTTCGTCCTCGAAATTCTAATTCATAGCGATTCCTTAAAATTCAAAAAAGAAGTCTACTATTACCTTCATCTCCAAAATTTTAATCACTCAAAATATTTTATAACCTTTTCTAGCCATTTCATAACTCCGAATACTTGGGGACTTCTACCCACCTTTGGTCACACTACTCCTCAAAACACGGTCACAAGAATCTTATAATCTTCTAACTAGTGGCTAATAAATCTTCCAAAAATATCTAGGACATATGGTATCTATAATCCTCTCGTATCCATCAAGCAACCCAAAAATTAACAAACAACAATTTACACCAGTAGCTAAAATATATATTGATGAATTCTTAATAAGCATGACAATTCATTGTTCTGCAATAGGCAGGATAGGAAGATAAGGACGAATAATCGAAAGCAACTATGAAGTTTCAAGAGCGGTAGAGAATATCCAATAATGCAGATAGAAAGGAAGTTTATGAACCATTGACTTATTTGTTAGATTGGGCAACTCTAATCCAGTCATTGGCTAATTTGAAGAAAACTTGTTGCCTAGAGGGGCTTGCAATCCATGAAATACAGATACTTCATTCTCGAATTTCTAATCTAAATAAGATTCCAAAAATAGAACAAAATTCAAGATTGTGACCTTTTTCGTGGTTATCTAAACACACGAGCAAGGGATATAAATGCAACGCAAGATCGTATCTCGACTTCCAGGCAGATGGGATAAAGGTTACGAATGAATTCACATTCTTGGAGGTGGAGACTACATAGTAGGTATGGGGCCTACTTCAGCTAATTCGATTTTATGGTCCGAATACGGTGGTATGCATGGATGGGTGTTACTGGGTCTTAAGGGGTTCCCTAATTGGACATCACTCGTTGGTTGGGTGAACCTTGGATTTCAATCTATATTGACTGTAACACCCATATTCTGAATACGTATTTTGTCAAGCTTGCATGTATTTCAGAATTGTATTTATTTTCTTGGATTTTGGTATGTTTGTAATTGGCTTGACTTGCATATTTTGGTTCTCGTAATTGGGTTTTACCTGGCTTAGTTTATTTTGTGGAGGAGAATTGGTTTGATTTGGTTTAGTTTGGTTTAACATGCATTGGAACACCTTAGCCTATGTTCAACCCTCATTCTACCACAACCCACCCTCTTTATTATCCCCACCTAACACTCTCTCTCCTTATTACTTCCCTCCATTAATTTCTTCTTCTTCTTCTTTCCTCTACACAACACTCCACCCATAGGCAAGTGCACCTTGCCACCACATGAGAACCACATTTTATTTGTTCATTAGCTAGATTAGGCCATGGTGATCAACATTAGTGCTTGATATTTTGTGATTTGGAGTCTCCATTGTTCTAGATCTCAGTTTTTAACTATTTTTGGATTACATGGTTTTGATCTATTTTGGTTAGATTTTTGTGGGTTTTGATGCTTCCATGTGGAAGAGAATTCAATTTTACTAAAGTTAGACCTTTGAAAATCTAGATTTGGTTTTAATTTGACCAAGATATGAAGAATGGAAATTTTTGGTGTTCTTGAGCTTCCTCTCGGCCTGGAGAAGAAGACTGCAGCATGCGCTCTTTAGCGCAGTGCTGGACTGCGCACCCCCTCTCGGCCTGCGCTCTTTAGCGCAGCGCCGATCGCGCTGCTTGCCCCTTGGCGAACTGCGCTCAACCCCATGCGCCATCCCTCCATGAGCAGTCTGCTCCTGTGCAGTCTGCTCATACGCAGTCTGCTTCTGCGCAGTCTGCTCATGCACAGTCTGCTCATGCTCCACCTATGCCCCTGCGCAGCTCACCCCTGCGCACTTGACTCCTGTGCACTTGGCCCATGTGCCATCTGCCCCTGCGCCCTGTGCCCCTGCGCACTTGGCACCCTGTGCAGCTGACACCCTACGCAATCCAATCCCTGGCCCCTTGCACCTTTTGCCATGAACTTGATTTTACTTAATATGTTTGGAATGACTATTGTACATGGCATGGTATGACAAGGAACTAGCATAACACGACAGTGACCCGTAGTGGTGCACTCCTGACATGACCAACCTGACATGATAGTGGCCCGTCGTGGCGCACTCCTGACAAGTACCCTGACATGATTTATCTTGATGCTGTTGCGACGGCTAACTTGACTCGTATAATCAACTTGACACCGTGGGTGTTCCTGCTTGCTTGCTTGTGCAATCCACTTGTCTTGTCTTACATCATGTCTAGGACGTGACTCCCTGGTTTCCTACGGTCAGGGATTCGTACTGAACATGGATTAGGCTAATGACTAGATCTAACTATAGTTCATGGAGAAATTTTGAGTCACAGGCAATCTTGTTATCTGGGCGCTCTTAATTGGACTTGTAGCTTGCCGACGAGTAGAGCACATTTCCAGCACACTGTCATATGTTGCACCCTCTAAGTCACCTAAGGGTATATCGTCTCCAGGGCGATGTACCCAACCATACTCTCAACCCGCGGAAGGATAACTGGATAGTCTGCAGGGCTTGGGACTGGGAAATTCTTATTGCATCTTGTTAGTAATTAGGCTTGTGACAACCCTAGTTAGTTAAAGTAGTAAGCCGTAGTAATTGCTTGGCCGCTTGTGAATGGATAATGTCTAGCCCTGTCTAAGTCTTGTCTAGTTCCTGTACCCTGGTACTCCTGAGAAGGATTGTTTTACTTGTTGTAATAACAAATGGATAGGGACATGTGCTATTCAGGCGAAGGGTTACAACCTCGGTCCTTGTTTGGTTTACGGGTTGTAACCCGGTTTCCAGAATGGTTCCACGTCCCTAGTCGTTTATTGTCTTGTTGTACTCTTATTTACTAGTACTTTCTTCCATTACTTATGTTCTGATATGCCGGCTTTTGTTCTTATTTCGTGGCCTCCTTTGTGGCACTTGCTCTTTCCGGGGTTTGACCCAACTGGTTTTGTGTGGCCAGATTTCGGAGCAGCACCCGAGGATCTACCGAACCTCCAGCCCGATGGTGGCGACTAGAAGGAACCCGGGCTACGAGTGGGTTTTCTATTTTGTTTTGCTCACTCTATTGTGAAGTTATTCTTTTGAGGCGTTTAGCCGACGAGCACCTGTTAGCTCGATGCACCTTTACTTACTGTCTGCCTACGGGCTGTAAAATGATTAACAAATCCTAGGGTTGATCATGTATGACTTAACTCTTGCTAGTCCTAGCATTTTGTACGACTAGCTTCATGATCAGCTGATATGTAATATTTGGGACGCCTTTTTATTGTATATTTGGTGGTCAAACATCTTGTGATTATATTATTTGCTTGAGATTGAGACAGTAGGCTTGACCTTAAGAGACTGTTGGCTTGTAGTAAACCCTCATATCTAGACAGCCGTGACCGTATGGCGAGATGGACTTCATTTCAATATACGTAGCTGGCTATGTTCGCCCCCGCTCTCCAGTATTCTGGTTCTGGGACGTGACATGGTTTAAGTGGTGGCACATGCAGGTCTTGTCAATCAAGAAATGTGAGGGTTTACCGATAGATGTCTCAATCAGTACTCGTCCTTGATCTTCGTTCATATCCTCTGAATCTCTGGATTCTTGCCTTGATCATGTGCTTGTATCGTTGATCTGTCCTGGTCCTTCCTTATTGTTTTTCCCTGTATCGTCTTCTTCAGCGGCACTGTACCTGACCCCGTCGATCAGCAAGGTAGAGCACCTCCCGTGGACCAGCAGCAACCTGGAGATCAAGCCCAGTATTCCGGAGTTGCCTCTAGAGTTATACCTCCTGGAGGAGAGCCCCCAGTTCAACCCGTTCAGCCTGCTGAGCCGGGCGATGGCACCTTGGTAGGTCTCATCTGGGCCTTGATAACTTCTCAGGATCGTAGAGGAGACGCCTTGCACCAGACTGTGGCAGATGCTCTGACCAGAGGCGGTCACCCAGGGAACAGCACGGCCAACAGCTTCAAGCGCCTGAACCCTCCCTTCTTCGACGGCAGCGAAGATGCGATTACTGCGGACGCTTGGCTTCAGGATACCGAGGTGATTCTGGAAGCAGCTAGGACACCTGAGAATGAGAAGGTGGCGGTGGTACGCCTGCAGTTGTTGGACTTAGCTCGCAGTTGGTGGGCAACGCAAGCCATGGGATTAGTGGCACCCATTGCTTGGGCAGTGTTTAGAGAGAGATTCCAGACGAAGTATTTCGATGCTGTGGCTCGGTACGACCTGCAGACCAGATTTACCAACTTGAAGCAAGGAGGCAGAACAGTCGACAGTTATGCATCTGAGTTTTCTTGGCTCAGTAGGTTTGCCCCCACCTTGGTGGCGACCGAGTTTGATAAGGCCCAGCGGTTCCAGCAGAGACTGCATTTGGAGATCTTGTTGGCAGTCGAACAGTTCGAGCACCAGACGTTCGATGCAGTATTGAGGGCAGCTAGGAGGCATAAGTATACCTCCCAGCGGATCGTGGATAGGACCGGAGACAGGAAGCGGTCCCACAGTCAGATGTACCAGTCATCAGCTCCAGCCCCGGCAGCTAGGAGTTTGACCATTGGAACTCCGAGGCGGGCGGCCTCAGTAACGTCGGTTCAGTATTCGACCCCGACGTACCCGCAGCAGCAGAAGCAGAAGCAGACTTCCGCAATGGGATGTTCACATTACGGGAAGCCAGGCTATGTAGTGGCAGATTGTCGTAGGGCACAAGGATTGTGTCTAGCTTGTGGAGCAGCAGATCACAAGATAGGAGCCTGTCCGAATAGGGGTAGTTCTTCCTCTTCCAACCTAACCAGTCCATCGATTAGGGGACCAGCACCCATGCAGCAGCAGCAGTACCCAAGGCTATTGTTGCCTCAGGCCCAGGCATTCCAGCAGCAGTGTGCCTAGGCTCCAGTGCAGAGCAGGCAGAGAGGTTTCCAGCAGAGGGAACCCGCAGCTAGAGGTCAGGCCATGATGATGGCTATGGAAGAAAAAGTTGCACCAGGTGAGGTAGTGGCAGGTACTATTCTCGTCAACTCCTTTCCAGCTTCAGTATTATTTAATTCTGGTGCATCACATTCATTCATGTCTGCACGACTCGCGACACGGATAGGATTGTTGCCCGAGTCATTATCAGTGAGGCTCAATATACTTACTGTTAATGGTCTTGTGGGGGTAGATCGAGTGTTTTCCTCGTGTCGGATCGTAGTTAGCGGTAGAGAGTTCCTCGCTAGATTCATAGAATTCCCTAAGGCAGACTATGATGTAGTCTTAGGCATGGATTGGTTGAGGAACCAGTATACTAGGATAGACTGCCATGTTGGCAGGGTTATCTTTAGTATTCCAGGCGAGCCAGAGTTTTCATTTTCCAGAGGCGCGGTAGAGCCATCCTCCCCAGTGTTGCGGATGGCAGTAGCAGCAGTACAGTTGCCCCGGATAGTTGAAGAATTTCCAGATGTCTTTCCAGAGGAACTTCCAGGGATGCCGCCCGAGCGGGAGATCGAGTTCACTATAGACTTAATCCCCGGGACGGCACCAGTATCAGAGAGAGTCTACAGAATGACGCCTTCAGAGTTGGAGATTTTGTACAAGATGATTGAAGAACTCAGGACCAAGGGATTCATTCATACAAGTGGATCGCCTTGGGGAGCCCCGATGCTTCTTGTGAAAAAGAAGGATGGTACGTCCAGGTTATGTGTAGATTATCGTACCTTGAACTCAGTGACAATCAAGAACAGATACCCTCTCCCGAGGATAGATGACTTGTTTGATCAACTCAAAGGGGCTTCAGTGTTCTCGAAGATAGACTTGCGGTCAGGATACCATCAGATCAGAGTCAGAGAGCAGGACATCCCGAAGACAGCATTTAGATCGAGATATGGGCATTGGGAGTTCCTTGTTATGCCCTTTGGAGCAACCAATGCGCCAGCTGTATTTATGGACCTCATAAATCGCATTTTCATGCCTTACCTGGATCAGTTCGTGATCGTGTTCCTAGATGATATCTTGGTCTACAGCAAGAGCGAAGCTAAGCATGAGCAGCATCTCAGAATCGTCCTTCAGACGCTTAGAGAGCACCAGTTGTACGCCAAGTTCAGCAAATGCGAGTTCTGGCTCGATTGTATTTCGTACTTGGGTCATATTATTACTCGAGGAGGA
Organism: Iris pallida; assembly: GCA_029216955.1. Taxonomy (NCBI): domain Eukaryota; kingdom Viridiplantae; phylum Streptophyta; class Magnoliopsida; order Asparagales; family Iridaceae; genus Iris; species Iris pallida. The sequence continues at coordinate 7,205,376 of JANAVB010018198.1, forward strand.
GTGGAAGTGGATCTCCAGAAGATTATGGCTATCGAGTCATGGCCAGTACCCAGCTCAGTGGCAGAAGTTCGCAGCTTCCTTGGATTAGTCGGCTACTACCGGCGATTCGTTTCAGATTTTGCAAGGATTTCAGCGCCGATGACCCAGTTGACTCGTAAGGATGTGCCGTTTGTTTGGACAGCAGAGTGTCAGGAATCATTCGAGAAGTTGAAGCGAGGATTGATAACGGCTCCCATTCTCATACTTCCAGATGGGACCGGAGGATTCACAGTTTATTGCGACGCTTCAGGCAGAGGACTGGTATGTGTCTTGATGCAGCATGAGAAGGTAATATCTTATACATCATGCCAACTTTGTGACCATGAGAAGAGTTACTCGACCCACGACTTGGAGCTAGCAGCAGTAGTATTTGCACTTAAGTTATGGAGGCACTACTTGTACGGAGATAGAGTGGAGATATTTACTGATCACAAGAGCCTGAAGTATGTTTTCACCCTGAAGGACCTTAATATGCGGCAGAGAAGATGGCTTGAGCTATTGGTGGACTACGATGTGAATTTGTAGTATCACCCGGGGAAGGCCAACGTTGTAGCAGATGCGTTGAGTCGGAGAGCCGGAGTTTATTTCCTGACGGCGCAACCGGAGTTATTGGCAGATTTTCAGAAGATGGGAATTTAAGTGGTTCTTCCTACCAACATGGTGTTGATGGCCAGCCTACAAGTTCAGTCCAGCATAGATGAGAGGATCCGGATGGCGCAGTCTACAGATTCTAAGCTTCAGCGGCTCAGAACAGAGTGTGAGGCAGTAAGAAGGCCAGAGTTGTGCATTCATGAAGATGGTACACTTCGACACGGCTCTTGTCTTTGTATACCCAGTAGAGATATCAGACAGAAAGTCATGGCAGAAGCTCACAGTTCGCAGTATTCTATTCATCCCGGTGGCACGAAGATGTACCGTGATATCCGTCAGCACTTCTGGTGGAATGGCATGAAGAGGGAGATAGCCCGGTTTGTCTCTCGGTGTTTGGTTTGCCAGCAGGTTAAAGCTGAACATCAGAGGCCCGCTGGACTTCTTCAACCCTTGCCGATTCCAGAATAGAAGTGGAAGCATGTGACCATGGATTTTGTGACTGGATTGCCCAGATCCCCAGCTGGTCGAGATGCTATTTGGGTTATAGTTGACCAGCTCACGAAGGTGGCTTATTTTCTTCTATTTAGAGTTGGGCAGTCAACGGCTCAGCTAGCAGAGATGTACCTCAGACAGATTGTCAGGCTTCACGGAGTGCCCGTCAGTATCACCTCGGACCGAGATTCAAGGTTCACATCGCACTTTTGGCGTAGCTTGCAAGAGAGTTTGGAAACTCGTCTCCAGTTCAGTTCAGATTATCATCCGCAGACAGATGGCCAGTCAGAGCGCACAATCCAGACTCTTGAAGACATATTGAGGTCTTGCACCCTCGACTTCGGTGGTTCATGGGAAGATCACCTGTATCTTGTGGAATTCTCGTACAACAATAGTTTCCAGGCCAGTATCCAGATGGCTCCGTTCGAGGCTCTGTATGGTAGGAAGTGCAGATCCCCACTAGCATGGGATGATGTCGGAGAGAGGAAGATGCTTGGTCCAGAGATGATTGCCCAGACAGTTAAAGTGGTCAGAAGGATCAGAGATCGTCTTCGAGTTGCCCAAGATCGCCAGCGGCATTGGGCTGATGCTCATCGTCGACCCTTAGAGTTTGCTATCGGCGACCATATATTCCTTAGGATCTTGCCTAACCGCAGCGTCATTCACTTTGGCGTGCGGGGAAAGCTTAGTCCTAGGTATATAGGGCCGTTCGATATCCTGGAGCGAGTAGGAGATGTATCCTATCGTCTTGCTCTTCCGCCGTCTCTAAGTGAGGTGTATGATGTATTCCATGTGTCCCAATTACGACGGTACGTCCCGGACCCGAGCCACATCCTAGACCATTCGAAATTGGTTGTTGGTACCAACCTTTCGTATGAGGAAAGGCCCGTGTCTATATTGGACCGGAGAGAGAATATACTCAAGAACAAGACTATTAACTTAGTCCCTGTTGCTTGGGGTCATCACTCTCTAGGTGAGTCAACGTGGGAGCGTGAGGATGATATCCGATCGCGATATCCCTACCTGTTTGACTCGTAAGGTATAATGTCATCCTTATGCCTTATGTTTTCCATCCCTTGCTTGCATGTATGATTGTCTGATTGCTTGCCTGTTTATAGCTTGCCTGTGATTAATATAGCTTGTCCTTGTCTCTCTAGCCTCTTAATTAAATTCCGAGGACGGAATTCTTTTAAGGTGGGTAGAGTTGTAACACCCATATTCTGAATACGTATTTTGTCAAGCTTGCATATATTTTAGACCTGTATTTATTTTCTCAAATTTTGGCATGTACTTGTAATTGGCTTGACTTGTAGATTTTGGTTCTCGTAATTGGGTTTTACCAGGCTTGGTTTATTTTATGGAGGAGAATTGGTTTGATTTGGTTTAACATGCATTGGGACACCTTAGCCTATGTTCAACCCTCATTCCACCACAACCCACCCTCTTTATTATCCCCACCTAACACTCTCTCTCCTCATTACTTCCCTCCATTAATTTCTTCTTCTTCTTCTTCTTCTTCTTCCTTCCTCTACACAACACTCCACCCATAGGCAAGTGCACCTTGCCACCACATGAGAACCACATTTTATTTGTTCATTAGCTAGATTAGGCCATGGTGATCAACATTTGTGCTTGATATTTTGTGATTTGGAGTCTCCATTGTTCTAGATCTCAGTTTTAACTATTTTTGGATTTATATAGTTTTGATCTATTTTGGTTGGATTTTTGTGGGTTTTGATTCTTCCATGTGGAAGAGAATTCAATTTTACTCAAGTTAGACCTTTGAAAATCTAGATTTGGTTTTGATTTGACCAAGATATGAAGAATGGAAATTTTTGGTGTTCTTGAGCTTCCTCTCGGCCTGGAGAAGAAGACTGCAGCCTGCGCTCTTTAGCGCAGTGCTGGACTGCGCACCCCCTCTCGGCCTGCGCTCTTTAGCGCAGCGCCGACCGCGCTGTTGTAGGAACAAAATAGTAAAGCGTAATACTCTAGAGGGGGGGTGAATAGAGTTGGCAGCGGAAAAATGCTAATTAAAAAAGTTAGCAGCACAATCACAGAATATTAATCACAACTGAAATAATGTAAAGGCAAAGTTAAGAGAGCAAACGCAAAGACAGCGATGTATACTGGTATCCCTCTATTGAGGACTAATCCAGTCGGTAGAACTCTTGCTACCAGTTGAATCCACTATTGGAAAAACCGCAAGTTTTATTACGAAGTCCTTGCAACTTCTACAACGCGAGCTTTGATACGAAGAACTCGTCCAACTTCAAATGTGAAGAGGTATTCTTCAATCAAGCCTTCTGATTACAATCTCTCAGAAACTTCTAGACCGTACCGTACTGGCAAATTGACTAGAGGATTGTAACTGGCTTGGGATCTGAAATTGAAAGCTCTAGAAAACTCTTTGGAAGACTGAAAGCTTTAGATAGAGAGAAGATTGAAAGTGAATGAGTGAGTTGAAATGATCGAAATCCTTCTCTATTTATAGGAGTTCCAAAGGCAGACTTCTGTCAGAATTCGGGCAGAATTCGGGCAGAATTCTTTGAGCAAATCTCGGTCAAATCCGTAACTGCAGGAGGACCAAGTTCCAAAGATTCAAAATCACAACGGCCACCAACCGAACTCTGGCTGAAGTCGGTCCGAGTTCTGTCAGGGTTAACTCAGGGTTTAGTTAGGGTTTTTGAAAAAGCTTTTGGTGATTTTTGAAAACCTTTTTGAAAACCTTTTTGTAAACCTTTTTGAGAGGTCGTTTTAAAAACATTTTGAACTCATTTAGGGATAGCCTATTTGCCAGTACGACTCGGTGTACAACATATTCCTAGACTCAAATAAAATGAAAAATACATTGCATAAGGAATTACAGACTCGAGTAGGCAAACAGATCTTCGGTCTTGAATGAAGTGGATAGCCAATCTTGCTCATGTCTAAGAATCTGAGATGTCCAGACTAGCTTTGTATATCCAGACAGAGTTTGATCAATTATTAAAATCAGGTTGACCATATGACCAATGGGCCAACAATCTCCCCCATTTTGATAATTGACAAACTATGAATGATATAACATTAAGCTAAGCTTGTTCAAAAATATCAAAAAGTAGAAATTGTTCATATCCTGTATTATCTCAAAAAAATGTTAGCTCTTTAATTTTCTTTCCCTTTGTCACTTAGCAAAATAATTGCAAAAGAGAAAGCTCCCCCGCAATCAATGCATAAGTAACAAGTAATGAGAAAACATAAAAAAAAATTTGAGAAACACATTACAGCGTGTATTGTTTCTATAGATTATCATTACAGGCATGTATTAAAAAAAATCTCAGGCATGCTATTTCACAGGCAGTTTGTAATGAAGAAGCAGTATAAAGAGATAGTGCTAATAATTAAAACAAAGTGCTGAAATAAACTGAAATACCATAACTGAAACACCATAAACATGTCCAAGAAATAGAACTGAGTCAAACTACAAAGTGCTGATAAATACTAGAAAGTACTGATAAAAAGAAATACTGATAGAAAACTTGGAATGTTGGAGCATTTCCAAGTATACAATAGAATGTCACTAAAAAAAATCAAATCATATCTCCTCATCACTATCCTCGTCATCACCAATATCAGCTCGACCAGCATGACCTGAAGGTCCAGTACCAGAAGTACCAGCGCCAGAAGGATGAGTAGGGGTGCCAGCATAGAACTCACCAACGTAGTCACGAGGTGCACGATACCAATCATAGGCGTTACCTGGCTGGAAGTAGGCATGGACAGCCTCATCCTCACAGCGGTAACCCGAAAAAGCTGGATCTCGAGGGATGGAACTGGCTGAATGACCAGTCTGAGCAAAACGAAGATCAGCCAAGGAGTTTGCCATCGCCTGATAACGGATGACGTCGCGGAACTCACGCTCGTGAGCCATGTCCGTCTTCGAGACGTGCAAAGCAGATAAGTGCTGATGTATGCCCTCAAATGTCATGGCATACTGATGAGGTGGTGGAGGAGGTACAGTAGGAGGAGCAGTAGGTGGAGCTGTAGCAGTCATGCTACGACGAGATAACTGAAGAAACTTGGGCTCAGGGTCCTGAGTACAAGTCGACAGATCAATGTCAAAGCGCTGAAAGGTGCGTGGGAGAATCATCACATAAGAGAGATTTCTATCTCTTGCACGACAACGTCCCATCATCTGAATCATGGTCTTAGGGGCAGAAAATAGAATCCCCTTAAAATATGGTACATGGCGGACAGCTCAAGAGAAGTCACATCATCCTTTGAAGTGGATTTTGGAAGAATAGTAGAATAGATGATGCGATGCAATTCATAGTTAAACAAGTTCAGATTGTTAGCCTTGAACTTTCCAGAGCGTACTCTATCAGGTGCACAGAGTTTTGCTTTGAAACTTGGGAGTGTCGTGCCTTCGGGAAAGTCAAAATCAGTGATATCGACTAGCGGTTCACCTTCGTTCGGGATACCTGGGATCTCCGCTAAGAGGCTATCATCGAAATTGATATCAATACCTCTAACACGTGTGGTCACATCGAAAGTGTCTAATATGAGATTGTAATAGAATAATCTAATGGCATTAGTTGCTATAGGGAAGCAAATTTTAACAAATAAGTGTAACCCTAATGCCTCAAACAAATGACGATGATCAGGAAATACAGTCCATTTTACTGGAGTGCCTGTGCATATGGATCGCATAGAAAAATCACCATACTACAGTAGGGCTTGGTCGAGGGTTTGAAAGAAAAACCCATCGAACGCACCGTCGCTCGTTTGGACCGACAAAAAGAGTGAATCCGTATGTGGATGCGAAGATGACCCTTCCTCACTAGGGGTCGTCTTCTTCCTCTTTGATGGATTGAATTTAGGAGCCATATGTGCAAATTGGAATAAAAATGCACTAATTGAAAGGTGGAGAGAGATGGAGTTATACCTCACAAAATCAGGATATGCTGTAGAGAATGACGATCTCCGCACGATTCCAAATTTTGGAGAGATTTCACCAAGTAGATTGGAGGAAAAAAGATTGGTGAAGAACTAGGGTTTGATGGCTCGGGTCGGCTGCTGCTGCTATTTGGAATAATTTGGAAGCAATGAAGAAGAAGGGCTGCTCGGGTTCTGTATATATAACCAGACACCCTCAACCGAACTCGGGCCGAATTCGGTCAGAGCTCTGGCCGAATTCGCCTAGGGTTCTTCAAAGTTGATTTTTGCCATTCTTTTTCATTGTCTCATTTCAAATATTTAATTCAAAAATTAGTTATTTTAGCCTTCAATTAACATAATTAATATTATTTTATGAATTAAATGTCGTTACACAGCAACTGTCTCAGATTAGCTGTAGGAGTACTGTCCCAGCTGACGGAGGTTCACCGGGGAACTCTTAAGTACCGCTTCGCTTCAACCGTATTGTGGTGACAGACAGACTCTTTATTGGCTTGTCTCTAACACAATTTTTGCATAATGATATATAATCATAAAATAAAATTAATTAATATTATTGACGTCTAAAATTTCTAATTATCGACGTAAATAATTGAAACGATCTTCCGCTAGAGGTTTAGTGAAGATGTCAGCTAATTGATTTTTAGTATCTATGTACACAAGGTTTATATCTCCATTTTGATGATGATCTCTAAGAAAATGATGTCGAATCTCGATATGTTTAGTACGAGAGTGACATACTGGATTCTTAGTCAAATTAATAGTGCTCGTGTTATCACAGAAAATGGGAATATGTGTGTAAAACAAATCATAGTCTTCTAGGGTATGTTTCATCCACAAAATCTGAGCACAACAACGTCCTGCGACGATGTACTCAGCCTCTGTTGTTGATAGGGCTACAGAATTTTGCTTTTTACTAAACCAAGAGACTAAAGCTTTGCCTAAAAAATGACATGTGCCACTTGTACTTTTTCTATCGACTTTGCATCCAGCAAAATCTGCATCCGAATAACCAATAAGGTCAAAGGACTTAGTTTTGGGATACCACAAGCCAACAGAAGAAGTACCTTTAAGATATCGAAAGATACGCTTAACTGCGGACAGATGTGATTCCTTTGGGTTAGCTTGAAAACGTGCACACAGGCAAACACTAAACATTATATCTGGATGACTAGCAGTTAAATAAAGTAAACTACCAATCATACCTCGATACTTACGTGTGTCGACTGGCTTGTCTTGTTCATCTGAATCAAGCTTTATTGAAGTTGCCATTGGAGTGCCAATAGGTTTGACATTGTCCAGATCGAACTTCTTTAACAAGTCTTTTGTGTACTTGGCTTGATTTATGAATGTCCCATTATCAGTTTGTTTGATTTGCAATCCGATAAAGAATTTCAGCTCTCCCATCATGCTCATCTCAAACTCATTCTGCATACACTTAGAAAATTCTTGACACAGAGATTCATCAGTAGATCCAAATATAATATCATCAACATAGATTTGAATTAAAAGCAGATTGCCATTAAAAGATTTAATAAACAGTGTAGTGTCAACCTTCCCTTTTGAAAAACCGTTGTCAAGTAGAAAAGAGCTTAGACGATCATACCAAGCACGAGGGGCTTGTTTTAAACCGTATAGAGCTTTCTTCAACTTGAAAACATGATCTGGGTTTTTAAAATCCGTGAAACCTGGAGGTTGTGCTACAAAAACTTCTTCTTTTATAAAGCCATTTAAAAAAGCACTCTTCACATCCATTTGAAAAAGTTTGAAATCATGAAAACATACAAATGCACATAACATACGAATGGATTCTAATCTCGCAACTGGGGCATAAGTCTCATCGTAGTCGATACCTTCTTCTTGATTGTATCCTTGAGCTACGAGTCGAGCCTTATTACGAGTCACTAAACCATTCTCATTCAGTTTGTTTCGGAATACCCAACGGGTGCCAATGACCGGATGATCAACAGGCCTGGGAACAAGTTCCCAAACTTGATTCCGTTCAAATTGGTTTAATTCCTCTTGCATAGCATCTATCCAATAACTATCACTACATGCTTCATCAATAGTTTTGGGTTCTAGCTATGAAATAAATGCAACACTAGAAACAATATCTCTACAGGATGTACGAGTACTTACTCCTTTGGTAATATCACCAATTACCAAATCCTTTGGATGATTAGCTGTAAATTTCAACCTTTTCGCTTCATTCTGAAGGTAGCTGGTTCCTGGATCTTCTCTAGGAGGTTCAGCTAGTGCAGAGCTTGGTTGAGAATCAGCTGGAGTTGAGCTTGGTACAGAAGTATCTTCGTCATTGTCATCAATAGTGATTTGATTCAATTCATCAAAAGTGACATTGATTGACTCTTCGATGATCATGGTTCGTTTGTTGAAGACTCTGTATCCTTTGCTCTTGGCCGCATAACCTAAAAATATACCTTCATCGGCCTTTTCATCAAATTTTCCCAAATTGTCTTTTGTATTAAGAATAAAACATTTACAACCAAAAATTCTAAAGTATGAAACTGAAGGAATTCTATCAAACCATAACTCAAATGGAGTCTTCTTCGATTTGGGTCAAATTAGAACTCTATTGAGAACAAAGCAAGCTGTATTGACAGCTTCAGCCCAGAAATATTTGGGTAGACTAAACTGGTTTAACATCACTCTGGCCATTTCGGTTAGAGTTCTGTTCTTACGTTCCACAACTCCATTTTGTTGTGGAGTCCTAGGGCAGGAGAACTCGTGTATAAAACCGTGTGTGTCACAAAATTGCTTAAAATCAGCATTCTCGAATTCGCCACCATGATCGCTTCTAATGCGAGTGATCATGTAACCTTTTTCATTCTAAACTTTCTTGCAAAAGGCGACAAATTCGGATAATGCATCATTCTTGCGTGTCAAGAAATATACCCACGTGTATCTAGAGAAATCATCTACAATTACGAAAGCTTAAAGTTTACCTCCGAGGCTAGCAACTCTACTAGGACCAAATAAGTCCATATGAAGCAATTGTAGAGGTCTAGTAGTACATACTGCGTTTACTGACTTGAATATGGATCTGGTAGCTTTGTTCCTTTCACATTGGCTGCATATCGAATCCTTCTTGAATGTAATGTCCGGTAAATCGCGTACTAGCTTCTTTGTGGACAATCTTGATATTGTATCCATATTAGCATGACCGAGTCTCATATGCCACAGATGACTCTCATCACTCTTGGCCATTAAGCATCTACCTGAAATTTTAGTTTCTTCTAACAAATAGAAAACATATATATTGTCTTCCCTGATACCTTCAAAGATAGTACTACCAGTTGAGCTATCAACTATAGTACATTTGTCTTTGCCAAAGTTGATGCCATAACCATGATCAGCTAGATGACTTATGCTGAGTAGGTTATGTTTCAACTCGGTAACCAGACAGACATCCTTAACTACAGGATAGGAAGACTTACCAACATCACCGATACCAATAATATACCCTTTCAAATTATTACCAAAGGAGACATAGCCTTCCTTCTTTTTCTTCGACAGTATTGCAAATAGGGTAGCGTCACCGGTCATATGCCGTGAGCAACCGCTGTCGAGGATCCATTTGCTTCTAGCATGTGAAGGGTGTTCCACCTACAAAATAGTTTGCAGATGAAACTTTTGGTACCCATTTCTTGTAGGGTCCAGTATTGTTAGCTTTAGGTATCCAAGCATAAACATTTAAATCTACAAGCTTTTTTATTCTACATGCAGATGATATATGACCAATGAGGCCACAATAATGACATTATGCATGTCGAGTGTTAAAAGCTGAGTGGTGTGCATGGTTGGTAGGTTTGGGTTTTCTAGTATAGAAGAAAGCATACCTATAATCTTGTTTGGGCTTAACCTTTTGGGGTAAAGGTTTGATAGGGTTAGGTCTGACAGTGTTTGGCTTGGGAATGTTCCGATTTCTCGGTAAGTGACACGTGTTAGGGTAGGAAGCAGCAGGCTCAGGCTATTTTCCTAACCTAATTTTTAATCTTTTGGAAGTGTCATACAACTTAGTATAATCAGAAGTAAGTGATTCCATTCTGATTTGTGCACATTGAAGACTTTTTTTCTCTATAGAAAGTTCTTCCTTGAGTTGGTTAATAATTTTGTCTTTCTCTTCAGATGACTTGGTAGTCTCGTGTAATAAGAGCTTTATTAAAGAAAGCTCACCAGACTCACTAACATTATTTCTAACCTCAGCTAGTAGGTCGGTAAGTCTACCTATTTCACCTTTGTACTCTTTGAGTACCTTCTTAGAGGTCTGATACTTACTATGCAGTTTCCTGTAATCAGTCATCAGGTTACTGAAGGCATCTCCTAATTGCTCAAAGGTGAAGTCATCATAAGTATCAACTACAGGTTCAGTAGGTACCTGATCGGATGCCATAAAGCATACGTTTGCAGCGTCTTCTGATTGTTCGTCTTCTGAGTCGCTGGCTTCACTTTCATGCCATATGCTGGTGTTGGCATATTTTTGTGATGTTGATCTCTTCAGGTTCCCTTTTTCATACCTGTTGTTCTTCTTGCTTGATGATAAGTTTGTGGGACAATCCTTCTTCATGTGTCCCTTCTTCTTGCAACCATAGCAGACAGCATCTTCTTGGTACCAGTTGTTGCTATTGTTTTCTTTGACTCTCTTCTCATGTCTCATGAATCTTTTGAACTTCCTTGCTAGGAGTGCTTAATCTTCAGCGTCATATCCACTGCTGTCTGAGTCATCTTCAGCAGCTTTTCTGTGCTGAGCCTTGAGGGCGATAGTCTTCTCCTTTGGTGCAGGCTCTTCAAAATCTTGTAGCTCCAGTTCATAAGTGAGTAGCTTACCCATAAGTACTTCGAGGGACATAGTTGTGAGGTCGTTCCCTTCAATGATTGCAGTAGCCTTTGGAATCCAGTTCTTGGTGAGAGCTCGCAGGAGTTTGCAAATCTTTTCATGGTTACTGTAATCTTTGCCTAGGGAGGACAAAGGATTTACAATATCCAAGAACCTCTCGAACATTTGTGTAACTGTTTCGTTGGGCTTCATTTTGAACGCCTCGTACTCTTGAGTAAGTCTGCTGACTTTAGATTCCTTGACTTGAGTCGTGCCTTCATGTGTGACTTCGAGTAGCTTCCATACTTCATTAGCCGTTGTGCAGATAGATACCCTGTTAAATTCAGTTCTGTCTAAAGCACAAAAGAGAGCATTAATGGCACGTACGTCAAGACTGGCCCTTTTCTTTTCTTCCTCTGTATATCTGCTATGGGGTTTTTCAACTAAAACTCCATCAACATTTATACGAGGTGGCTTCTGATAGCCATCAAGAACAATGGACCATAAATCAAAGTCAAGAGATTTCAAGAAGAAACTCATCCGTGTTTTCCAATATGTATAATTCGTACCATCAAACAGAGGGGGTCTGTTTGTGGCCTAGCCTTCACTTGTGAATTTCACAGTTGCCATGTGTTGTGCTGTGATCTATATAACAGTTAAATAAAATGAATAAATAATTGAACTGTTACCTCTGCTTTACCTGTAACACCTGCTCTGATACCAATTGTAGGAACGAAATAGTAAAGCGTAATACTCTAGGGGAGGGGTGAATAGAGTTGGCAGCGGAAAAATGCTAATTAAAAAAGTTAGCAGCACAATCACAGAATATTAATCACAACTGAAATAATGTAAAGGCAAAGTTAAGAGAGAAAACGCAAAGACAGCGATGTATACTGGTATCCCTCTGTTGAGGACTAATCCAGTCGGTAGAACTCTTGCTACCAGTTGAATCCACTATTGAAAAAACTGTAAGTTTTCTTACGAAGTCCTTGCAACTTCTACAACGCGAGCTTTGATACGAAGAACTCGTCCAACTTCAAATGTGAAGAGGTATTCTTCAATCAAGCCTTCTGATTACAATCTCTCAGAAACTTCTAGACCGTACCGCACTGGCAAATTGACTAGAGGATTGTAACTGGCTTGGGATCTGAAATTGAAAGCTCTAGAAAACTCTTTGGAAGACTGAAAGCTTTAGATAGAGAGAAGATTGAAAGTGAATGAGTGAGTTGAAATGATCGAAATCCTTCTCTATTTATAGGAGTTCCAAAGGCAGACTTCTGTCAGAATTCGGGCAGAATTCGGGCAGAACTCTTTGAGCAAATCTCGGTCAAATCTGCAACTGCAGGAGGACCTAGTTCCAAAGATTCAAAATCACAACGGCCACCAACCGAACTCTGGCCAAACTCTGGCCGAACTCGGTCCGAGTTCTGTCAGGGTTTAGTTAGGGTTTTTGAAAAAGCTTTTGGTGATTTTTGAAAACCTTTTTGAAAACCTTTTTGTAAACCTTTTTGAGAGGTCATTTTAAAAACATTTTGAACTCATTTAGGGATAGCCTATTTGCCAGTACGACTCGGTGTACAACATATTCCTAGACTCAAATAAAATAAAAAATACATTGTATAAGGAATTACAGACTCGAGTAGGCAAACAGATCTTCGGTCTTGAATGAAGTGGATAGCCAATCTTGCTCATGTCCAAGAATCCGAGATATCCAGACTAGCTTCGTATATCCAGACAGAGTTTGATCAATTATTAAAATCAGGTTGACCATATGACCAATGGGCCAACAGCTGTTTGCCCCTTGGCGAACTGCGCTCAACCCCATGTGCCATCTGTAACACCCATATCTCAGAACACGTATTTTTGGTTAAGCCTGCATGTATCTTGGACCTGTATTTTATTTTCTCAGATTCTGGCCTGTAATTGTATTTCTGGCTCGACTTGCAGATTTTGGGTTTTCTCGTAAAATGGGTTTTGACTTGGCTTGGTTTTATTTTGTGGAGGAGAATTGGTTTGATTTGGTTTGGTTTGGTTTAAAATGCATTAGAGCACTTTAACCTACACTCTACCCTCAACACAACACAACCCACCCTCATTAAAACTCCATCTACTTTTCTCTCTCCTCCATAATTCTCTCATTTATTTCTCCATCATCTTATTCTTCCTTCCTCTTCACAACACCAAACACCATAGGCAAGTGCACCTTGCCACCACATGAGAACCACATTTTATTTGTTCATTAGCTAGATTAGGCCATGGTGATCAACATTAGTGCTTGACATTTTGTGATTTGGAGTCTTCATTGTTCTAGATCTAGGTCTTAACTATTTTCGGAATTACATGGTTTTGATCTATTTTGGTTGGATTTTTGTGGGTTTTGATGCTTCCATGTGGAAGAGAATTCAATTTTACTCAAGTTAGACCTTTGAAAATCTAGATTTGGCTTTGATTTGACAAAGATATGAAAGATTGAATTTTTGGGTGTTCTTGATGTTCCTCTCGGCTTGGAGAAGAAGATCTACAGTCAGCGCTCTTTAGCGCAGCACTGAACCGTGCAGCCTCCCCGCGCCGCGCTCTTTAGCGTTGGTTGCTGACTGCGCAGCCTGGCCGCTGCCCGATTGTGCAACCAACCCTGCGCCATCGGCTCCTGCGCGCTTGACCCCTGCGCAGTCTGCATCCTGCGCCATCCATTGCCTGCGCAGTCTAAGCCTGCGCAGTCTGTATCCTGCGCCATCCATTGCCTGTGCAGTCTAACCCTGCGCAGTCTGCATCCTGCGCCATCCATTGCCTGTGCAGTCTAAGCCTGCGCAGTCTGCATCCTGTGCCATCCATTGCCTGTGCAGTCTAAGCCTGCGCAGTCTGCATCCTGCGCCATCCATTGCCTGCATAGTCTAAGTCTGCGCACTTCGCAGCCTGCACCAACCATTCCTGCGCAATCCAACCCCCTGATACCCCTTGCACAATCTATTGGCTCTTGGAGTTTTGGTTTTATTTCTTTAAGCTTGGCTCTTCTATAGCCCTGTATATTAATATTTTATTAGATATTTTACGCCCATTTTATATCCTTACGCCTTTTTTTCATGAACTTGATTTTACTTAATATGTTTGAATGACTATTGTATATGGCATAGTATGACAAGGAACTAGCATAACACGACAGTGACCCGTAGTGGTGCACTCTTGACATAACCAACCTGACATGATAGTGGCCCATCGTGGCGCACTCCTGATAAGTACCCTGAGATGATTTATCTTGATGCTGTTGCGACGGCTAACTTGACTCGTATAATCAACTTGACACCGTGGGTGTTCCTGCTTGCTTGCTTGTGCAATCCACTTGTCTTGTCTTGCATCATGTCTAGGACGTGACTCTCTGGTTCCCACGGTCAGGGATTCATACTGAATATAGATTAGGCTAATGACTAGATCAAACTATAGTTCATAGAGAATTTCCAGTCACAGGCAATCTCGTTATCTGGGCGCTCTTAATTGGACTTGTAGCTTGCCGAGGAGTAGAGCACATTTCCAGCGCACTGTCATGTGTTGCACCCTCTAAGTCACCTAAGGGTATATCGTCTCCAGGGCGATGTGCCCAACCATACTCTCAACCCGCGGAAGGATAACTGGATGGTCTGCAGGGCTTGGGACTGGGAAATTTTCATTGCATCTTGTTAGTAATTAGGCTTGTGACAACCCTAGTTAGTTAAAGTAGTAAGCCGTAGTAATTGCTTGGCCGCTTGTGAATGGATGATGTCTATCCCTGTCTAAGTCTTGTCTAGTCCCTGTACCCTGGTACTCCTGATCATGATTGTTTTACTTGCTTTAACAATAATTGGGTAGGGACAAGGAGATATTCAGGCGAAGGGTTACAACCCCGGTCCTTGTTTGGTTTACGGGTTGTAACCTGGTTTCAAGAATGGTTCCACGTCCCTAGTCGTTTATTGTCCTGACGTGCTCCTTATTACTTGTACTTTTATTTCATTTCTTATGTTCTGATATGCTGGCTTTTGTTCTTATTTTGTGGCCTCCTTTGTGGCACTTGCTCTTTCTGGGGTTTGACCCAGCTGGTTTTGTGTGGCCAGATTTTGGAGCAGCACCCGAGGATTTACCGAACCTCCAGCCCGATGGTGGCGATTAGAAGGAACCCGGGCTACGAGTGGATTTTCTATTTTATTTCGCTCACTCTATTGTAAAAATTATTCTTTTGAGGCGTTTAGCCGACGAGCACCTGTTAGCTCGATGCACTTTACTTACTGTCTGCCTACGGGCTGTAAACATGATTAGCAAATCCTAGGGTTGATCATGTATGACTTAACTCTTGCTAGTCCTAGCATTTTGTACGACTAGCTTCATGATCAGCTGATATGTAATATTTGGGACGCCTTTTATTGTATATTTGGTGCTCAAACATCTTGTGATTATATTATTTGCTTGAGATTGAGACAATAGGCTTGACCTTAAGAGACTGTTGGCTTGTAGTAAACCCTCATATCTAGACAGCCGTGACCGTATAGCGAGATGGACTTCATTTCCATAAACGTAGCTGGCTATGTTCGCCCTCGCTCTCCAGTATTCTAGTTCTGGGGCATGACATGGCTTAAGTGGTGGCCCATGCAGGTCTTGTCAATCAAGAAATGTGAGGGTTTACCGATAGGTGTCTCAATCAGTACTCGTCCTTGATCTCCGTTCATATCTTCTAAATCCTTGAAAATCTTGACCTGATCACATGCTTGTATCGTTGATCTATCCTGGTCCTTCTTTATTGTTTTCCCTGTGTCGTCATCTTCAGCGGTATTGTACCTGACCCTGCCGATCAGTAAGGAGGAGCACCTCCCGTGGACCAGCAACCTGGAGATCAAGCCCAGCATTCCGGGGTTGCCTTCCGAGTTATACCTTCTGGAGGAGAGCCCCCAGTTCAGCCTGTTCAGCCTGCTGAACCGGATGATGGCACCTTGGTAGGTCTCATCAGGGCCTTGATAACTTCTCAAGATCGCAGAGGAGATGCCTTATACCAGGCAGTGGCAGATACTTTGACCAGAGGCGGTCACCCAGGGAACAGCACGGCTAACAGCTTCAAGCGCTTGAACCCTCCTTTCTTCGACGGCAGCGAGGATGCGATTGCCGCGGATGCTTGGCTTCAGGATACCGAAGTGGTTCTGGAAGCAGCTAGGACACCTGAGAATGAGAAGGTGGCGGTGGTACGCCTGCAGTTGCTGGACTTAGCTCGCAGTTGGTGGGCGACTCAGGCATGGGATTAGTGGCACCCATTGCTTGGGCGGTGTTTAGAGAGAGATTCCATACGAAGTATTTTGATGCTGTGGCTCGGTACGGCCTGCATACCAGATTTACCAACTTGAAGCAAGGAGGCAGAACAGTCGACAGTTATGCATCTGAGTTTTCTAGACTCAGTAGGTTTGCCCCCACCTTGGTGGCGACCGAGTTTGATAGGGCCCAGCGGTTCCAGCAGGGACTGCATTTGGAGATCTTGTTGGCAGTCGAGCAGTTCGAGCACCAGACATTCGATGCAGTTTTGAGGACAGCTAGGAGGCATGAGTACACCTTCCAGCGGATCGTAGATAGGACCGGAGGCAGGAAGCGGTCCCACAGTCAGATGCACCAATCATCAGCTCCAGCCCCAGCAGCTAGAAGTTTGACCATTGGAACTTCGAGGTGGGCGGCCTCAGTAACGTCGGTTCAGCATTAGACCCCGACGTACCCACAGCAGCAGAAACAGAAGCAGACTTCCGCGATGGAATGTTCTCATTGTGGAAAGCCAGGCCATGTAGTGGCAGATTATCGTAGGGCACAAGGATTGTGCCTAGCTTGTGGAGCGGCAGATCACAAGATAGGAGCCTGCCCGAATAGGGGTAGTTCGTCCTCTTCCAACCTAACCAGTCCATCGGTTAGGGGACCAGCACCTGTGCAGCAGCAGCAGTACCCGAGGCTATTGTTGCCTCAGGCCCAGGCATTTCCCCAGCAGAACCAGCAGCAGTATACCCAAGCCCAAGTGCAGAGCAGGCAGAGAGGATTCCAGCAGAGGGGATCCACAGCTAGAGGTCAGGCCATGATGATGGCTATGGAAGAAGAAGTTGTACCAGGTGAGGTAGTAACAGGTACTATTCTCGTCAACTCCTCTCCAGCATTGGTATTATTTGATTCTGGTGCATCGCATTCATTCATGTCTGCACGATTCGCAACACAGATAGGATTGGAGCCCGAGTCATTATCAGTGAGGCTTAATATACTTACTGGTAATTGTCTTATGAGAGTAGATCGAGTGTTTTTCTTGTGTCGGATCGTAATTAGCGGTAGAGAGTTTCCCGCTAGATTTATAGAATTCCCTATGGCAGATTATGATGTAGTCCTAGGCATGGATTGGTTGAGGAACCAGTATGCTAGGATAGACTGCCATGTTGGCAGGCTTATCTTTAGTATTCCAGGCGAGCCAGAGTTTTCATTTTCCAGGGGCACGGTGGAGCCATCCTCTCCAGTATTGCGGATGGCAGTAGCAGCAGTGCAGTTGCCCAGGATAGTTGAAGAGTTTCCAGATGTCTTCCCAGAGGAACTTCCAGGGATGCTGCCAGAGCGGGAGATTGAGTTCACTATAGACTTGATCCCCGGGACAGCACCAGTATCAGAGCGAGTCTACATGATGGCGCCTTCAGAGTTGGAGATTTTGTACAAAATGATTGAAGAACTCAGGACCAAGGGATTCATTCGTACAAGTGGATCGCCTTGGGGAGCCCCGATGCTTCTTGTAAAAAAGAAGGATGGTACGTCCATGTTATGTGTAGATTATCGTACCTTGAACTCAGTGACAATCAAGAACAAATACCCTCTCCCGAGGATAGATGACTTATTTGATCAACTCAAAGGGGCTTCAGTATTCTCGAAGATAGACTTGCGGTCAGGATACCACCAGATCAGAGTCAGAGAGCAGGACATCCCGAAGACAGCTTTTCGATCGAGGTATGGACATTGGGAGTTCCTTGTTATGCCCTTTGGAGCGACCAATACGCCGGCAGTATTCATGGACCTCATGAATCGTATTTTCATGCCTTACTTAGATCAGTTCGTGATCGTGTTCCTAGATAATATCTTGGTCTACAGCAAGAACGAAGCAGAGCATGAGCAGCATCTCAGAATCGTCCTTCAGATGCTTAGAGAGCATCAGTTGTACGCCAAGTTCAGTAAATGCGAGTTCTGGCTTGCTCGCATTTCATACTTGGGTCACATCATTACTCGAGGAGGAGTGGAAGTGGATCCCCAGAAGATTGTGGCTATCGAGTCATGGCCAGTACCTAGTTCAGTGGCAGAGGTTCGTAGCTTCCTTGGATTGGCCGGCTACTACCGGCGATTCGTTTCAGATTTTGTAAAGATTTCAGCACCGATGACCCAGTTGACCCGCAAGGATGTACAGTTTGCTTGGACAGCAGAGTGTCAGGAATCATTTGAGAAGTTGAAGCGAGGTTTAATAACGGCTCCCATTCTCACACTTCCAGATGGAACCGGAGGATTCACAGTTTATTGCGACGCTTCAGGCAGAGGATTAGGGTGTGTCTTGATGCAGCATGGGAAGGTAATATCTTATGCATCACGTCAACTTCGTGATTATGAAAAAAATTACCCGACCCACGACTTGGAGCTGGCAGCAGTAGTGTTTGCACTTAAGTTGTGGAGGCACTACTTATATGGAGATAGAATGGAGATATTTACTGATCACAAGAGCCTGAAGTATGTTTTCACCCAGAAGGACCTTAATATGCGACAGAGAAGATGGCTTGCGCTATTGGTGGACTACGATGTAGATTTGCAGTACCACCCAGGGAAGGCCAACGTTGTAGCAGATGCGTTGAGCAGGAGAGCCGGAGTTTATTTCCTGACGGCGCAACCAGAGATATTGGCAGATTTTCAGAAGATGGGAATTGAAGTGGTTCTTCCTACCAACGTGGCATTGATGGCCAGTCTACAAGTTCAGTCCAGCATAGTTGAGAGGATCCGGATAGCGCAGTCTACAGATTCTAAGACTCAGCGGCTCAGAGCAGAGTGTGAGGCAGGAAGAAGGCCAGAGTTATGTATTCATGAGGATGGTACACTTCGGCACGGCACTCGTCTTTGTGTACCCAGTGGAGATATCAGACAGAAAGTCATGGCAGAAGCTCACAGTTCGCAGTATTCTATTTATTCCGGTGGCACGAAGATGTACCGTGATATCCGTCAGCATTTCTGATGGAATGGCATGAAGAGGGAGATAGCCCGGTTTGTCTCTCGGTGTTTGGTTTGCCAGCAGGTTAAAGCTGAACATCAGAGGCCTGTTGGACTTCTTCAGTCTTTGCCGATTCCAGAATGGAAGTGGGAGCATGTGACCATAGATTTTGTGACTGGATTGCCTAGATCCCCAGCCGGTCGAGATGCTATTTGGGTTATAGTTGACAGGCTCACGAAGGTGGCTCATTTTCTCCCATTCAGAGTTGGGCAGTCAATGGCTCAGTTGGCAGAGATGTACCTCAGGCAGATTGTCAGGCTTCACGGTGTGCCCGTCAGTATCACCTTGGACCGAGATTCAAGGTTTACATTGCACTTTTGGCGTAGCTTGCAAGAGAGTTTGGGAACTCGCCTCCAGTTTAGCTCAGCTTGTCATCCTCAGACGGATGGCCAGTCAGAGCGCACTATCCAGACTCTTGAAGACATGTAGAGATCTTGTACCATCGACTTCGGTGGTTCATGGAAAGATCACCTGCATCTTGTGGAATTCTCGTACAACAATAGTTTCCAGGCCAGTATCCAGATGGCTCCGTTCGAAGCTCTGTACGGTAGGAAGTGCAGATCCCCGCTAGCGTGGGATGATGTTGGAGAAAGGCAGATGCTTGGTCCAGAAATGATTGCCCAGACAGTTGAAGTGGTCAGAAGAATCAGAGATCGTCTTCGAGTTGCCCAAGATCGCCAGCAGCATTGGGCCAATGCTCATCGACGTCCCTTGGAGTTTACTATCGGCGACCATGTATTCCTTAGGATCTCGCCTAATCGCGACGTCATTCGCTTTGGCGTGCGGGGAAAGCTTAGTCATAGGTATATAGGGCCGTTCGATATCCTGGAGCGAGTAGGAGATGTATCCTATCGTCTTGCTCTTTCGCCGTCGCTAAGTGAGGTGCATGATGTATTCCATGTGTCCCAATTACGATGGTACGTCTCGGACCCGAGCCACATCCTAGACCATTCAGAACTGGTTGTTGGTACTAACCTTTCGTATGAGGAGAGGCCCGTGTCTATATTGGACCGGAGAGAGAAGATACTCAAGAACAAGACTATTAGCTTAGTCCGCGTTGCTTGGGGTCATCACTCTCTAGGTGAGTCAACGTGGGAGCGTAAGAATGATATCCGATCGTGATATCCCTAACTGTTTGACTCGTAAGGTATAATGTCTTCCTTATGCCTTATGTTTTCCATCCCTTGCTTGCATGTATGATTGTCTGATTGCTTGCCTGGTTATAGCTTGCCTGTGAATAGTATAACTTGTCCTTGTCTCTCTAGTCCCTTGATTAAATTCCGAGGACGGAATTCTTTTAAGGTGGGTAGAGTTGTAACACCCATATCTCAGAACACGTATTTTTGGTTAAGCCTGCATGTATCTTGGACCTGTATTTTATTTTCTCAGATTCTGGCCTGTAATTGTATTTCTGGCTCGACTTGCAGATTTTAGGTTTTCTCGTAAAATAGGTTTTGACTTGGCTTGGTTTTATTTTGTGGAGGAGAATTGGTTTGATTTGGTTTGGTTTGGTTTAAAATGCATTGGAGCACTTTAACCTACACTCTACCCTCAACACAACACAACCCACCCTCATTAAAACTCCACCTACTTTTCTCTCTCCTCCATAATTCTCTCATTTATTTCTCCATCATCTTCTTCTTCCTTCCTCTACACAACACCAAACACCATAGGCAAGTGCACCTTGCCACCACATGAGAACCATATTTTATTTGTTCATTAGCTAGATTAGGCCATGGTGATCAACATTAGTGCTTGGCATTTTGTAATTTAGAGTCTTCATTGTTCTAGATCTAGGTCTTAACTATTTTCGAAATTATATGGTTTTGATCTATTTTGGTTGGATTTTTGTGGGTTTTGATGCTTCCATGTGGAAGAGAATTCAATTTTACTCAAGTTAGACCTTTGAAAATCTAGATTTGGCTTTGATTTGACAAAGATATGAAAGATTGAATTTTTGGGTATTCTTGATGTTCCTCTCGGCTTGGAGAAGAAGATCTACAGTCAGCGCTCTTTAGCGCAGCACTGAACCGCGCAGCCTCTCCACGCCGCGCTCTTTAGCGTTAGTCGCTGACTGCGCAGCCTGGCCGCTGCCCGATTGCGCAACCAACCCTGCGCCATCGGCTCCTGCGTGCTTGACCCCTGCGCAGTCTGTATCCTGCGCCATCCATTGCCTGTGCAGTCTAAGCCTGTGCAGTCTGCATCCTGCGCCATCCATTGCCTGTGTAGTCTAAGCCTGTGCAGTCTGCATCCTGCGCCATCCATTGCCTGCGCAGTCTAAGCCTGCGTAGTCTGCATCCTGCGCCATCCATTGCCTGCGCAGTCTAAGCCTGCACAGTCTGCATCCTGCGCCATCCATTGCCTGCACAGTCTAAGTCTGCGCACTTCGTAGCCTGCGCCAACCATTCCTGCACAATCTAACCCCCTGACCCCTTGCGCAATCCATTGGCTCTTGGAGTTTTGGTTTTATTTCTTTAAGCTTGGCTCTTCTATAGCCCTGTATATTAATATTTTATTAGATATTTTACGCCCATTTTATATCCTTACGCCTTTTTTCATGAACTTGATTTTACTTAATATGTTTGAATGACTATTGTACATGGCATGGTATGACAAAGAACTAGCATAACACGACAGTGACCCGTAGTGGTGCACTCCTGACATGACCAACCTGACATGATAGTGGCCCATCGTGGCTCACTCCTGACAAGTACCCTGACATGATTTATCTTGATGCTGTTGCGACGGCTAACTTGACTCGTATAATCAACTTGATACCGTGGGTGTTCCTACTTGCTTGCTTGTGCAATCCACTTGTCTTGTCTTGCATCATGTCTAGGACGTGACTCCCTGTTTCCCACGGTCAGGGATTCATACTGAATATGGATTAGGCTAATGACTAGATCAAACTATAGTTCATGGAGAATTTCCAGTCACAGGCAATCTCATTATCTGGGCGCTCTTAATTGGACTTGTAGCTTGCCGACGAGTAGAGCACATTTCCAGCGCACTGTTATGTGTTGTACCCTCTAAGTCACCTAAGGGTATATCTTCTCCGGGGCGATGTACCCAACCATACACTCAACCTGCGGAAGGATAACTGGATGGTCTGCAGGGCTTGGGACTGGAAAATTCTCATTGCATCTTGTTAGTAATTAGGCTTGTGACAACCCTAGTTAGTTAAAGTAGTAGGTCGTAGTAATTGCTTGGCCGCTTGTGAATGGATGATGTCTAGCCCTGTCTAAGTCTTGTCTAGTCCCTGTACCCTGGTACTCCTGATCATGATTGTTTTACTTGCTTTAACAATAATTGGGTAGGGACAAGGAGATATTCAGGCGAAGGGTTACAACCCCGGTCCTTGTTTGGTTTACGGATTGTAACCTGGTTTCCAGAATAGTTCCACGTCCCTAGTCGTTTATTGTCCTGACGTGCTCCTTATTACTTGTACTTTTATTTCATTTCTTATGTTCTGATATGCTGGCTTTTGTTCTTATTTTGTGGCCTCCTTTGTGGCACTTGCTCTTTCTGGGGTTTGACCCAGCTGGTTTTGTGTGGCCAGATTTCGGAGCAGCACCCGAGGATCTACCGAACCTCCAGCCCGATGGTGGCGACTAGAAGGAACCCGGGTTACGAGTGGGTTTTCTATTTTGTTTCGCTCACTCTATTGTAAAAATTATTCTTTTGAGGCGTTTAGCCGACGAGCACCTGTTAGCTCGATGCACTTTACTTACTGTCTGCCTACGGGCAGTAAACATGATTAACAAATCCTAGGGTTGATCATGTATGACTTAACTCTTGCTAGTCCTAGTATTTTGTACGACTAGCTTCATGATCAGCTGATATGTAGTATTTGGGACGCCTTTTATTGTATATTTGGTGGTCAAACATCTTGTGATTATATTATTTGCTTGAGATTGAGACAATAGGCTTGACCTTAAGAGACTGTTGGCTTATAGTAAACCCTCATATCTAGACAGCCATGACCGTATAGCGAGATGGACTTTATTTCAATATACGTAGCTGGCTATGTTCGCTCCCGCTCTCCAGTATTCTGGTTCTGGGGCGTGACACCATCCCTCCATGAGCAGTCTGCTCCTGCGCAGTCTGCTCATGCGCAGTCTGCTCCTGCGCAGTCTGCTCATGCGTAGTCTGCTCATGCGCCACCTATGCCCCTGCGCAGCTCACCCCTGCGCACTTGACTCCTGCGCACTTGGCCCATGTGCCATCTGCCCCTGCGCCCTGTGCCCCTGCGCATATGGCACCCTGCGCAGCTGACACCCTGCGCAATCCAACCCCTGACCCCTTGCGCCTTTTGCCATAAACTTGATTTTACTTAATATGTTTGGAATGACTATTGTACATGGCATGGTATGACAAGGAACTAGCATAACACGACAGTGACCCGTAGTGGTGCACTCCTGACATGACCAACCTGACATGATAGTGGCCCGTCGTGGCGCACTCCTGACAAGTACCCTGACATGATTTATCTTGATGCTGTTGCGATGGCTAACTTGACTCGTATAATTAACTTGACACCGTGGGTGTTCCTGTTTTCTTGCTTGAGCAATCCACTTGTCTTGTCTTGCATCATGTCTAGGACGTGACTCCCTGGTTTTCTACGGTCAGGGATTCGCACTGAACATGGATTAGGCTAATGACTAGATCTAACTATAGTTCATGGAGAAATTTCCAGTCACAAGCAATTTTGTTATCTGGGCGCTCTCAATTGGACTTGTAGCTTGCCGACGAGTAGAGCACATTTCCAGCACACTGTCATGTGTTGCACCCTCTAAGTCACCTAAGGGTATATCGTCTCCAGGGCGATGTACCCAACCATACTCTCAACCCGTGGAAGGATAACTGGATAGTCTGCAGGGCTTAGGACTGGGAAATTCTCATTGCATCTTGTTAGTAATTAGGCTTGTGACAACCCTAGTTAGTTAAAGTAGTAAGCCGTAGTAATTGCTTGGCCACTTGTGAATGGATGATGTCTAGCCCTGTCTAAGTCTTGTCTAGTTCCTGTACCCTGGTACTCCTGAGCAGGATTGTTTTACTTGTTGTAACAACAAATGGATAGGGACATGTGCTATTCAGGCGAAGGGTTACAACCTCGGTCCTTGTATGGTTTACGGGTTGTAACCTGGTTTCCAGAATGGTTCCACGTCCCTAGTCGTTTATTGTCTTGTTGTACTCTTATTTACTAGTACTTTCTTTCATTACTTATGTTCTGATATGCTGGCTTTTGTTCTTATTTCGTGGCCTCCTTTGTGGCACTTGCTCTTTCTGGGGTTTGACCCAGCTGGTTTTGTGTGGCCAGATTTTGAAGCAGCACCCGAGGATCTACCGAACCTCCAGCCCGATGGTGGCGACTAGAAGGAACCCGGGCTACGAGTGGGTTTTCTATTTTGTTTCGCTCACTCTATTGTAAAGTTATTCTTTTGAGGCGTTTAGCCGACGAGCACCTGTTAGCTCGATGCACCTTTACTTACTGTCTGCCTACGGGCTGTAAACATGATTAACAAATCCTAGGGTTGATCATGTATGACCTAACTCTTGCTAGTCCTAGCATTTTGTACGACTAGCTTCATGATCAGCTGATATGTAATATTTGGGACGCCTTTTATTGTATATTTGGTGGTCAAACATCTTGTGATTATATTATTTGCTTGAGATTGAGACAGTAGGCTTGACCTTAAGAGACTGTTGGCTTGTAGTAAACCCTCATATCTAGACAGCCGTGACCGTATGGCGAGATGGACTTCATTTCAATATACGTAGCTGGCTATGTTCGCTCCCGCTCTCCAGTATTCTGGTTCTGGGCGTGACATTGACTGAACAAGATCCTAATGATAAAACTAGTTCTACTAGATTAAGGTAGCCTAGAATAGGATTCCTTCCAAGTGATTGAGCTAGTTGTTAGTCGGGTTGGTTAGCTAGGTCCATAAGCCTGAAAATACACC
The DNA here is from genome assembly GCA_029216955.1 of Iris pallida. Lineage (NCBI taxonomy): Eukaryota > Viridiplantae > Streptophyta > Magnoliopsida > Asparagales > Iridaceae > Iris > Iris pallida. The sequence goes on from JANAVB010018198.1 coordinate 7,230,496, forward strand.
TTCCGAGACTTTTTGTATTTAAGTAGCACACGAGGCCTCAATTGGGTGGCACACTGGTGACATGTGTGTAGTGGGCTTCGAGTAGATCGTAATCATATATTGGGTCGAAAGAAATGAGTCGAGTTTGAGGCTCTAATGGAAATCGGGAAATTTATTGGTACATGGTAAGGGTTATAGCTGGTCCTTTTAACCTGAAAATAGTAGCACAAAAATAGAGTACAAGGGAACGGATTTAAGTGGGACATGATATACCTAGATGAGGGTGGACTCGTCTAGATCTTGTATATGAAATTTGTTGGAAGATAACAGCTGGTCACGTGCTCTGAATATTAATGGCACGGCCAGGACACAAAATAATCTAAATGGAAAGTGGGAGTCCATGGGATCTAATTATCGTCCTAATGGAATTTATTCTAATCAATCGGTAATCCTTGTATATCCCAAAATTTTGAAGGCTTACAGTCTACCCACCTTAGAAGCTAGAATATGGTCTTAGGAATGATGAGGTTAAAATGATTCCAATGTCCGGATACTGTACCTCGACTCTTGTTAATAAAGGATGAGGCACGGCATAACGGAATACAGTAGATATAAGTCAAGTCAAGGATCGTTCCTCAATGAAATGGAAAATGAGTGTGTACAATGACACATGGTCGATATAATAGAATGACCTACTCGTCCACAGTATATATGAGTTGTCGACGGGGTAACCAACTCTAAGGTACATCATATGAAAAGATTTCTAACAACTGAGTCGTGAATTTATATTTGTATCGAATCTGCCAGACTATTGTCACAAGGTTTCTAGTTAAAGCAAGCTTCAACAATTATTTAGAGGCTCACAACAATTGGTCCCTTGGGGATAGGCAGTCTCCTAGGCTGGCATTTGATCAAGGAAAAGATCCTAATCATTCTCGGACTCCAATGACTAGAAGATCAAGATAGTAGATTTAGTGCCGAAGGGAGGACGAGTAACTCAATCACATGGCTGGCCGATGGTAGCTACACTCATATATACAACCATCATAGCCACGGGGATACTCTGTATTCTATTTACCAATACGAGCTTTCATCTTTCCAAATCGGTGGAAGACAAAATAATAAAGAGTTCAAGGGAGATGTTACTGAATACAATTTCATGATTCAAAAGGCGAATGCATAATTCAAGAGGAATTGTCAAAGCAATCGTGGATGAGATCCTGGATACCTCTATATCTCAATCCACGTAGGGTAATTAAATAAAAAGCGAACCAAATGCATCATGGTTGATCAGACCGTGATACAATGATTCTGATTAGACTATATGTTAGCGGACGTCCCCAATAAACATATGTCTTGAATCAAGCTCGATAAAAGATTAAGCTTGCAAAAACTAGGCTGTAATTACAGCGTTGGTCAAGATGGTAAAAATATAAGTATGCGAGATTTTTGGAAAGGAGGCACAAGTAGTTTGAGTTTTAGAAAATCAAAACCTTACATGGTGTTATTGCTTATACAGTCTTCCTACAATCTTCCTATCCCTAAGGCCTTGGTCGACTAATGAGTTATGGAACTCTAAATTCTATATTCTAAGTAAATCCTTGGTTCAGATATGATATGCTATCAGATGCTCTACCTTATATTGACACAAGGGTATCCAAGACCTAAATAGGTCAACTAGGACATAGTTTTAGCAATGTTCCATAGACCATGATTCTTCGAAATGATTTCATTTCTATGGGTTGTGCCTCACCAGTGCGCTGCTGGCTGCAGTGAACCCACACTATCCATTCTCAAACAATTGGCGACAGTGCGCTGCTGTCTAGTCATCGCGGTCATTTAATTACTCTAACTATATTCCTAAGGACTTCAAGGAGCTGCTAAAGTTTCAAACTAGTGGATTATGATAGAGCATAAACATCTACCTATGAGTCTCAATCCTTAAAGTAAAAAGGTTGACTGGGGAGAAAATAATTGAAGACAGGAAAAATAAGAACCTCCTAATATTTATCTCATATATATTTCAAATGATTGAGAGAAATACTTTAAATCAATCTACCTCAAGACTCGTACACAAATAACAGAATCAAAATTATAAACCAGTTCCTTACAACAAAATAGAATTTAAAATAGGCAATCCTAACTCATGATGTGATGTTTATATCTAATAAAGCAAAAAAAAATTAAACAGTTTATCAAAATCAAAATTAACTCCTTAATTCTAGGCAAGTCTAACATACCAAGCGATCAGTATATCCACATTGGATCACATTGTCATATCAAAAGTAATAGTGTACCTATAGGGATCTAGCAAGCTATCTAATTTGCATGGCCTATCTAATAACCTTAACTACCCAACGGTCAATTTGAACAAGGGACTCCTAGTCCTAATCATCCTCTTAAATTATTTCAATCCTAGTTTGTGAATGAGCATTTCTTAGGTGCAGGCTCGCAATAGTACGACTAACGTACCATCACGAGTTCGTAGTCTTTTACGAATACTGACCTGCATGGGCCACCACAAAAACTTGTCATGACCCGCACCCGCTTTTCGGATACGAGACGTATCCAAGCCAGCCTACGCCGCAGAGTCGGCGGTAGAACGCTGTCAAGCCCGCAAGAAATAAATGCTCAAAAATATCATATTTGCTGCTCATTCACATTTCTAAATTTATTACAACAGTTACAACATTTATATTTAAAGAAAAATACAAAGTTTTACAATTAATGAAATTGAGTACAACTGCTATCTATTTCTAGGTTGTCCTCAGCATACCCAAGCTTTCCCAATGCTAAGAGTGATCACGGCTAAACCTGAAAAATATTGGTTTCCAGTCAGAAATGGAACAAGTACACAAACCGACGGCAATACGAGAACACAATAGAATTAACAAGACATGAAAATAACATATAAGATATAAAAACTGGAAGATAAACTGATGACATAGCACGATAGAGAAGTAAACAAGAAAAAACTAATAAAAGACATCTATCTAGGTGGTTTGAAATATCCTTTTCGACATGTGAACGGCTAGGGGGTAAATTCGGTTCACTGTACGTGTCGTGTGCAGCTGCTATCATGCAAGAATAGACATTTTGGGGATATTTTTGGGTAGTCCACATGTCTACTAAGATATTTTCCCTCCCGACTACTCCGTGTGACGAGTGTGTCAACAAGCAGCAAGATATATGTATAGACATGAAATGAAAAGACTACTATGAATCGAAAAGCAATCAGAAAGTGCACTTGCCTGAGGTCATTAGCTGGAGAAACCGATAACACTATACCACTCAATGAGCCACAATCAGTCAACACATGCAGAAGTCTCCAGATGCTGAAATAAATGGTACCAATGTTCTCAGAATAGTCAAATTAGCTAGGGTTGCCTGTCCTTAAGTCCAATTCTGGACACAGGGGCAAAACAGTAATTTTGGGCAAAAATGATGTTTGCCGTTGGACCTACTTTACACCGAAAAGTGTGCCAGATTCAATGGTCTCTAAAGTCGTCAAACTACATGTTTACGGATCCAGTTTTCCGATACGAACCCAACCGTATGTCCAAAGTTGGATTTCGACGGGCCGTGCACAAAATCGCCCGTTGAGTCGGACAGTGGGGCCCGCAGAACGGCGTTCCGATTCTACTGTCTCAGAATCAGACCAAACTTGGCATGCAGGACCAGAAAAATGATACGGTTCTGTTGGCGCAAGTTTTGTCTCGATCTGACGAGCGTGCACAAAGTAATTGAGAAATTTGCAAAGTGCACGATACGATGAATTTTGACGGATACGCATCAAATTCGTCGCGCACACGCGACCAATTTGAATTCCGTCAAAGCCCACACGACCACGAAGCCGATACACAGCTTTCGATGCTTTCGGTTCGCGACCACGTTGCCCGGATTGGCGGGACGCACGTCGTGTGGATGAGTTTTTCTAGTTTTTGAAAACTGTTTTTGATGATTTTTTTTAAACTTCTATAACTGATTTCTCTGTGCATATTTAACTAACTTCGAATCTACAAAATAATTTCTGAGCTCCTATATGTGATCTGAAAGATTGTTCAAATGAATTTCCAAATAGGTCAACGGATTGGCAGGAATTTTCCTTCCAAGTTGGGAGTTTGGACTGCTACATGTCCTGTTTTTGGACAGGTTTTTGCCAATCTTCGGACTCGTTTTACGAGGCACATAACGCAAAATAAAACAAAATATTTGAAGGGTGTCGGAGTTGGTTATATCGAGATCGTACCAGAGTTGATGGATCGCAAAACGATCGAGCGATCGTCGAGAGATCACATCGCGAACTCAGCGTCTTCACCCGCTACTGCTGTTGCTGTTTGCCGTGTTCTTCCGTGCGCGCGCGCGAGTCTGCCGGCCGTGGCCGTGCGCGGCTGTGTCTCCGGCGACCGTGCCATGACTGGGAGGCGCACATGGTCGTCTAGAAGGGTTGCGAGGGTTTGGAGTTAGGGTTTTCGTCGTGGAATCCCGGGTTTTGTTTTTGCGTTATATAGAGAAGTCTACTCTCTGTTCGTAAACAGTGGGGGGATTCGGCCTGAGGAATTGGTTGGCCTGGGCTTGGGCCATGTTGGCTCGGGCTGGGCTCCGGCCCTGGTGGGCCTGGGCTCCGCGTTTTGGGTTTTTATTTCTTTCTTTCTCTTTTTCTTTTTCTTATTACATATATATATTTATATGTATACACCAATACATATATAATTATACGTATATACATAAATACTTACGTATATATATACATTTACACACATATACATTTATATATATATTTATATATACCAACACTTATACAAGTATATAATATCTATTTATATATACGTATATCCATACACACATGTATAATATATTTATATATATACACATATACACGTATAATGTATATATTTATATATAGATATCTCTATATATATATTCATCTATATACATGCATACATATATATATTTATCTATATGCACGTATACACATATCTTCTATACATACACATATATAATATATATTTATATATACAAACACTTATACACGTATATAATATCTTATTTATATATATGTATATCCATACACACACGTATAATATATTTATATATATATACACTTATACACGTATAATGTATATATTTATATATACATACATTCACATTCACACATATATAATATTTATTTGACAATAGAATAATATAACCAATAAAATAATAATATTAAATAATAATCCCAATAAAGATTATAATAATAACAAAATTTAATATACTAATACTAGGCATTGCATCTACTTGAAATATGTCTACATGGGTGTAGTTGATCTCACTACATACCTACGAAGGCTTGGATTCGGTTCGGGCCCAGCTCGGGCTAAATCGACACAAACGGTCTCCTACAGGTCAATACTATAATTAATAAATAATTAAAACAACTATAGATGTTAAATTGCAGCTTGGCCTGGTTTTCCTAATTAGGACACTCCTATGACTCAGCCTTCCTTGGCATGGCTAATACACTAGTCAAGGCACGCCACTGCACTATCTGTGCCATGATTCCTAGTCGTCTTGTACTCCAAAACTCCACTATAGCTAAAGTCATCTACCGTAATAATTAACTAAATAATTATTTATAAAATCATAATTCACCATTTTAATCAAATAAATAAAATAATAAAAATATTCCAAAAATTTTTGGGAAGGGGAGATACAAAGCCCCTCTCTATGAGTTTACCGACTTCTTTCTCGATAGCATTCAAGTATTTGGTCTTCATCCTCAACTGGGGGATATATAGAGGCCATATTGACAAACAATATCTTCTTGAAGGCTTTGCCGATACTGGTATCAGAGTCCCAGGTTATGGAATCAGAGGAGTGTGATTGCATCATGGCCTCCGGCTCTGAGCTCTCTAAAGTTGTCGTGGGTGTAACATAACCTAACCCCCGATGAGTGCGCTGATAGTAATTCTGAGACTTTCCCTTTGGAGCACGAAGTCGTAAGGGAAGGCATCGGCCTTTGCCATAATTCAGTCCTCTGTCGCTATTCAAGTCATAACCCACCTTTTGGATAAGGTGTTTGGCTTGAGTAGTGTAACGGTAGAGCTGCATCTTGACATTATCAGGTTCGGGTTCTGCCGGAGCTAGCCATTGAGGGTGCTCCAATCGATCGAAGATGATGGGTTCCTCCTCTTTCTTCCTTATTGGAACCAAGAAGTAGGCACCTCAAGAAGAGACAACTCGACTTACGAGATTAGCGGTGGTCACTTGTGTTTACAATATATACAAAGCGTTGTCTAAGAAATAACTAGTGTTCTAGTATGCACACGAGTAATTCAAAGACAACTTTCTATTAATGAAATACGAAATCTTATCCCGAGGGATTACATCATCTAAGGAATGCCCCTCAACATTGGCGCATACATAGTCTCCTAGCTCCTTGTCAGTGAGAACTAGGGCCGCCATGGGGGGCGGTGGAGGAGGCTTCCGCTTCAACTTGACCACTAAGGGGGCTGTAGTCGGAGGTTCCTGCGACCTCAGAGTTGGCTTTGGGACCTTACGGGGGAGCCTTATTTGCATAGGCTCCTGGCTAGCAGCTGATATCGTCGAGGGCGATCGAGTAGGAGCCTTTCCTCGAAGCTTGATGATGAGAGGGGCTGGTGTTTGGGGAGATTTTCCCTTCAATCGAACCCTCAAGGGTTCTTCACTGACAGCTGCACTTAATTACGATGCAGTTTCTACCTCATCGTCGGCATCATTGGCGTCATCATCCCATGGGATTGATTTGTACAGATCAGCATTCGTACAGTATGCTTCGAGTCCTCGGAAAGGGTCGATGTCAGCGAATTCAGTCTTGATAGTCTCATCACTGGCCACATACTTCATGCATTGATGGAGAGTAGGGTACGATCATGTATTCATGAATCCATGGTCGAACCAATAACATGTTGTAGTTTATATCAGCGTCAATGACGTAGCAAGTCACGTCTGTCTGGAGATCGTCTATCTGGCATTTTAGGTGAATCTTGCCCAGGGGCTCACTCTTTCCAGCGTTGAAGCCGCTGATTGTAGTGTTTGATACGGTCAACCAATGCATCGGGATCTCCAAAGCTTGGAGTAAACTCCGAGAGATGATGCTAAGAGAAGAGACGTGGTCGATGTGGATGCGATCGACCTTAATAGCACCAACGTACCCCGTGTAGTACAGGGGTCTATTGTGTCGGTTGTTCTTTAGTAACATGTTCTGCTGAGTGAAGGTGAATGTTAGAAATCACCTCGACCACACTATGACAATTGTGGGCACGCGGCAGGATCCTCCTTGGGGGGCTGTACCTGAGTGAGGAAGGAGTCAGCATTTTGTAAAGCTTCGCTGAGGGCGTCTCGAGTCTCTTTGGATAGACGGAGGAGCTCGAAGAGTGACAGTTGAGCCGAAGTATTGGTAAGTTACGCCAATATGTCGAAGTTGTAGGGTTTGATCGGCCCTGCTGCCGAGTCTTTCCTTAGAGGTTTGTCAAAGCGAACCTCCTTCTGCCTCAGCTTATCTGCCACAGGGGCTTGAGATGGACTTGCTTCCGATGCATCAGGTGCAGTGGGAGCATCAGGTGGATGTACTTCTTCCTCCAAAGCCTGGTGATCCTTTCGCTGGTGAGCCGAGCGAGTGGTAGCCAGAGTGTCATCAGTCGAGGTAGAAACTATATGATACGATTTGACTTTCTTTTCCTTGACAGAGCGCACTGCAGTCCTCATCATATCTGGGGTAAGATCAGGATGGATTCACATAACTTTGCCTCGGGGCGTCGTAAGTGGGATGAGGCCTTAAGCATTGTCACGGGCCGGTGGATGGTAAACTACTTCCATTTTTGCCCTTGAGATGGGGACGACACAGTCTTGAGTCTCTGTTTTTAGAAAACATCTGAACTGGAGGGTGACCATGTTGGCAGTGACAATCTTTTCCTCGTAGTCGAGTGAGATGACCTTGGCGTCGATGAGGCGCTGGATCTGTCTATTCAACACATAGCAGTCGCGTGTTGAATGGTGAACGTACTGGTGATAGTGACAGTACTTTGGATTGTCTACCTTTCCCACTTCGTCGGGACGCTTAGGTGGCGGGAGTTGAAGCTTGCCTCCCTTTGTCAACATATCGAAGAGTTTTAGCGTATCTTCATCGTTGAAGGAATATGTCTCTTTCGGCATCTGCGCTTCAACCATCTTCGGGTTCATTGTTACTGAGCCTTTGGAGATGTTGACAGTTAGGGCTTGCTTCACTTTTTCGTCCTTGTGGGTAGGATTATTGCCGGTTGAGCGCTTCCCTTTATCCTCGAGAGGGACAATTCAGTCCCAGCAATTGTGCGTCCTGAGCTTTTCTTTCAGCTACATCCGCCTCTGTAATAAAAGGCATCCACTCTATGCATGGAGCACTATGCCATAATTTGATTGCAGAAAGCATGTTCTTGCGGCATGAGTCTATAAGCATGGGCTCAGGTATACCAGGGAGTAACCTCAGAGCTGCCCGACGGAAGCGCTCAATATATGTGCGTACAGGTTCCTTCTCCTTCTAGACGATGTCCATGAGAGACGACATTGTCATGTCTACATCGAAGCATGAAAAAGTGCAGACATATCAAAAGCACAGGTAGTGTTCTCGCTACACAAAGCTTCACAAAAGCACAAGTATCCAAAAGTATCGACAGAAAATCAAAGTCACAGTTCATAAAGAGTTCTTTATTAAAATCATGTCTACAGGGATCTATTACAGATTCACTATGATTACAAGAAAAGAGCTTTTTTATCATGTCTACAAGGATCTTTTACAGATTCATTATGAAAAGAACTAAAGCACCTAAAAATCTACAAGATGGTTAATCTTTACTACAAGGGGGTTAATCTTCACAGGTGCTCTACAAGGGGGTTAATCTTCACAGACGTGCATCCCCTTAGACGCGCAGCGCTGTCAGAACAAGCCACATCCTGAAGCAATTATTGGCCCAAGCAAGAACTCAGTCCATAACACAGGCTGTGCCATCGCCATTGAGCAGGACAGAGCACAACCTGTGGCTCTTTGGATTGGCAATCAATCCAAATCTGAAAGCTTGGATCTCGAAAACCTCCAAGATGTTGTTCAGGTTCAAAATCCTCACGTTGAACATTCAAGTGCATCTCAAAACTCAGCAGCAGTTCTTCTACAAGGACACAACTTCTGGGAACGAAGGGATCCACAACTAACAGTCGACTTGTGTAAGGCCAACGACCGTTCGAAGCTAAGTCAGGATCGAGCATGACAGTCGGATTATTAAAGAGACAAAAGACACAACCCTTCAGAAAAGCTTCCCTTTATATAGGGTGAGTGTGGTCCAACCCACATGCAATGTGGCCATCGGTCAAAGGCCCCTGAATTAATGGATGAACCTGAAACTCAACATAATGAACCTCATTTAATAGGTTCAATTTGACTGAATCCTAGGCTACTAACTTCTTAGAATTCCCCTAAATGACGGCGGTAATTAAAGAAAAGGATGACAGACTCGTCCACCAAAAGAGCAGTCATTAATTGCTCTTAAAAGACTTCAACAGAACTAGCTCTATTGTCCTTGAAGCGCAGATAAATGACCGTGCCCTCTCTTCGACTCAGAAGCACAGCCAGCTCACAGCGCCCTGGCGTCAAACCAAAAGCAAGCTTCAAAATTGAGTCTACTTATCGCCCACAAGCGCAGTAGTTCCTTTGATTTCAAGACCGAGTCTACTCGTCGCCCAAAAGCGCAGAGGCTCCTTTCATGTCAAGACCAAGTCTACTCGTCACCCAGAAGCATAGTGACTCCGTCGCCTTCGAAGCACAAGTCCATTGCTCGCTCTCAAGCACAGTGACTCCGTTGCCCAAAGCACAAGTCTACTCGTTGCCCTAAAGCACAGTGACTTTGTCGCCTGAAGCACAAGTCCACTTGTCTCCCTAAAAGTGCAGTGACATAGAAGCTTCGCCGAAAGCGCAAGTGGCATGATTCTATGGGTATCTTTTTAGATAGTACCCGAATTGGTTTGTTTAAACCACTGCTCTTAAGATATAACAGAGTTCGATTCTGTTGATAAGAGCGCTATCCTATCGGTTTGTTTAAACCGCATATAAGGATGGACTTTATTCTCATAAACGAGGGCCATATCCAATCAGTTTGTTTAAACCAATGCCCCCTAAGATAAAACAAAATCCAACCTCGGAGATAGGAACATAATCTGCTTAGGTTCATCCGATCAACAATAAACACACACATGTGTCATTTATTCAGTTGTTGAAGATCTTGATAAAAGAGAATCCCAACGTCTGCCACGTGTCAGCTCAGCAGCAGCCTCCACCGTGCAACCTCGAGATTTTCTCATATCTCTACGTGCAGCATTCATACACAATCCTTATGCACATCGCATATGTGCTCCCTAATAAATAGAAGAAGTTTTCCTTCAATAAAAAGGCTTCAAAATCTTCAACTTCGGTACCCTTTTGATTGGAAACCCTAGAGTTTCAATCACCAGCACCAGAAAGCCAAAGCAAGTTCAACTCGTCGTCAGATCGTCAACGGAGTAAAGGATCCGCTGTAATGCTCGATCTCCACCGTCATACTTTCCCAGAAATTTGTTACTTAGATCTCCTGTTTAGGAATCGATTGTACTCTTTTTACGTTTAATATGCAAAAAGTTCTTATAACCTTTTGTCATAGCAAACAAGATGGCGACTCTGCTGGGGACTTCATTCTCCTCCAACGAGAAGGTGGTGACGCAATCTGACAATAACTTGCTGGGATCTTCCCAGAAGACGTTGGTCGTATGTTTCGACCAACAAGCTTTTGAAGATCTCCTTTCTGAGAAGAAGTCGAGTCCTTCGAAGCGGTTTGTAAAATTGAAGAAGACTCGATGCACCTGGGTGCTGAAGGCGGCTACGACGAGCAGTACGATGGAGGGGACTGCACTGCAGAACCCCCTGGCCAACGAAGCCTTAAAGAATATTTCGGCTGTTGCTGACATGCCGCCTCGCTCAGTTCCTACTTTAGGAAAATGCAACGAGGAGTACGGCTCCCCTATGGCAGGCATGACGAAGGCAGAACGCCGAAAGATGCGTGTAATAACCCACCTGCGGAGGAAGAAAATTGCACAGGCAAGAACTTCTGTCTTTGACAGAATTGCCTTTCCATCGGTTAAAGCTGTGTTGGATTCTGAACGTTACGCACCTTCTAAGTTTAACGCAAAGAAATCCAAGGCAGCACGTGCCTCACACGGCCAAAGTGCTATGCCAACCACTTTGTTGGACTCTAAATACTACGCACCTTCTAGGGGTAGTAGAAAGAAATCCAAGACAGCATTCGCGTCACGCGATCAAGTGCTATACCAACAGCAGACCAAAGGCCCGCGTTGACAGTCACGTGCGCAACCAATGGAAAGCTGTATAAAACTGGTCTGAGTGCTTCCATGTCTCAACCGGTAAAACCCCGCTGTCACTTGAGCGCTCATGTGCATGATTCAAGCTAGGGGGTACCACCATCGAGTTAGAATCGTGCGAACAGTATTCCTGTAAGCATGGAAGGAGTCTTCCTCGTCAGCAACTCTCTGATTAGGACCTGAGTGTACTTCACGTACAGGAACTCAGAGGAGGGAAGCTATTTCCGTATGCTCACTCCTACGCGCAGCTTCCTTGTGCGTACAAAAGGAGTATAGGGTTGGATACTCCAACAACTCCCCATATGCGTAAAATGAGGGAGGGATCTGCGGTGCAGGACATGTCTAAACCAAGGCACAACTATACCCAGATCACCATCAACTGTTGCTGTTGCCAAATAGCCGCATCGTCACCAAAGATGCGGTCCATCTTCTAAAGACTACAACCGGTAGCATCTGGCAAAAAGGAGAATGAACTCCGTGTTGCTTCATGCAATGCGACATGGGGTTCTCTGTCTCTCAAGAAGCTTCCCAAGAACCCTTCCGTTTCGACTAACAAGCCAAAGAACTCGCCTAAATAGCAAGACGATAGTGCCCAGTACAGGTGTTTTCTAAGGCACGCGTGCCAGATCTGGATCCTTGTCGCAGGAAGATGACACTTCAGCTGGGGGTAGACAACCCCCCACCATTTATGACAATCCGACTTTCTAATCCAATGAGGGGCTGTATCACACAGATACCTCTGCAGGCGCAGGTAGCCAAAAAGTAGGGGGTAGCAATTACAATGAGTCAAAAGATGATTGCAACCTACAAGTTTATCCTCAAGACGATGGGACTAAGCCCTCTGAACCGGCGAGCGAAAGATCCACTGTCCTTTCTACCTATCCGTACATGGTGTCCGTATTTATGGCCGAAGGTGACAACAACGCGAAAAGCAGCAAAGGCTCTAGTCAGCAGAAATGTATAGAGGTCCTCGAAGAGAGCCTAAATACGTTAAATAATACTATGAAGTCTTTAGCTTCTGTCGTCCTGGAGATCAAGGTGAGATTGACCCCCACTATCTCCACTCCTGCTCCAGACCCAGCCACTAACGGTGGGTCCAATGTGCTTCTCTTCGCGAGCCAAGCAGTGGCGGCATCATCTATACCATCGACAACCGGGCCTACAGTGTCGAATGAAATGCAGCAGGCCATCAAAGAGTTGTACGCTCGCTATGACACCAAAGAAAAGTGAACAACACTCCAAAAGATGGGGATTCGACAGCCTATCCTGCCGAATGGGATAATATGATCTATCCTCCCAAATATAATTTGCAGGCACTCATGCCATTTGATGCGAAGGAGTCTCCTCGCCGATACTTGAGGTACTTCGCCTCAGTAATGGGACATCTGCTAAAGGACAATGCGCTCCTTACCAACATATTTGTAGGAGCCCTGTAGGGGGTGGCCTATGAATGGTTTTGCAGCCTTCCGGACAACTGCATTTCGTCCTTCGAAGACTTGAAGAACCTATTTCTCAATCGATTCCACGAAGGAGGAAAGGACACGACGATGTCGACTCTTATGAACATCGTTCAGAAGGAAAAAGAGCCGGTAAGTGCATACATTGAGCGCTTTCGCCAGGCTGCTTTGAGGTTACCTCTTGGTATACCTGAGCCCATGCTTATGGACTCCTGCCACAAGAACATGCTTTCTGCAATCAAGTTGTGGCACAGTTGTCACGACCCGTACCCAATGTGAGGGTACGAGTACGTAACAGCGCCCAGCCTATGTTGCAGTGTCGGCGGTAGAATGCTGTTCTAAGTCTCTAACTAACCATTAACTCATGCAGTATATAATGTACTCATCATGATCAACTTCGAACGAAGGACAAGTATAATATATGGTGTAACTCAATCACAGTCTAAGCACGATAAGATAACACAGAAAAATAACTAAGAATAGAAGACAACTACTAAAATAACAACTCTCAACAATCAAAAATACTACACAAGTCTCAAACCACTACAACAAGTTTAACATAGAAAAATATATGCTAGTCTACTAAACTAAATCCCGCTCACTCCTGAGTGTCGGGGCCAAAGGTAGCCATCCTGTCTCTAGGTCCATAATATGTAGGCAAGTGTCCTCAGGGCAATCATCTGTAAAATTTTCAACAGGTCCAGTCAGGACATGAACGAGTACAACTCATCAAGAAATCCCAAGTAAATGACAGAGAACTATAAAGCAGTTATAGACAGTTTTATTGATGAATATGGCAGTTTATATACAGGTGATGGAATGGAGAACAGATAAGATACAAGGAAAGTAAGTAACTAAAACAAGAGAAGAATGATGGCAATGAAGACTGTAAAATAAATCTAGCTGAACTAAAGTAACATAATAAGTCCAGAATATAAATGTAAACAAGTGCAAAACCCAAGTAAATCCAGACAACATGAATCTGATACCAGGTGGTTCCAGTACAAGATGAGTCCGGTATAAGGTGAGTCCAGTTGGTGATCAAAGGTTCCAGGGTGAGTCCAGCCTATACTCTAATAGTGTGTTTTAAAATATCGGAATCGACATGTGAACGGCTGTAGGTAATACGGCACACCGCACACTCGGCCAAGTGTGGGATGGCTATCGTTCCAGTATAATTCTAAGGGAGTGGTTCCAGTATTTGGGTATGTTCACATGCCTATTCCAATATTTCCCCGCCCAACAAGTACAAGTGAATCCATAATCCGACACAAATAGTATAAGTCCAACCAGTACACAAATGGTTCCAGTAAATGATTCCAGGGTGGTTCCAGTAGGTGGTTCCAGTAGGTGGTTCCAGAAATAGAGGCCAGACTTAAATAAGTGAGTGTCACATGAAATGGATCCAGCAATATCAAATCGTGTTTGTAATACAGAATCAAATAGAACTAGCTACAACTGAAGTATAGTAAACGATAAGTAAATGGAAGAACAATCAGAGAATGTACTCGCCTGCTACTCTAAAAAGAGTAGTATAATATCAGATGTCTGTACCGGAGTCACAAAGTCCTAAACAGAGTAATATATGTTATAATATTTTTAAAATAAGACAAGTGAAGTCTATGATGCAATCTACATGATTTCTAGGCCAATCTAGGTCAATGTCAACTCTAAGTCAAACCTGGTCAACTATCTAGGTCAAACTAGGTCCAAGTCAAACTTGGTCAACTCTGGGTCAACCCAAGTCAATACTCTAGTCAAACTAGGTCAATTGGTCACATCCAGACTAATGTTGACTTTTGGTCAACTCCAGTCAACCTGGACTAGTTAAACTAAGTCCAATCAAGTCTCACTAGGCCTAACCCAACCTACACTAGAAATCTAGCACAAGTACAAGCCAAACTAGGCTATTAAGCCAACCACACACCTACACTGGCATTCAAGCCATACACACAGGCTTTATCACATAGGGATACACCACAGGCTATGTGCCCATAGGCTGTATCATGTATTCCACACATATCACATATCAACTATATCTAATATATATATAAAAGTAGACACACATTGATATATTATATAGGATAGCTATATATATACACATATGGGGAAAAGGAAAGACACATGATGTTCAAGTGTGTGTAGTGAGAGTACAAGAGAGTTGATAGGTATTTGAGTGAGAGTGAGAGTTTTAGGGAAAAACAGTGAACCATGTAGAGTGTGTGTGTGTGAGCTTATGGCATGTCACATGAATGTGTGTGTGAAGACACTTGTGTGTGTAATATGGTATGTGTGAGAGTGTGTGTTAAACATCCTGAAAACAGTAGAATACATTAGGAAAAATCAGTGGATTCATGTGTGCTCATGTGTGTGTTGAGTGTGTGTGATATGAACCAATCTCAGGAAATTGTGTTAGAATGACAGTTAGTGTTAGGTGTACATGTGTGTGTAGAGCATTGTGCATGGTGTGGTGTGTCAATGGGTAGGGTCATGTGTGTGTCATGTGTGGGTGAATGGACATGTGACAGGGAAAAACCATGTGTGTGAGTAGCAATAGGTTGACAGGAATCAGATTTTAGGGTGGCAACCTAGACTAGAGTGTGAACATATGGTGATGTGTATGTGACATGAAACAATGTATATAGATAGTAAATTGACAGGGAACTATTTAAGGTATTAACTTAGGAATTCTAAATCAGTCCAAAATTAGTGATATGCACATCATCTCAGGAATTTCAGTGCCTAAATATCAGTGATGTGTAACATATGTGTGGGTGTGTGAGTGTGTGTCATGGTTAACAGGGAATGACAGTTTTAAACAACCCACCACTGTCGAACTCCCATTACCTATCCCAACACAACCATATGAATCAATCAATAACTAATACAATGTAATTTAATCATGGCAAATTAAGCATTTAATCAAACAGTAAAAATGAATCTTAGTAGAACCTAAACTCAGTTTGGTAAAAGAAACTGGAAAAGGGCAGTAACAAATCTCAAGAAATTCCTGAGAACAATGACAGCCTAACCTTAACAGCCACTCTACATATCAATTCATTCAACCAAACTCCATTCGAAATTCTAATTCCCAATCACTAGCCATAAACCAATATTCCAGTAAACTGTTAGATGTATACATGAATCATTATGGGAATAAAAACATCAAAATTCAGTCTAAAAATAGAAATCAACTTCAAAAAATTCGAAAATAGGGAGGAAGTATCAGTGATTTGGGGAAATTCAAATTCGAAAATCAAAATATGATAATATGACCAATTTAATGGTTGGTAAACCTAGCCCCACATGTATACGTGTCGTAGGGGTCCCTAGGTACCCACTATGACACGACACAACGTGTCCAAGTGTCAAAATCAGAATCAGGTAAGTGTGTACAGTGACAGTGTCGTGCACAGGTGCACACGAGTGTAGGACACGACACAAGCGTCCATAGGTCTCGTGCACACGTGTCCAGGTTTGCCTAGGGTCAGGCTACACACCTAGGACCCTGACACGAGCCTACGTGTTGCCGTGTCCACGTGCGAAGCGCGTATCAGTCGAGAAAACTCGACTGATGCACACTGCTACGCGCAGCGTCGTGCAGTGAGTCGAGTGGCTCGTGGACACGACACGAGCCACGTGGGGACTCGTGGTCATGTCCACGTGTAGCCCATGTGTTGGGATACACACTCGTGTCAACACGAGTTGTCCACAACGTGTCCAGAGTCGACACGACGTGCATGTCAGTGAGGAAAAATTGTGTTCGTGCAGTACAGTGCGTGACCCGTGCGAACGCGATTACTTCGCGCACAGTGAACGAAAGTTCATAAAATTTTGTATGGGTGATGTCAGTGGGTACCCGTACGACCCCACAAATTTTCGTGGTGTCACGTGTCGTGTCCGCAAAGGCACTCGAACAGCAGGACAGCCGTACGGGCCTTTACGCAGTGTCGTGCACGAGTTGCGTGTCCATTTTGGACACGAAAACCAATCCGATTCGTGCTCAGACATATACTTATATAATTTACATATTAAGAGCTATCCAAATATATAATTTGTTTTGAAAAATATTAACATTCAATCCATTGAGGCATTTCGTCGAACACCTAACATACACTATGACACGTGTCCGATACGGACACCAAACGGACACGAAATCTACCCAAATTTCAGGGACACCTAGGGGACTCCTAGATCTAGCCCTACATGCAAAGAAAACCGAAATTTAAATCAATTTAAAGGGTTTTACCTATAGGTGCAAATTGCATAGAAAAGCTCCAAATGGGGGGTGTTCTTCTTGATAGCCAAATACCCTAAATTGATCCTAAACTGAAATAGCTCTCCACCAACAGTCCATAAACTTAAATTAGGACCCAATGCAAAAGACTAGGATGAAAAAGGAGATCAAATGAATAAAATGGGAATTTTTGGAAGGGGGAAACTTACCTTTCTTTTCTCCAAGTGTTGGAATGATAAAAAGAGGCAAGCCCTAATGAACAAGTGTTTAAATAGGGTGGGGATCCCTATGTGGCTGTTCATAGGTTCAATAATTAGGGTTAAGGTTCACTAAATGGCCCATGGGCTTAAGTCATGATCAATTAAATAATTAAGCCATAAGTCATTTCATGAAATCACAAGCCATGACTTAAATTCACTAAACCAAATCCTCTCATTCTAAAACTATTCTCTAATGACTAAAATAGGTTAACTCAAGTTAGACTAGGGTCACCATGGCTAGGGTTAGCTTCCAGGCTAGTCCACTAGGTCTCAACAAGTCAAAGTCAAACTAGAATTCACCAATTCAACAAACTCCAAATAATTCAAATAAGTCAAAATAACCAATTTACCCCTAGGCTAAAAATGATAATTAAATATCCTAATGACATGGTTAGGCTCTAGGTCATGCAGTCTCTCAGGTTTCACTAGCAGCACATCAAAATCACAAGTCATGACTTAAACCAGTTTTTAAATAGTTTAAAAATTATTAAAAATCACTAAAAATCATAATGTGAATCAAATATCAATAATAAATAATTATAATTACAAAATTTCAAAATTATCCTCATCTGGAAAACTGGGTGTTACAATAGTGCTCCATGCGTAGAGTGGACGCCTTTCATCACAGAGGCTGATGTAGCTCAAAGAAAAGCGCATGATGCACAATTACTGGGATTGAACTTTCCCTCTCTCGAAGATGAAGGGAAGCGCTCATCAGGCAACAAAGACGAAAAAGGAAAGCAAGCCATGACCGTCAACATCTCCAAAGGTGTCATGCCCCACTTCCAAATATATGGGATCAGGGCATAACCTGGCCAGCTGATACGACCTAGAGTGAGCTGCCCAATTTAATGGACTCACTTAGGCGTACTATGCTGTAAAGTAACTAACCAACACAGGCAAGTATCTAAATCTCATCCACAAAAATAACAAAGAAAAGTACTAAAATAAAAGCAGAATAGTCTGAATATCCAAATACAACTGAATGGAAATACAAGTCTGGTGGAAACAATCCCACAGTACATCGAAATGGAAATACATGAAATTGAAGATAACTAGCTAAGAGCAACAACTAACTAGGTAATAAAACTCTCAGCCAAAGTAGCAGCATACCCTAATCAAGGAAACTCCTCAGGGAATACCTCGAGGTCCTCTGTAACGTATCCCGCCTCAGCTCCGGAACCGTATATCGTCGAGTACATATGCTCGTCGGGATCTAGAAAGGAACCAGGTCCTCATGGGACATAGGAAGATACAAATAGGAATATACCATAAAGTAAATTCTGATATAAACATAAGGGGTGTGCTAACCAGTTTAAGTGAATGCATATGAAGACAACTTTGGAACGTATGGAAGGGTAGATAAGGGAATGGCATCGGAGCACAGGCCGACGTCGGATCACGAGCCGATGTAAACATACAAGCACTAGTATACCTCCCGACCGTACCTAGCGCGTAGCTAGTGGCCACTGCTGGATGTATCCCCTAGTGAATGTATGGCCCATAACCGGGTATCCATGCCCATAACCGAGTCCCCCTGAGGCTAGAATAATGTAACTGTATGTCCCATACGCCTACTTGTTGTCTTCCCTGCCTAGAATGTACAAGTCGTATCCACGACTCAAATATCAATCTCAATGCAAAGTCAGCTATCTAGAACCATCACTACTCTATATGTGCCATCACACGTGCCACTCACACTGATGGCCAATCGAGAGCGTCAGCACGTGCCATAACTTGATCTCACTCGGTGCCATGTCGTAACACGTGTCATGGTCGAGGGAGTCATAATAACAACTCTACAACTGAGGGTACGTCGCCTAGAGCTAAGTAAAGTAGGTAACCGTAAGTGTCGATGCCATCATCGACTACGCTCGAGGCAATTCCCGGACTCAACTAACTAAGTCTACACTAACAAGAGCATAATGAAGTATATCTAAAAGCAATAATACGAGGAAAGGTATACTTGTCTGCAACTCCGTAGAGCGCAAGCAGTGCTCCGGTCCCTCCTATCTCGATCACGTCGTCAGAGAGACCTACAAATACACAACCAAGGCTTACGATATGAACATTCATGCTTACACATCTATTCACACACAATGTTGCGTATACGTATATACGTACTTACGTATATGTATTCGTACATGAAAACATATAAACTAAGTTACATATATGTAAGAAAATATACATAGAAATTTTTATACATGTATTGAGACATATATATACAAGTATAGGAGTATATACACAAGTTTTATATGAAATATGTATAGGAAGTATAGGAATATATATACCCAAGTTTTATATGAAATATGTATATATATGAATATATATACACAAGTTGCATATATACTAGGAATATACATAGGCAATACTCGCAAGAGAATTATAACACTTATATATATACATGTATAAAGGAAATATACGTACTTATACACATAAGGAAACGTATATATATATATATATATATATATATATATATATATATATATATATATATATATATATATATATATATAAAAAAAAAATATATATATATATATATATATATATATATATATATATTCTCGTATGTATATAATACGTGTATATATATTCCTTTGTATAATCTCATTTATATATGTTCCCATATATATAAAACTTGTATATAATTCCTTTTATATATTCATACAACTTATAGGTATATATTTCCTTATATAAGTATATATTTCCGTATATATATACTTTCATATACATTCCTATATGTATTTTTTTCGTATAAATATGTATAAATGTTTTTCGACTATATATATATGTTTTTCGTATAATATATAAGTGTTTCGTATATATATATATATATATATATATATATATATATATATATATATATATATATATATATATATTAAAATATATATATATATATATATATATATATATATATATATATATATATTTACGAAACAGTTATATATTATACGAAAAACATACATATATATAGTCGAAAAACATTTATACATATTTATACGAAAACAATACATATAGGAATGTATATGAAAGTATATATATACGGAAATATATACTTATATAAGGAAATATATACCTATAAGTTGTATGAATATATAAAGGGAATTATATACAAGTTTTATATATATGGGAACATATATAAATGAGATTATACAAAGGAATATATATACACGTATTATATACATACGAGTATATATATATATATATATATATATATATATATATATATATATATATATATATATATATATATATATATATATATATATATATATATATATAAGAGGGATGTGGATCTGGGTTCCGATCGGTGGAGACCCCCATCTCCTCGATTCCCCCCCCTCCGGCCATTGCCGGTGGCCGTCCGCCCCAGGGCGCCCCCTCTCCCGCCGGACGGCCCCCGCACCCGGTCTCCTGGCTCGGCCGGGTCTCCTCGGGCCGCCCCCCCGGTGTGGAGAACCCCCCCGGCCTTGGCTGGTGGTTGCCGGACGTGTGGCGGGACTTCCCCCTACCCCTCTCGTCTAAGACGCCGTCGCCGCCCTCGGCGTAGTCGGCATGGCCTAGGTCGGCGTCCTCGACCGTCTCCGGCACCACCCCCGCATCTCAGCACAGGAGTCCAGCGCACTCCGCAGCCGCTCACAGGCCCGCCACTCCCTTTGGCCAACGCCCCTGTCACTGCGCAGCTCCCTCCCTCGACCGCGATGCCCCCATCCCAATCGCTGCCCCCCGAGCCACCGGCTGCCCTCGCCGCGGACCCTCCCTCTTCCTCCCACCTGGCGCTACCCCCAGCCGCAGCCGCGGACGGTGTCACGACCCGCACCCTGAAGAGGGGCACGAGCACGTGGTTACGTCCAGCCTATGTCGCAGTATCGGCGGTAGAACGCTGTATATAGGGTCTGTAAATGCCTACGACTAACAGTTAAAATGTACCTGTACAGTATATACTCTACGAATGGAGGTGACATAACAATACAGTCTCAATCACAGAATAAAACTAAGGTAGATAGCTCAGAGGAAAGACATATGATAGATGAAAGAGTAAATAAGTACAGAGTCCAATACAAGCCCAGATATATACATCACAGGATATCAAAATAGAATATAGAACTACAGTTTGATAAGCTAGCTGGATCGCAGTCCAGTCAAACCTAGCTAACCTACACTACTCTGGAAGTACAAAATCTAGTGGCTCTACTATAAGGCCACGATCTAAGGCTACTCCATCTGACTCGAGCCCATAATAGGTCGAGCAGTCCGCCTCAGAGTCATCTGTAATATATCATAAAGGTATCCTGTCAGGAAAATGAGCAAGTACAAACACTAACAGCAGTTCCATGTGAATTGACAAATTCTATAAGAGACAGTATAATGAACTACAAGACAAAGATATATGAAAACTTGGGAACCGTTCGGAAGCCGAGTTACAACCCTTAAACCAAACAAGGACCGGGGTTGCAACTCTTCTCCCGAGCAGAACTTAGTCTCCAATCAAGGTACAATGTAAAGGCAAGTAGAGCATGTTAGTAACTGTATATCATGGCATGGTGAGAAAATACTGAATGTAGAACAGAGCAGGATATACGATAAGATAAAGTAAATATAAAATGTGATTTGAATTATTAGAGCGTTATGTGATCGGCTTAGGAAACATGATCAGGCTTTCCATCCGACCGGTTATGAACAATGAGTACAATAGAACGGTAAGGCCGGTCACCATGGAAAGCTATGAACGATGTAGGGTCAGGCTTTACCCGTCGTGAGGCGAGGGTATAGCTATGAACAATGTATACAGTAGAACAATGTAGGAATTTGATCACACAAACACTAATAATTCCTCATCCCCGAATAGTATAAAGGATCCGGACATAACACGTTATGACACGGGATTCAAAAGCAGGTGATCAGCCCACTCCCAAGTCCATGTCTATACAAGTACAAGTAATAAGTCAAGTCATGTACCAATATACCAAGTAACTCGGGAACAACATCTCATGACAGGATCCGACATATACTAGTCCGTGAACCATCGTGTCAGGAATCAAGTAAGACACTACAACTGAATCGGATATAGCAGATATCATGACAATAAAAACTATCAGTGAATGTACTCGCCTGCTGTCCTGAGCTGTATGGTATATCAATGCTCAGAGCGGTATCAGAAGACCTAAATATGAGATACTGTAAGTTAATTTAGGTTTAAACAAGTTTAGGAATGATTTACAATAAATGATATACAATCTAGGTCAAACTAGGTCTCACTGAGTCACACTAAGTCCTGTCAAGTCAATCTAGGTCAAATCAAGTTATATCAAGTCAATCTAAGCCTAACCAAGTCAATCCTAGGTCATACCAGTCATCACGGGTTAAATCAAGTCGAAGAAAGTCAAACGGGATCAAGAGTTGGCCTACAGTTGACTTTTTGTCAACTGGTCAACTCTGGTCAACTCTGGTCAACCATGGTCAACCCTAGGTCAATGGCGACTAATAGTTGACTTTTGGTCAACTACACAAGTCAAATGGAAATCGAGACTAATTTGGGTAAAGCGTTGACCCATAGTTGACTTTCGGTCCAAAAAGTCAACCGTGGTCAACCGGGGCCAAGACTAGGTCTAGGCGACTATTTCTAACTATTACCAACCTCTACAACCCATATCCAAGTCCATCTTGGATTTCGAAACTCATATCTTGGCCGTAGGCCAATATCCTATTTACCCTTAAAAAGGGTAAAATTCTAGCTTCGGCAACTATCCACTTAGCCTACCTACGCTTGATATTTTGACCCGATCTCCCTAGGGTAGTATGATACTAGCCTATACATATAATATCTACCAAAATATCTAGGTAACGTGGACATTCGGTCCATGATACGGCCCGTTGTCAAAATCTTGAATATTTCAAGATACGCACCGATACGGTACGATACGGGCGCCCTACAACCCCGAATTCCATCCGAAAGCCTATCCGCAAAATCTAAATCACGTATTCATGCCCCACGCCAAGTTTCAACTCAATCGGTTACTCCGAGCTCCGTTTCGCCCTCTAACTCGGTTTTTCCCCTTTTCCTATTCTAGCTTTTTCCCTTTTCTTCTAACTTCTTCCTATCTTTTCTTCTAACCTCTAATTCCTTTCTAACTTTTCATTCCATAATCTTCTTCTACTCTTCTCTACGATTCCAACCATATATAATACACATATATATATATATATATATATATATATATATATATATATATCTATATATATACATATATGCTTAGGTGAAGGGGGAGGGGGGGGGGGGGGGGGGGGGGGGGGGTTAGGCTTAAAGGCCATAGGGGGGGCTGTTTCCTGGCAGCAGCCAAGTGCTGCTGCTGCTGCTGTTACTGTGCTGCTGTGGCTGCCCCTACTTCTTCTTCATCTCCTCTTCTACTTCCCTATATATATACACTTCATATATATATATATCTATATATATATATATATATATATATCCCTATATATAATATATATCTATCTATATATATATATATAACTAGATATCTATAAATAATCTATCTAGATATCTATCCATCCCTCCAAATATATATATAACACACACACATCCATATACACACATCCATATACACACATCCATGTATATATATAAATACACTCATATAACTATATATATATATATATATATATATATATATATATATATATATATATATATATATACATATCCATATATATATAAATATAAACACACACACACATCCTCACACAACACAAACACACACACACCACTCTCTCAACACCATCATCCCCATGACACAATATCACCCTCCTCTACACACACACGAATACATATATAAATACACACACATAAATACACATGTATATATATATATATATATATATATATATATATATATATATATATATATATATATATATATAAAAAAATATATATATATATATATATATATATATATATATATATATATATATATATATATATATATATATATATATATATACCACTCTCAAAAGATTAAATCCTAATAAATCATCAACCTATTTTTCTAGGGAAAACCTACAAATTTGTGGGCAAATGGAAGAGAATCTTCTCCTCTCCATTTATTGTGAAGGGGTTAAATGCATATGAGTAATAAAATGAGAATTAAAATCATACCTAAATGGAGTTGGAAGAGGAAGAAGAAGGAGTTGGAAAAAGAAATGAAGAGAGAAGAAGAAACTTAGTGAAGAAGTAAAAGAAGTGGAGGGGGAGGTGGCCCTATAGGTGGCCGGCCATGGTGGTCATGGTAGGGGCACTTGTATTTACAAGTTTGCCCCTACACTAGCCTAATGTTAATTTAAATCCAAATAGGTTTTAGAAAAATGCTAAAATTAATTAAAAATCATAATTAAACTAAATTACTCATGGGGGACTAGTCCAAACTCTTAAACCCTAAAGTTTAGTGCGGTGGGTCATGGTTAGCTAACAGGCTAATTACAGCTCAAGTCAAAATTCACCGGGGTCCCGAATTAACTCGAAATGCGATGAAATTCGAACCCGACTCCTATAATAATTAAACAATAATATTCATGAAATAAAATTCCCAAAAATATTATAAAATGGAAAATTACCATTTTACCCCTAACTGGAAAAAGTGAGGGTGACAAGTCTATCCACCTTAAAAAATTCGTCCTCGAAATTGAAACCAAACAATAGTAAATTATCAAAATCACAAGTCATGGCTTAAAATTTAAAATGGTTTAAAATCTCAAAAATCAAAGCATGAATTAAATGACTAAAATGATAAAATTTAAAATTACTCTCAACTAGGAACTGGGTGCTATAAGTCTATCCACCTTAAAAGAATTCATCCTCCAAAAATTAAAACAAGTAAACACAGAAAAATCATGCAGTTCGATAATCGTATACGTCTGTCCAATCATCATGATACTCAGAATCTCCGTCATGCCAGTGAGCAAGGCTACGATACTCACAGAGTCCTCGACTAGGGTACATACCTCTAGAATTATGGTATTTAAAATTTTTGCATTGCCGCTAGCTTGGCAGCGAAAACCTTAAATTTCTACACCCAAGAAATACGACCATAATCCGACTATATGTCCTCACTATGCCTGCTAGCATGACCCTAGAGTATTCTAAAATCTCATAATCGAGGCGACCTAGCCCATATGACTTATCTCAGAAAAAAATCACATCATAAGAACAATTTTCATCCAACGATCAAAGAACAGATAGAATCGAATTTCAAGACAGTTTATAAGAAGGCAAATGCGGAAAGGAGATTGAAAGATTGGAACCTGCTATCTGCTCTGCTACTGCCTGAGTGGGCTCAACTGTCATGGCGAAAGCTCGCCCTTGCTGGCCTCCTCTAGCCTGCTGTACTCCGTCCTGGCCTGCCTGTCTGGCTGCACGGGCAGCACAGTTCTTCACCTGGTGGTCTGGAGCTCCACAGAATAAACAAACTCCCTGTTTCATCCTACAATCCTCTCGGGTGTGCCCCATCTTCTTGCAGAAGGCACACTGGATGGCCTGCCTCTGGCCCTGTCCCTGGTGCTGCTGGGCACGCGCTGGTGCCTGCTGAATCTGCAACAGAGGCTGCTGCTGAAACGGCCTCTGCTGCTGCTGCTGAATATGGGGGCGCTTGGCCGGTCCCGCACTGGAACTCGCCCCCATAGTATCTCCGCTCCTCTTCGGCTTGAGGCCGAAGTCCTCCTCTGCGATCTGCGCGTCCATCAATATCTGATCGAACATCGCGTCACGGCGACCTGAGGTGCGGGTGCGCACCGCATGAATAAGTCCCCTGCGGAACTTACGAGCCTTCTGCCCCTCATCCTGGATCATATCGGGAGCAAACCTGCTAAGGCGGAAGAACTCAGCTGCATACTCGTCCACCGACGAGTTCCCCTGAACTAAACCCACGAACTGGCCCTCCAATGCTGTAAGAGCCACGTCCGGAAAGAACTTCTCCTTGAAGAGCCTCCGGAAGTTCTCCCAAGTCATCCCTCTCACCGACGCACGAGGATCCGTACGGTACCATGTCAGCGCAATGTCGAAGAATCGGCTGGCTACGGTCGAAACCCAAAGCGCTCTAGGAACCTCTGCCAGCTCCATGCTCCGCTGTACATCCTCTAGCCAGTCGTCTGCATAGAGGATGCCCTCC
Source organism: Iris pallida (assembly GCA_029216955.1). Taxonomy (NCBI): domain Eukaryota; kingdom Viridiplantae; phylum Streptophyta; class Magnoliopsida; order Asparagales; family Iridaceae; genus Iris; species Iris pallida. The sequence goes on from JANAVB010018198.1 coordinate 7,256,987, forward strand.
GTGCCTGTGAAGTCCCTAGAGCTCATCTTCCAGAAGTCCAATACTGTCCCCGGCCTGGACTGCTGCTGGTACGGCTGCTGGCCAGTAGGGCCCTGTACCGTACCCGGTGCCACTCTCTCTACTGCTGCTAGGGCAAGCTGATGCGAGTTCTCCATACTCTGCCTCAGCATCTCGATCTATCGGTGTGACGCCTCCGACTGGCGCTACGATGCCTCTGTCTGGGCCCACTGCGTCTCCATCATCTGCTGAAGGAGAAGGAACATGTGATGTGTATCCGTCGGTATCGGTGGTGGTGGCGGCTGTATCTCTGGAAGAACGGCCGTAACCCTCTGGGGTGGAGGTGGTAGACCTCCCTGTGCAACTGCCTGGGTCTCTGGAATAGTAGAATCACTGGGGGCAGTCTCATGAACCTCCTCCTCTGCCTGATCAGATCTCTCAGGCAAACTACTCGATCCAGTGGCCTGCGGGTGCGTCTTCGTCATCCTGGAGACGAATTGAAGCAAAGAGATCAATATGGCACATGAGAAGACAATATCAAGGAAGGACAGTTAATTTAAAACAAGGAGAGTAATCATGATAATCAAAGATCGGAAAATTTTCCTAGGTGTGATTGAAAAACTCCTATCATATCCTTAGTCCTACGTCCTAATCGCAGGCTCGTAATTAGTACTCTAAGTCGAGCACCATTACGAGATCGCACTAATTGCGACACCGGACCTGTATGGGCCACCACAAAAACGTGTCACGACCAGCACCCTGAAGAGGGGCAGGAGCACGTGGTTACGTCCAGCCTACGCCGCAGTATCGGCGGTAGAACGGTGTATATAGGGTCTGTAAATGCCTACGACTAACAGTTAAAATGTACCTGTACAGTATATACTCTCCGAATGGAGGTGACATAATAATACAGTCTCAATCACAGAATAAAACTAAGGTAGATAGCTCAGAGGAAAGACATATGATAGATGAAAGAGTAAATAAGTGCAGAGTCCAATACAAGCCCAGATATATACATCACAGGATATCAAAATAGAATATAGAACTACAGTCTGATAAGCTAGCTGGATCGCAGTCCAGTCAAACCTAGCTAACCTACACTACTCTGGAAGTACAAAATCTAGTGGCTCTACTATAAGGCCACGATCTAAGGCTACTCCATCTGACTCGAGCCCATAATAGGTCGAGCAGTCCACCTCAGAGTCATCTGTAATATATCATAACGGTATCCTGTCAGGAAAATAAGCAAGTACAAACACTAACAGCAGTTCCATGTGAATTGACAAATTCTATAAGAGACAGTATAATGAACTACAAGACAAAGATATATGAAAACTTGGGAACCGTTCGGAAGCCGAGTTACAACCCTTAAACCAAACAAGGACCGGGGTTGTAACTCTTCTCCCGAGCAGAACTTAGTCTCCAATCAAGGTACAATGTAAAGGCAAGTAGAGCATGTGAGTAACTGTATATCATGGCATGGTGAGAAAATACTGAATATAGAACAGAGCAGGATATACGATAAGATAAAGTAAATATAAAATGTGATTTAAATTATTAGAGCGTTATGTGATCGGCTTGGGAAACATGATCAGGCTTTCCATCCGACCGGCTATGAACAATGAGTACAATAGAACGGTAAGGCCGGTCACCATGGAAAGCTATGAACGATGTAAGGTCAGGCTTTACCCGTCGTGAGGCGAGGGTATAGCTATGAACAATGTATACAGTAGAACAATGTGGGAATTTGATCACACAAACACTAATAATTCCTCATCCCCGAATAGTATAAAGGATTCGGACATAACACGTCATGACACGGGATTCAAAAGCAGGTGATCAGCCCACTCCCAAGTCCATGTCTATACAAGTACAAGTAACAAGTCGAGTCATGTACCAATATACCAAGTAACCTGGGAACAACATCTCATGACAGGATTCGACATATACTAGTCCGTGAACCATCGTGTCAGGAATCAAATAAGACACTACAACTGAATCGGATATAGCAGATATCAAGATAATGAAAACTATCAGTGAATGTACTCGCCTGCTGTCCTGAGCTGTATGGTATATCAATGCTCAGAGCGGTATCAGAAGACCTAAATATGAGATACTGTAAGTTAATTTAGGTTTAAACAAGTTTAGGAATGATTTACAATAAATAATATACAATCTAGGTCAAACTAGGTCTCACTGAGTCACACTAAGTCCTGTCAAGTCAATCTATGTCAAATCAAGTTATATCAAGTCAATCTAAGCCTAACCAAGTCAATCCTAGGTCATACCAGTCATCACGGGTTAAATCAAGTCGAAGAAAGTCAAACGGGATGAAGAGTTGGCCTACAGTTGACTTTTGGTCAACTGGTCAACTCTGGTCAACTCTGGTTAACTCTGGTCAACCATGGTCAACCCTAGGTCAATGGCGACTAATAGTTGACTTTTGGTCAACTACACAAGTCAAATGAAAATCGGGACTAATTTGGGTAAAGCGTTGACCCATAGTTGACTTTCGGTCCAAAAAGTCAACCGTGGTCAACCGGGGCCAAGACTAGGTCTAGGCGACTATTTCTAACTATTACCAACCTCTACAACCCATATCCAAGTCCATCTTGGATTTCGAAACTCATATCTTGGCCGTAGGCCAATATCCTATTTTACCCTTAAAAAGGGTAAAATACTAGCTTCGGCAACTATCCAGTTAGCCTACCTACGCTTGATATTTTGATCCGATCTCCCTAGGGTAGTATGATACTAGCCTATACATATAATATCTACCAAAATATCTAGGTAACGTGGACATTCGGTCCATGATACGGCCCGTTGTCAAAATCTTGAATATTTCAAGATACGCACCGATACGGCACGATACGGGCGCCCTACAACCCCGAATTCCATCCGGAAGCCTACTCACAAAATCTAAATCGCGTATTCATGTCCCACGCCAAGTTTCAACTCAATCGGTTACTCCGAGCTCCGTTTCGCCCTCTAACTCGGTTTTTTCCCTTTTCCTATTCTAGCTTTTTCCCTTTTCTTCTAACTTCTTCCTATCTTTTCTTCTAACCTCTAATTCATTTCTATCTTTTCATTCCATAATCTTCTTCTACTCTTCTTTACGATTCCAACCATATATAATACATATATATATATCTATATATACATATATGCTTAGGTGAAGGGGGGGGGGGAGGGGGGTTTTGGCTTAAAGGCCATAGGGGGGGCTGTTTCCTGGCAGCAGCCAAGTGCTGCTGCTGCTGCTGTTACTGTGCTGCTGTGGTTGCCCCTACTTCTTCTTCATCTCCTCTTCTACTTCCCTACATATATACACTTCATATATATATATATATCTATATATATATATATATATATCCCTATATATAATATATATCTATCTATATATATATATATAACTAGATATCTATAAATAATCTATCTAGATATCTATCCATCCCTCCAAATATATATATAACACACACACATCCATATACACACATCCATATACACACATCCATGTATATATATAAATACACTCATATAACTATATATGTATATATATACATATCCATATATATATATATATATATATATATATATATATATATATATATATATATATATATATATAAACACACACACACATCCTCACACAACACAAACACACACACACCACTCTCTCAACACTATCATCCCCATGACACAATATCACCCTCCTCTACACACACACGAATACATATATAAATACACACACATAAATACACATGTATATATATATGTATATATATATATACCACTCTCAAAAGATTAAATCCTAATAAATCATCAACCTATTTTTCTAGGGAAAACCTACAAATTTGTGGACAAATGGAAGAGAATCTTCTCCTCTCCATTTATTGTGAAGGGGTTAAATGCATATGAGTAATAAAATGAGAATTAAAATCATATCTAAATGGAGTTGGAAGAGGAAGAAGAAGGAGTTGGAAAAAGAAATGAAGAGAGAAGAAGAAACTTAGTGAAGAAGTAAAAGAAGTGGAGGGGGAGGTGGCCCTATAGGTGGCCGGCCATGGTGGTCATGGTAGGGGCACTTGTATTTACAAGTTTGCCCCTACACTAGCCTAATGTTAATTTAAATCCAAATGGGTTTTAGAAAAATGCTAAAATTAATTAAAAATCATAATTAAACTAAATTACTCATGGGGGACTAGTCCAAACTCTTAAACCCTAAAGTTTAGTGTGGTGGGTCATGGTTAGCTAACAGGCTAATTACAGCTCAAGTCGAAATTCACCGGGGTCCCGAATTAACTCGGAATGCGATGAAATTCGAACCCGACTCCTATAATAATTAAACAATAATATTCATGAAATAAAATTCCCAAAAATATTATAAAATGAAAAATTACCATTTTACCCCTAACTGGAAAAAGTGAGGGTGACAGACGGACCCCGGATCTCCCGTCCTCCGTGCCCCCCTTGGTCTCCCTCTCCCCTCCTGCCGCCCGCTTCGCCCCACCTTCCTTCTCTGCGGAGTCGTCGGCGGGATCCCTCTGACAGGACCCCATCACCCTTCGGTGGTTCTGGATCCCCGCTCCGGTCCCCCCGGTCGCGGCCCGCTGGCCTTCCTCTGTCACTGGAGGAGGCGGCCTCCCGCTAGCGTCGCAGTGGGGGACTCCGGCTGACGTCTTCGCCGTCCTCCCCCACTTGGGTCCGGCGCCCTCGCCGGGCCTCCCTCCCCGGCCGTGGCCCCCCCGGGGCTGACCCGCCCCCTCATCCCCGGGCCCCTATACTCCCTCATCGCCGGGCCCCTCATCCCCGGGCCCCTCTACTCCCTCTCTCGGGCTTCCCTCCGGCGGTCCCCTCCCAGCGCGGTGGCGCCTCTCTGATCCCCTCGCCGTAGTCCCCCTCCCCCTCCCCCTCCGGCTTGATGGGGTCCCTCCCTTCTTCTCCGGCATCGTGGCCCTTCCCCGGCGGACGTCCCGTCCCGGCGGAGTGTTCCTGGTCGCCCCATCGGGACCCGAGCCCCCTCGGGCCCCGCCCCGGCCTGCTCGGGTTCCGCGCCCGTTCGCTCCGATTCTCACGCGAGCAGATGGCCCCTCGGGCCCCGCGTGGGCTGCCACGTGCCCCCTTCTGTTTGTGTGTTGAATTTCCAATGTGTTTTCTCTTTTTGCCGCCCAGCTCGTGGGCCTGTACCGCACCTAGGGTGCTTTTCGTTTTAATACTATGAATTTTCTTTCTCAAAAAAAATAAAAATATATATACATACATACATACATACATAACCCTTATATATTTTCCTATATACTCTTATATACTTTCCTATAAACATTTTCGTATATATAACTTGTAGATATATTTCTTATATGTATATTTTCCCATATGTGTATATACTCGTATATATATTCCTATATATATATATATATATATATATATATATATATATATATATATATATATATATATTATATATATATTTTCTTATATATAGGAAAATATATAAGGGCTTATATATTTTTCTTATATATATATATATATATATATATATATATTTATATATATATATATATATATATATATATATATATATATATATATATATATAAGTTATATATACGAAAATGTTTATAGGAAAGTATATAAGAGTATATATAGGAAAATATATAAGGGTTATATATACAAAAAGAGAAAAATATACAAGGAATTCATATAGGCTATGCACATTGCCAAGAGCAAGCCTCCTCATATGACATATCCACAAAAGTTACCTACAAGAATTATTTGTTTGACCCAATGTCACACTCACATAATGTTCATTCATGTATACATAAGAACCTATAGTATGTATGCAAGAGAAAAAAATATGAAGGAGGCTAATTAGCACCCCATTCACCCACAGTACAATAGCATGGGGAAGAACCCACGCTACTGTGGGCAAGGTCCCATGCAACACCACATAAGTGGTTCACAAACACTCTCACTATGATCATACACACAAGGAAGCTATAAAATGGAACATACATATGCTAGGAATAAACATGAGAAGGAGGAAGAAGAGGTGATTACCTCCGTCGTGCTTGCACGCGACGGCGAAGGAAGGCTAGAAGTTGGCACGTGGCGGTGCTGTTGCACGCACAATAGCTCACAGCAGCCGCTGCAGTCCTGGCGGCGAGGGGGTGCTCCGGCCTGGGTCGTCGAGGCAAGGGGAGGCGGCGGCTGTAACGCCCCAGTCCCAAAATACGTGGGACTAAGTACGTGGATATGCCAACTACATACATACGAAGAATACTCCAATATATCGAAACCTCGTATGTATCCATAAGTTGTAATATGCAGTAAACCAAGACAACTAAATCTCATCCACCAAATAAGAAAATAATAATATAAATCAGCTATAAAATTTGTCATTTATACATGTAGTTGGGCAGGGACAAATCCACTACCAACTAATTTAAATAAAAGAAAATATACAAAGGAATGATCGATGAATTAACAAGACGAACCAAAAGCAATCCTCTTCAAAAGAATGGAGAAGAGCATAGTCTTGGCTAGAACACCTGCGAAAAGTCACAAAGCACACACCTGGAGAGATAACCAGGTCCTCAGAGGGACGTAACAAGATACATAAAGAACATGCACATAACTGAATATATATAATATGTCATAAATCACAAGTAAAGTAAAATAGTCCCAATCGTAACAATATCCAATATCTCATCATCGAAATAGTGGACTACCCCTACAACCAAACAAGGATAAGGGGTAGAATATTATTTCGTGATGCGATATTGTCCCAAGCTACTAATGGAATAGGGTGACATGACATTGACTAGGGTTACCTAACCATTCTAATGTGTTTATATAGTTAAGAACAAACCTTTCATAGTATGAGCCCTGACTGTAAATAGAATCTGGTGGGCACCGGTGACCTAAGCGCATGACGTTCAAAAATGAAAGTGGCCAACCTGAGGGGGGTAAGCATACCCGTATCTCCAGCAGAGCTTCTGGGTTACAATAGAATATGTAATAGAAGCCCATACGACAAGGAAATGTTCTCCCCACCCGATGCAGCTATCAAAGTCACATCCGCGATCATGTACCTCTACTAACTGCTAAGTCTCCTAACATGTCTCTATTAGCAGTTAGACCTAACGCATGCGTACGGGTGATAAGCCAACACGCAAGTACCTCTACATGCTACTCATCTCACACATAACTTGTGGTACAATAGTGTCAAGGTTTATATAATACACTACAGATGGTAGTCCCTTAACTCTAGGTCCATAAGCAATCAAAGGATAATAAGTAAAGTAAAGCTAATATCACTGAGCAGATAATAAATCAGGAACTGTTATAATGGTACTGCTATAAGAACTGGAAATAAGTAAACATCGATATGTAATAACAAAAATGCATAATAAATATAAGTAGTAAATATATCAAGGTATCTTGCCGGAGATTGTGGGCAAAAGGGCGACGTCCAATAGCTCGAACCATTAGAATAGTGAAACGATGAAAGCCAAATCCCGCATACTTCTTCGGATGCTGAAATAAACACCGTGAAAGTGTTTGGAATAAAAGATACATCTAGGAAATGTCTGTCCAAAAGTCCAATTCTGGAACAGGGGCAAAATCGTAATTTCGGATCAAAACGATGTCCGTCGTTGGATCCATTTTGCATCGAAATGTGTACCAGAACCTACGGTCTCTAAATTGGTCAAGCTACATGTCTACGGATCCGATTTGAGGAGACGATCCCAATCGTATGTCCAAAGTTGGATTTTCGGTGAGCCATGCACAAATTTGCCCGTTGGAGCAGGTCGTGGGCCCACCAAATAGGCGTTCCAATCGACCTTCTCAGAATCGAGCCAAACTTGGAATAGAGGGCCAGAAAATTGATACGGTCCTATTAGCACAAGTGTCATCTCGATCCGACGGCTGTACATGCAGTTATGGCAAGTTTGTAAAAATTCGATATGGGGGTATCTCGACGGATACGCAGTAATTTCGTTACGCATATGCAATAAAATCGAGTTCCATCAGTTCTCACACATCGGCAACATTCATATGCGCCTTTCTATGCATATAGAGCGCGACCACGTCCCCCAGTTTGTCGGGACGCACGCCGTATCGGAGAAATTTATTAGAATCTACTATTTTTAAAAACCGATTTTTCCTAACTTTGACAACAAATTAATATTTGTACAGTAGATGAAAACTAACTCTACAAGAAGGGTTTCATATCCCTTTAGGTTGTCTTGAACTCTGTTTAACTAGTTTTTGAAAATTATTACCAGTTGATCGGAATCGAGTTTCGAACAGGGAGTTTCAGGACTGTCTAATCTCTGTTTATGAACAGATTTTTTGTCGATGTTGACATCGCTTTTTTGAGCGATCTATTATCGTTACTTACAAACTACCTAAATAGGATTGGAGAGGGTTAGGTTAGGAGTGTACCAGAGAAAATGGCTCGGAGAGCGGGTGAGCGAGGAGGAAGATTTTTCCGTTGTGAAGTCGGCCTCGCAGGGGATCCTGCTGCTACGCGCGGTTACTGTGCGGCCTCTGTCCCAGGCCACACCCGGCCATTCCGGCGGTGGTCCGACGACTGGGGCGCTGGTGGTGGTGCGAGGGGTTGGTGGCGAGTGAGGCTTAGGTTTTGCGTTAGGGTTTTGTGAATCCTTTTCTCCCTTTCTCTCGATCAACATATATATATATATATATATATATATATATATATATATATATATATATAATTTTTTTTTCCAGCACGTACGAGCTCAGTTAAATCGTGTGTCTTCCCGCACCCGATTTTTAGCCGGTCGTCATGTTGCTTCGGACTCTTCGTGCGGATCCTGTCCGCACTGGCTTTTTCATCATTGTTCGGCACGTACGCCTCGTGCACTCCGCGTGCTCCAGAGCCTCACGGGACGGCCGACGTCTTTCGACGCCAGCAACCCAACGCCTCGCTTAGCCCATAACGTCGAAGGCGCCCCCTACGTCTTCATGACGACGGCCGGTTCCATCCAGCCACCTGTTCTACGCGCTCGACGCCCTTACGACGTCTTCCCGACGCCCATTGGGCGCCGTACGATGGGTCGCGTGGTCAGTCGTCGTTTATACCTGTGGTAGAATGGTGCCGGTCTTCGACCGCCGACGCGACGTCCTAGCCGATGAGTTTTCATGCACGGGATGCCCCATTCTTTCCCACGCCAGCTCAGATCGTGGACATTTTTCGTCATTCCTCCGACGTTGTGGATGCCCCGCATAGCACAGGCCATGCTCATCATCGCCCTATATATATACATATATATATATATATATATATATATATATATATATATATATATATATTGTTTCTGTAGGTTTATATTGGGAGGTCGGGTCTGGGCTATGCTTTCCATCTCTTGAGATTTTGAAATCTCGTGAGATTTTATTTTGTTTTGTTTTATTCCTACAACTCTATATATATATGACTCATATGTATAACGAAAAAGCATTTAAAAAATATGTAAAATCTTAATACCTAGTATAACAATTTATATGTATATATATATAGTTGTGTCCATACAAATTGTATACATACCCGTGTAGGAGCATGAATTTTTTTTAGCAAATATAGCTCCATGCGCCCAAGACAAGTGAATCTCCATGTGCCCAGTCAGTGTAACTCTATGCGTCCACTCAATGAAGCTCCATGCACCCAGTCAGTGTAGCTCCATGCGCCCTGTCAGTGTAGCTCCATGCACCCAAGACTAGCTCCTCCGAAAGAAGGGCGCATAGCCTGAAACATGGATATGCGCCCAAGCCTGAGTCAGTCAAAGCTATGATCAAAATGTGCACTAAAGCGCATGGCCACGTCAGTCTCCACGAGCAGTCGGGCACCGAAGCATGCGGCCACGTCAACACCACGACCAGTCCACAATCTCGTAGCCTGTATGCGCCTACACCCTATGCGTCCAAAGCAGGACTATGTGCCCACATAAGAACCAGCGTGTTTCCTCTTGTGGGTGTATAACATCATTCCAGTGCAAGAATAACTATAAAAGGGGGGCCTCAGCCCTCTTCAAAACAAGAGAACGGAGAGCATTTTCAAGAGCCAAATTGCTGTACTTCTTGCCAGTGAGCTGGGAGTTAGCAATTTTCTTAGGTTTTCTTCCACATTTGTAATCAGAGTGTCAACGGAGTAAATGAGCAACTACCGCTCGATCTCTATCGTCCCATTCCCCAAAATTTTTTTTGTACTCGGAGATCCTCAGCGCAGGATCTCTCAGGCATACTAGATTTGTGGTGCCTTGCGCCAATAAAAGAAAAGACAACATTTTCTTCTTCTTTTTTTGTGTGTGTCCACAAAAATGGCGACTCTGCAGGGGACTACCTTTTTCTCTGACGAGAAAGTGGTAACGCGATCCGATACCGACAAAGTGGGGAGTACTCAGAAGATGCTGATCGTAAAGTTCGATTAGCATGCGTTCGAAGAGATGCACTCGAGGGACGGCTCTACTCCCTCAAAATCAGCGAAGCCAAACAAGTCTCGTAAGACTTGGCTTCCAAAGGCTCGCTGTGCATATCCTGCTAGTGTCATAGAAGATATGCAGCTTGAGGACCCTGCCATAGAAGTTTCCCAAATGGAGAAGGCTCATACCGTTTCGGGCTCTACTAGCCCAGTAACTTCTTTCCTGTACAACCAACAACAGGATGTTCAACACCCGAGACTTGGCAAAGGAAAATACTACGATGCCAAAAATCAGGGTGTGAGACACTCTGGCCGAACCCTACGAGGCTCACAAACGAAGGAGGCTAAACTGGGAGAAAACATCACTGCTCCACCAGGCATGCGCCCAAGGCCATGCGCCCAAAGGAGTGTTTGGGCGCATAGCCCCAACCAGAACACTTCTATCTTCAACTAGCTGGGCACCCAGAGCCATGCGCCCAAAGCTACGTGCCCAGGCTCTCTAGATCCATACTATGCGCCCACATCAAGGAGGCTCAGACATGCTGTCAAGGAGCATGCTCCCAAGGCCAGTCTCCAAGGCCTATGCGCCCACAACAAAAAGATAGGCCCCAACGCATATAGCACGAGGCCGTCTTCAAGGACATCACAGAACTTAGGTGTGGGGGTTGCCCCTGCACATGAACTAAGTCTGGATGTGCCTACTCTCCTTACGATCCCGCATGCAAAGCTCGGCGATGCATGCAACAAGGGTTGTAAGGCAAAACTCCCTTCTGCCGACTTGTGCGACATGATAAATCATAAGCGCAAAGCAAGGGAGAACATAAAAATCCATAGTGCACTTCCATGCACCAGTATTATTATCAACTGTTGTTGCTCCAAAACAACAAGGGCGCCTCAAAAAAAGTCTGTGTTTCGACGACTATACTTCTCTGACAACGAGAAGCCACTATGTGTTTCATCCAACATGGCTTCATGGGGTCCCCCTTACGGAAGCCCCAATCCAAGACGGTGGACTACGAACCCAACTTTCTCTCTTAGCTCTACAAGAAGAAGAAGGAGAAGTCTACCAACAGATGGCCAACAGGCTGTCACATCCGAAGGAGTCTATATGGGCACTCGATTAAAGGCAAGATTCCGTATGGACGATGAAGATTCCCAAGCCGGGGGTAGCATTCCCTCAGAATCTGAAGCAGATGACCCTCACACTGGGGGTAGCCTTCCAGAGGACGATGATTCCTCCGAATCTGATGGCGACTATCTACCTCCTCTACCTGAAGATAAAGGATTTACCCACTCGAAGACAGACAGTATCAGCACCAGTTGTACTGCTTCCTCTATTCATCCTCGCATACTATCTACATACATGGCAGACGGAGAAAGACCTGAAGAAGCCAGTGATCAGACTAGCAAACGGCTAGAGGGTCTCAAAACAGCATTCACCAATATCACTGATATGCTTACCAGTATCATGGAAGTTCAAGCCGCTGGGGCTGTTCCTCCACCTCAACAGAACTTCTCCGCCCACGCTAGTCCGGCTCACAGTAACAACCCTCCTTCACTACAAAAGGAGTATCATTCCGTTGCGCCTCCTCCAAATCTTGTAAATGTCGGGGGTGGTCCTTCGCCAACAATGCCTGACAACCATTCAGCAGCCGTTTCCCAACACTTACTCAACCAACATGATGTAATTGATTCCTTGGTCGCTCGCTTCGACACCATATCACACAAAGACGAACTTCAGAAGATGGGGATATCTCAACCGTACCCCTCTGAGTGGGAGAACACTACTTGCCCTCCTAACTACAAGCCGCTGACGCTGAACTCATATGACGGATTGACTTCTCCTCGTCAGCACATGATGTACTTCAACACACAGACTCTGCACTTGCCCAGAGACGATCCGTTCCTGTCGAAGTTGTTTATTAGCACCTTGCAGGGGATAGCCTTCGAATGGTTCTGCAGTCTGCCTGACGGGTGTATCAATTCATTCAAAGACTTGGAGAGGTTGTTCCTCAACAGGTTTTACGAGAGTGGCATGCATGTTAGTATGTCCACCCTCATCGAGACCAAGTAAAGGAGGACTGAGTCGGTTATCGCCTTCATCGAACGCTTCTGGTGGCTAGCACTGAAGATGCCCTTTGGCATACCAGACTCAGAACTTATGGATACTTGCCGACACAACTTCCTTCCTACAGTGAAGTTTTGTTTGGATATACATAAGTATGATATATGGCCTGCTTTCATTGGGGCCGCTGATGCTGCTGAAAATGACGTTCCTTACTTGGAACTACTGGGGTTGAAGACACCCAAATCCGAAGACAAAGACAAGCATCCTCAAACTATTCCTGTTCGTGGAGGTAAAGGAAAAGAAGTCCTGAAAGTCGATACATCTAAAGGAGCTTCCAATTCTCTGGGCGCCTCCGACAAGCCTAAGGAGACCTTCTTCTTCGACGAAGACGATGTCATCACCATCTTTTACACATTGACAAAGGGCAATAAGCTGACATTGTCTCCACTACGACGTCCTGCAGAGACGAGCTAAATCAATGATCCCAAGTACTACCTCTATAATCAGTACGTGCATCACTGCCCCAAGGATTGTATCGTTCTGAAGAAGAAGATACAACAGCTTATCGAGAGCCAAGTGATCAACCTCGAAGCTGAAGATAAGGTCGTATCCGCTAACATGATCTCTCTTCAGTTTGGCGACTTTTCTCCTACAGAAGTCCCAGATGGCGTGGTCCCGATCCCCAAGGCGATAATGGAAGTCTTCAACCTACCACCAGCTCACAACTCGACCTTGGTCCCACTCACAATTAAACATGGTAAGATCATGTGCGTCCGCCTGGACCTTATCCAAGAAATGACGCAGGGGGTAGCACCTCCCAAAGCAAAAAAGGACAAGAAATTCAGGCCATGCCATATGGTATCCTCCCCCATCTATGAGGTTCTATCTGGCGAGACGCGATCGGAAAAGACTTATCTCCGGACGTACGATCCCGCACAAGAAGAAGCAGTACTTCCTCAAGATCCCATTGCCCCCACAAGCTCAGAAGTCGGCCCGTCCAGGCCTCAAACCACGGACAAATCCAAGCAGAAGGAGACGTGGTTTGACAAATCTTTAAAGGAGGCAACTCCTGAAGGCATGGATCGGCCCTACAACTTTGACATACTGGCTTAGCTAGCCAATACGCTTGCTAGGTTGTCTCTGTTCGATCTATTGCGATTCTCCAAAGAGACACGGAAGGCCTTAAGTGAGGCATTACTACACGCCGACTCTTACCTCGCTGAAGTCAAAGCCCCCGCTGAAGATCCTGTCTCCACTGCCACAGTACTATAAAAGTGGTGTCCAATATCACCTTCTCACAGGTGGACATGCTACTCAAGAATAATTATCATGATAGACCCCTGTACTATACATGGTATATCGGGGCGATCAAGGTGGACCGCATACACATCGATCCAGGATCCTTCCTCAGCATCATTCCTAGAAATTTGCTTCAAATCCTGGAAATCCCTCTGCACAAGCTATCCACAACCAACACAACTATCATGGCCTTCAATGCTGGTCGAAGCCATCCGCTAGGCAAGATCCGTCTCAAATGTCAGATCAGTGTTCTCTGAACGGAAGTTTTCTGCTATATGATCGATGCCAATGTATCCTACAATGTCTTGTTGGGATGTCCATGGATACACGAGAACATGATCATTCCTTCCACACTCCACCAGTGCTTCAAGTACGTCAACAGTGACGGTGTCGTGAAGATGGAGTTTGCTGATGTTGATCCTTTCAAAGGCATCAAAGCTTACCATGGAGATTCGGTATTTTACCAGTCTCAACCCCCCAAGGATGACAATAATGAAGCTGAAGCAAGTCCATCCTTCAACGATGGTCTCCTGATTATCCGAGTCAAAGGACGTAGCACTCCAAAGCCTCTCACAATCTGGGTGAAAAAGAAGAACCCTAACAAGGTCAAGCCACTGACCATCACTCTCAATAAGACACCCCGGAAGGAACCTTCTGATGCCCGTCCCCCCAATCCTGAAGAGTTACCCTACGTGGTGAACTCGGCCAAGACTATGGCTCCTCTTCCAGATGATGACCCTCTCAATGAGTATGTCAATACTCATAATAATGTACCTTCGGTGGATGATGTTATCCCCAAAGAAGAACTTGCGTATTTCCTTAGTAAAGGTTTATCTTTGAATTACTCCGATGTCTATCAATTTGTAAACCACTACATAGATACGATATACGCTCTATAGAACGACATAGGACCACACCTCTGCATGCCAGTCATAACACCTCATCTGCGAGAAAACGTTTACCGTGAAGATATCCTCTACTTCATCGTTCCAGCCAGAAAGAAAGATGAAGAGCTAAACATCTTCGGTCGTATAATTGGCGAGAGAAAGTTCATTCCAGACTCTACTTCTCCCAAGCACAACACAGAAGCTGACTATGACTCCGAGAAAATGTAACTTTTTCGGTATAGTTGGCAGGCCAAGAACATCATCCAGAACATAGGATATGACATCAAAAGTGACAAAGGGCTAAATTACGGCCGAGGACGACGGTTGCCAATACGACACTTTGCTCCTCCCGATAAACCCGAGAACTACTATCAACGAAGCGGTGTTGGTTTGGGCTATGTCTCTCCTCTAACAACTCCCGAAAGATCAGATGATGAAGCAGATCGTTGTTCTCATTCTTCTGATTCCTTCATCTAGGACTCAGACTCCAGCATCGGCAACATGTTCAAAGCAACTCTGTCCGTCAACATGGTTTCCGTCGACCAAATTACAGACGATGTCCAATCAATCAAACTCGAATAATGGGCTCAAAAGATAGACACCAGGTGGGAGCTATGCTTTCAACAACGGTAACCACCTACCGAAGACGAGGTCATCTAAGTCAATCTAGGAGATGAAGCATCCTTCAAACCAATCTTCATCAGAAAAAGCCTATCTGGCGATGAACGCCAATCTCTTATACAACTTATAAGAGAATACATCGACATCTTCGCATGGAGCTATGAAGACACGCCAGATTTGGATCCTAAAGTTGCCATGCATCGCCTGGACATCTCGTCTAAAGCTAAGCCAGTGAAATAGCAACAACGACGATTTCGACCAGACGTCATGGAAGCCATCGAGAATGAAGTCAAGAAGCTCATTGCTAGTGGATTCATTCACGAGGAACAACACCCAGACTGGGTTGCCAACATCGTTCCAGTCATGAAAAAGAACAAAAAAGTTTGAGTTTGTATCGACTACCGTGATTTAAACTCTGCATACCCGAAAGACGAGTTCCCCCTACCGATCACTGACGTAATGATCGACAATACTTACGGCTTTGAGCGGATGTCCTTCATGGATAGGTTCTCAGGCTACAACCAGATCAAGATGTTCCCCGACGACGAAAAGCACACATCTTTTCAAACACCGTTGGGGGTATACTGCTATACGGTGATACCCTTCGATTTAAAAAATACAGGGGCAACATACCAACGAGCCATGAATGCAATTTTTCACGATTATTTGCACAAAACTGTGGAGTGCTACGTAGACGATATCGCAGTCAAAAGCCGTTTCAAGGGCAACCACCTCCAAGACTTGAGAACGGTGTTCGAACTAATACGTGCATACCAACTCAAGATGAATCCGACCAAGTCTTTTTTGGGAGTCTCCAGTGGCAAGTTTCTTGGTTTCGTCATCACTTCAAAGGATATACATCTGGACTCGGAGAAAGTGAAGGCTATTCTCGACATGCATCCTCCAAGAAACCTCAAAGAGCTATGTGGAATACAAGGAAGGCTAGCCTACATCAGACGATTCATATCGAACCTCTCTGGAAGGTGTCAACCATTCACTCAGCTCATGAAGAAAGGTGTATCTTTCGTCTGGACTGAACAATATCAACGCGCATTCGACGACATCAAGGCGTATCTTACAAGCCCTCCAGTATTGGTTGCTCCAATAATGGGGAAGCCCTTCTTACTATATGTTCGTGTGATGGATCATTCTCTTGGCACCCTCTTAGCTCAGAAGAACGAAGGCGGCCATGAACAAGCAATTTACTACCTCAGCCGTATAATGGTGGGTGTCGAGCACAGATACACGCTGGTAGAGAAGGAATGCCTCGCACTAGTATTTGCCATCCAGAAGATGTGCCACTATGTGTCTGGACAGACTATCCATATTATATCTAAAGTCAACCCTCTCAGGATACTCATGACTAAACCGGGCTCTCTCAATTCTCGTTTAGCTACATGGGCAATGCTGTTGACTTCGTACAATACGATCTTCGTTCCTCAGAAAGTAGTCAAAGACTAAGCATTAGTTGATTTCCTAGCAGCTCATCCGGTGCCGGAATCGTCCAAACTCTACGATGAAATCCCCGACGAAGTAGTGGAGTCTAATGCTGCAACTGAAGAAATCCCCATTTGGCGAATGTTTTTCGACGGCGCATCAAGAACAGGACCCAAAAGGGATATTGTGGCTGGAGTAGGTGTCATGCTCGTGTCACCTGATCATCTGATTATATACCGTGCATATTCTCTCATGGAACCATACACCAACAACGTGGCCGAATATAATGCCCTATTAATTGGCCTAAAACTGGCAAAGTAACTGGGAGTTGACTATCTAGAGGCTTACGACGATTCTAAGCTAATAGTTAGTCACGTCCGAGGGGATTATGAAGTTCGCCACGAAGATCTCATCCCCTACCACAGAGCAACAATCGAGCTGGCGTCTACTTTCACTAGATTCTTCATCGAGCACGTGCCTCGACTACAGAATATAGAAACAGATGCTCTAGTCGGTCTCGTTGCTTCCTTGACCGTTCCTACCAATATACAGCAGTCGATCACAGTAACTGGTCGAGAGCTATTCTATGTGAAAGATGCCTTGCATATTCATCACAGTTATGTAGCGGAAGCAATATCGATACTAAAGACTGGAGATTTCCCTTCATAGACTACGTTGTCTATGGAATCCTCCCTAAGGACCTGAAGGAGGCAGTATCCATCCAAAGGCGATCCCTCATATTTTACTACGATACAGCTACCAAGATGCTGTACCGATGCTCTTATGACGGGCTACTGTTACGATACTTATCAGAAACAGAAGCCAAGCATGCACTCCGGGAGGCTCACGATGGAGTTTGTGGTGTATATCAACCAGGCCCCAAATTACAAGATCGCCTCAAACGAATGGGTTATTACTGGCCCACAATGATAGCGGATGCTGTTGAATATGCAAAGAAGTATAGAGCTTGCCAGTTCTATGCTGATTTCATTCATAAATCTTTGGAGTTTCTACACCCAACGGCAGCATCTTGGCCATTTGAAGCCTGGGGCATGGACGTCATAGGACCAATCAGCCCACCATCCTCCAAAGGACATCGTTTCATCCTAGCTATAACCGATTACTTCTCCAAATGGGCAGAAGCTATACGGTTCACCGAAATTAAGACATCAAACGTGATCAATTTTATTAAACATTACGTCATCTAACGCTTCGGCTTACCTCGCAGGATCATCCACGACAATGGTCTACAGTTTGTAAGCCATGCATTCTATCGATTCTGCGACAAGAATCGAATCCAGAACGTAGCCTCTACTGCCTACAATCCAGCGGCTAACAGGCTAGCAGAATCCTTCAACAAAACCATCATAAAACTTCTCAAGAAGTTCGTGTCTTCAAATAAGCGCGATTGGAACGAGAAGCTCGGTGAATGTCTATGGGCCTACCGCACAACAGTCCGGACTCCAACAGGCAGTACGCCTTTCTTTCTGGTTTATGGAAGCAAAGCAGTTCTTTCCCTAAAAATCTAGATTCCTTCTCTTCGGATCGCCCTAGCAAGCGAGCTGACTTCTAAAGAGGGCTACCGTCTACGACTCCAAGAGCTCGAAACGCTAGACGAAAAATGCCTATTATCTCAACAACGTATTGAGCTATACCAAGCACGTCTTTCTAGAGCTTTCAAGAAAAAGGTGAAGGAAAGGATTTTCCAAGTCGGTGATTTGGTCCTAGCAGTAAAAAGACCGATGGTCATACGCACAAAACAAAAGAAAAATTCCAACCTAAATGGGAAGGTCCTTTCATCATAGAATTATTGTATTCTAACGGTGCGTACCGGCTGACCAAGCCTGACGGTGACTTGCTTATGATGCCTATCAATGGCAAGTTCCTGAAGAAGTACTATGTGTAACCTCTTTTATATAATGTTCACATATGTTCAATCATGTAAATGTACAGTACGATGTTTATATGATTCCACCAAAACACACTATCTAACTATTATCCGTATTTTAAGAGTCTTGAATACGCCCGGGATAATAGGTCCTCTAAATATTTCCCCAGTAGAATCATTTCTATTTTTGACTCTGTCCAAACTCGGTTTGACGAAAACAAATTACGTCCCTGTTACCTCTGAATTGTTTTTCGATAATTATTTTCCTAGCGGAATGATCAAATATTTTGCTACGTCCACATAACCTCTGAGCAAAACATTCATCAAAGATAGTCATGTCCACACTACCTCTGAACTATCCACTCCTCCCTAGTGCTATATATCTTTCTACGTCCATATTACCTCTGGTCAGATATAGAACATCCTCTGCTATTACGTCCATATTACCTCAACTAGCAGCTTCATTCAACTTATTATCTATATTCGAATCATTCGAATATAAAACGGATAATAGGTCCACATAAAATTTCCCCAGCGGAATACCCATCAGAAATGTCCTTGCTACGTCTACATTACCTCTAGCATCGATATTTTACAAAACCACATTCACTTCTGAAAAGATTCTTTATTCAGTACTTAAACGTCTATCAAAAGACGGAAAAAAGGTACAAGAGCCGTGACGGCCAAAAAGAAAAAAAGTTACATCTACGGGATATACAGGCGATTGATGCTGTCCCTCAGAGCTGCAATCTCGGCCTCAGATTTTACAGCAGCTCGACGCCGTGCCTCTTCTTGACGAGCGGCTTCATCTTCAAAGAGGATCAGACTCTGATGCTCCTCCTTCAACTTCACCAGCTATTCTTGTAAACGGGCAGAAGCGGTGGCAGTCATGGCAGCCTGGGATAAATAATCCTCTTGTTCAGATGACGTCGTCCTCAAGTCAGCTTCCAACTGGACGATCTCGTTCCTGATCTGTGCAATATGATTGTGCTTCTTAGTGATCTACATAGCCAGCCTGTTCTTCGAGGCAGCACATACCTCACTTGCAGCGTTGAACTGGCTATACTGGTCAGCCAGCTCGCCAATCTCCTGAACGAGGGTGTCCTTCCTTGCCTGAAAGGTAGCCCTCTCCTCCGTAAAAGCTGTCATCAAAGACTCGTCCTCTGTGCGGAACAATGACGTCGGACTCCGCCATTTGGCATCCCGGAACCTGGCCACTTGACCCTCCAGGTCGTTCAGAACTTTTCTCAGAGTGTTGGCCCGCTCCTCAAACCCGGCTATGCTCTCGAGGACAAAAATGCTCCTGATTATCGTGTGTCACGTCCATATTTTCTCTGATACTAGTAGTCTTCCGACTCGACATCTATATCCAATCCATGATAAAAGACATGGTGTCAAGACCATAAAACCTATCACATCCATATTTTCGCCGTTGGGTTTTGTTTCAAATCTATTACCCGCACCACCAGCATAGAGAAGGGCGATGGGTTCAAGCAAAAAAGAAGAAGGGTGGGAGCTTCCCTAGCGGGATACCCTTTACACAAATGATCGGCTCTCCAACACAATCACCACAGATATTAGAAGCAAAGAATGGAGCGATTGTACTCTGTTTATTTAAAATCAGTTACATTCACAGGACTACATCTCACGGGTAAAACAGAAGGTTCTTCATCTCAAGTAAAAGGTTACATTGATGTCCAAAAGAAGGGAGGATCTGCTACTCATCAGCAACACATAGCTTTGTCAGTTTGACAGCACCATGCTTTCGTCGAAGGAAGTCATGTTTTACTGTTGAGCAAGCAAACAAGGCTATTGAACCTTCGAGAAGCTACACGGAGGAGGGCAAATATAGCATGCTAAAACATCTACAAATGATGATCTCCTCTCCTCCATATGGCGGACGTCGTGGGCCCCTTTCTTCAAGAGACCATACCTTCAAATCAACATCCCTGGTGTTGCTTTTGCCTACTTGAAGAACCGTAAAAGTAGAACTTTCACGGTAATGCCCGACTACTGTTCGACTCTTCGATGTATAAAGGTTCTTCCTACCATCTGAGGAAAACCCTTCCAAAACACGAAGAGTCCTGAGCTCTCTGATGTTGGTGTCAAGTGTTGTATCTTCACCATGCCAAGAATCGTCGATACCGGTCTTGAGAAATTTGCTAGCCAGATCCCTAAAGAATATGAAAAGGGGCAGAGAGATAGTCAGACTTGGAAAAAACTGTAGGAAAAACTGTTCTGAAAGGTTTCTATGCACCCAAATGGCTATGCGCCCAAAGAGATATGCGCCCAAAACAAAATATGTGGGCACATAAACATACGGACAGCTAGTGGGCGCATAACGTGCCACAACTTAAGGGGCGCATAAACATGGCAACACGTGGGCGCATAGCACACCACGGTGTTGGCACATGACTTTTGTAGGTGCATAGTAACGCTCACAAAAAGTATGTTGCCCTAGACACAAGCGCCCAAGCAGAAGAGAAATCTGAGCGTCGCAAATTAACGCTCGAGACTTTGTTTTTGAAGCATGCCCTCACCCAAAATTGGGTCCTGGACTGCCGAGGACTCTACCGCAGGAGGAGAGCCACTCGAAACAGCCCCCTTGCCCTTCGTGGATCTCTTGGCGGCCTTGGAAGACATGATTCTCAAAGGAAGAAGACGAAAAGTTTTCTGAAAAAAATTCAAAGCGAAAGAAATGATGAATTTTCTCTCTCCCAGGGTCTATTTTTAGGCATGGGCCACTTCCTATACGCCCACATACTGTATGCACCCATTGTGGTATATGCGCCCACTGCAGCCTATGCGTCCACGTGAAGGACCAGCTCTCTGCATACTATGCGACTCTTTCTTGCTGACATGGACGGCGCATAAAGGATGGACCGCTTCAAATTCTATTCCAATGAATCTGTCAGTTCGAATTTCGAAAAAAATCTCAACAGTCGTATCTTCCTGACAGGCTGGCCAAATACTATGCACCCAAAGGAGAGGGCCGTGCTATGCGCCCATTGTTTCGCGAGAAGATGATCCATGCTTCTTTTAAAGTATTTTGAACTTGTTTAAGTATCAAAAAGTTTGAAGGGGGTCCTGTAGAAGCATGAAAATTTTTCAGCAAATATAGCTCCATGCGCCCAAGACAAGTGAAGCTCCATGCGCCCAGTCAGCGTAACTCTATGCGCCTACTCAATGAAGCTCCATGCGCCCAGTCAGTGTAGCTCCATGCGCCCAGCCAGTGTAGCTCCATGCGCCCAAGACTAGCTCCTCCGAAAGGAGGGTGCATAGCCTGAGGCATGGCTATACGCCCAAGCCTGACTCAGTCAAAGCTATGATCAAAACGTGCATCGAAGCGCATGGCCACGTCAGTCTCCACGAGCAGTCGTGCACCGAAGCATGCGGCCACGTCAGTCTCCATAATTATTTTAAATAAAAAATATAAAAAAATCAAAATTTAGGAAAAAAAAGAAAAAAAAGACTAAATATATACATAGATTAGTCTTACAGGAGAAATACAGTAGAATTTAAGGAGGGGTTTTACATCCTACCAAATTTATAAAAATTTTATCGTCAAAATTAAAATAAATCTTACAGTATAAAAATATAAAGATGATGAGAATTAATACTAGGGGCAGGTACATCAAATCGTCACTCGGTTTTCGAAAAAAGTTGTAAAAATAATCCATACTGTCATTCATATCCTATAAGATGATGGTTCCAGGGCCCTACCCAACTTGTAGAAGTTGGCTAAACGTAAAAAAACTGTCATTACAAGAATGGTGGGAGGGACACTTTTTTCGATAGAGGTACGTGAATATTTGGAACAGAACCTTGCTATAGATTCTGGTTAGGTAAGGGTCGAAAATCTTGAAGTCACAATGACTAGGGTGTGCGGGGTCGGTGTTTGGTGTTGTATAGGGGCATGTGCTTGCTTGGGTGGAAAGCATATGTCATAGATGTGATGTGTCTTGTTTCTATCATGGGTGTTCAATTTAGTCAATAGAATGAGTCGATACTTGCATGGTCAAATCCAGATGGAATGGAATGGGCTTCTATGGTTTATTTTAAAGAAAATTATATCATACATGGGGCATGATTAAAGTAGAGCACACGAAGGTATGTTTGTGTGAGACATGTATGTCATGAGTGTGAACTCTATTGGAAAAAAGCCTAGTGTTATATTTCAAATATAAGTCACGGTAGTGGTATCGAGATGATAAGGATAGGAGTATACTTTATAACCCAATAATTTATTAGTTCCGTTGTAACCAATCTTTGATTTGGATTTTAATCTATATCAGCTAGTCAAGATACCTAAAATCAATCTGAACCATTTCTACTAGATAAGGGTGGCCTAGAATGAGTTTTAACTCGAACGGTTATGCTAATTGTCAGTCGGATGGGTTACTAGGTTCCATAAACCTAAAATGCGCCCTTTGTGACTTTTATGTTTATGTAGCACATGGGGACTCAATTGAGCGGCATGCTAGTGGCATGTGTGTAGAGGGCTTCTAATAGATCACAACCATATATTGGGTTAAAATATTTGCATCGAGGTTGGTTCTCTAATTGAGGTTGGAAAGTGCATCGATATACGGTAAGGGTTATAACTAGCCTTTTTGACTCGAAAGTCGCATCATAAAAGTATAGTACAAGGGGACATATTTTAGTGGGACATGATATGTCTACGTGAAGGTGGAGTCGTCTAGTTCTTGTAAGTGAAGTTTGTTGGAAGGTAACAGCTGGTCTCGTGCTCCAAATATTAATGTCACGGTTGGGCACACCAAATGATCTAAATAGAAAGTGGGAGTTCATGGGGCACTAATTTATCATCATAATGGACCCAACTTAATGAATCAAATTCGAAGATCGTACCACAAATTTTAATAAATGGAAAATGATTTTATTCCATGATATACGAGTCAATAAATAGAATGATCCACTCGTCCATAGTATACGAGAGTTATCGATGGGGGTAACAAAAGGTCTCAACAACTAGGTCATAAATTTCTATTCGTGTTAAGTCGGTCAGACTATAGTCATAAGCTTTCTAAGGGTGTTGCACATAGTGCTCCTGCATTGCCGTTGATAACTAGTGAATCAATATGATGGAGTATCATGCTACAGATATTGGCCCAGCTGGTGAAGGTGTTTGTTCTAATGCAAAGTCACGTCTATAATAGTAAAAATTTTATACCTAGAATGATACCTGCTGAATTCCTAATCTTGGAATGAGTGTCTATAACAGTCATTACAAATGCTTGTCATTATTTTTGGTCTATTCCTCTATTGTCTAATCTGTAGGGGCCTTGTCAAGTAAGGGTTGAGTTAAGGCATCCGGGTTGCTAGTTAAGCCAGGAATCAAGATGAATAATTGGAGGCTCACAATAATTAATTTATAGAGATTAGATAGTCTCCTAGGTTAGTGTCTTGACTAAGGGTAAGATCCTAATCATTCTCAAATTCCAATGACTAGAAGGTCATGATATTAGTTTTAGGGACGAGGGGTGGACAAGTAACTCAAGGCAAGGTTGTAGTCACATGGCTGGCCGATGGTAGCTACACTTGTGCATCCAACTATCATGGTCATGGGGGATGCTCTGTATCTATCTACCAAATACGAGCGTTCATCTTTCCAATCAGTAAAAGATAAAAGTAATAAAGAGTTCAAGAAAGATGTCATCGAATACAATTTTGCAATTCAAAGGCGAATGTATAATTCAAGAGAAATTGTCAATACAGTCGCGGATGGGATCGTAGATACCTCTATATCTCAATCCACGTAGGATAATCGTATGAAGAGCGAACCAACTGCACAATGGTTGATCAGACCATAATACATTGATTCTAATTAAACAATATGCTTGTGGGCGTCCCCAATATACATATGTCCAGAAAAAGCTCGATAAAGAATAAGCTTGCAAAGCTAGGCTATAAATAGCGTCATCATTCATGGTAGTTTAAAGTATAAGTACGAGAGACAATGATGAAAGCAGTTATAAATGGTTCAAGTTTTACAATAATCTACGTCGTGTCCGGTGTTCCTGTTTATACAGTCGTCCTACTGTCTCTTGTATCAGGCCTTGGTTGACCAATGAGGTATGGGCTACAAAATCTCTATTTTCTAGGTAATCATATCTTTCTGCACTAGCATATATTTAGTGTCACCCAGTGATATTTCATTAATGGATTATAAGAACACGGGGTGATAGGCTGTGAGGCATACTACCCAACTTATAAAAGTGAACTAGTATAGTGGTTGAGGAATATAACACGTATATCTAGTAAGAGTCGTCTTCCTACGCTCTCTATCCACACAAAGGAAAATGGTAAGATTTAAAATGGAAAGGAATCAGGCAGGAGGAAATCAAGGTAGTCGGATTGAGAGTTCGAAATTTAAAATCAATGGAGGAGGTCAAGTATGTGGATGAGATTCTAGACTCTAATCCTATATGCAGGCTCACATCGACACAGTAACGTAACCAAAGTGATAAACTCGACCTACATGGGCCACCACAAAAATATGTAATGCCCCAGTCCCAAAATACGTGGGACTAAGTACGTGGATATGCCAGCTGTATACATACGAAGAATACTCTAATATATAGAAATCTCGTATGTATCCATAAGCTGTAAAATACAGTAAACCAAGACAACTAAATTTCAACCACCAAATAAGGGAATAATAATATAAATCAGCTATGAAATTTTTTATTTATACATGTAGTTGGGCGGAGACAAATCCACTACCAACTAATTTAAATAAAAGAAAATATACAAAAGAATGATAGATGAAATGACAAGACTAACCAAGAGCAATCCTCTTCGAAGAAATAGAGAAGAGCACAGTCTTGGCTAGAACACCTGTAAAAAGTCACAAAGCACACACCTGGAGAGATAACCAGGTCCTCAGAGGGATGTAACAAGATACATAAAGAATATGCCACATAACTGAATATATATAATATGTCATAAATTACAAGTAAAGAAAAATAGTCCCAATCGTAACAAGATCTAATATCTCTTCAGAACAGTGCACTACCCCTACAACCAAACAAGGATAAGGGGTAGAACATTATTCTGCGATGCGACATTGTCCCAAGCTACTAATAGAACGGATGTGACATGACATTGACTAGGGTTACCTAACCATTCTAATGTGTTTATGCAGTTAAGAACAAACCTTTCATCGTATGAGCCCTGGCTGTAAATATGATCAGGTATAGTCCCCACTTGGGTACCAGTGACCTAAGCGCATGATGTTCAAAAAAATGATAGTGGCCAACCTGAGGGGATAAGCATACCCGTATCTCCAGCGGAGCTTTCGGGTTACAAGGGAATGTGTAATAGAAGCCCATACAACAAGGAAATATTCTCCCCATACGATGCACCTATCGAAGACGCATCCGCAATCATGTACCTCTACTAATTGCTAAGTCTCCTAACATGCCTCTATTAGCAGTTAGACCTAACGCATGTGCACGGGTGATCAGCCAACACGTAAGTACCTCTATATGCTACTCATCTCACACATACCTCATGGTACAACGGTGTCAAGGTTTATGCAATACACTACAGATGGTAGTCCCTTAACTCTAGGTCCATATGCAATCAAAGGATAATAAGTAAAGTAAAGCTAATATCACTGAGCAGGCAATAAATCAGGAACTATAATAATAGTACAGCTACAAGAACTAGAATTAAGTAAACAGTGATATACAATAACAAAAATACAGACTAAATATAAGCAGTAAATATGGTAATGTATCTTGCCTGAGGTTGTGTGCAAAAGGGTGACGTCCAATAGCTCAAACCGTTAGAATAGTGAAGCAATAAAAGCCAAATCTCGCATACGTCCTCGGATGCTGAAATAAACACCACGAACGTGTTTGGAATAAAAGATATGTCTAAGAAATGCATGTCCAAAAGTTCAATTCTGGAACAGGAGTAAAATTATAATTTTGGTTCTAAACGATGTCCGCCGATGGACCCATTTTGTACCTAAATGCGTGCTAGAATCTATGGTCTCTAAAGTTGTCAAACTACATATCTACGGATCCGATTTGAGGAGTCGAACCCAACCGTATGTCCAAAGTTGGATTTTTGATGAGCCGTGCACAAATTCGCCCGTTGGAGCAGGTCGCGGGCCCGCCAAATAGGCGTTCCAGTCGACCTTATCAGAATCAAGCCAAACTGGGCATATAGGACCAAAAAATTGATACGGTCCTGTTGGCGTAAGTTTTATCTCGATCCGACGACTGTACACAAAGTTATGGCCAAGTCTATAAAAGGACGATACGGGGGTATCTCGACGGATACGTACTGATTTCGTTGTGCATATACAACAAAATCGGGTTCCGTTAGTTACCACATGACGGCAACATTCATACGTGCCTTTTGATGCGTATGGTGCGTGACCACGTCGCCCGGTTTGTCGGGGCGCACGCTGTATCGGAGAAATTTATTAGAATCTACTGTTTTTGAAAACCGATTTTTTCTAATCTTTACCAACGAATTAATCTTTGTACAGTAGATGAAAACTAACTCTACAAGAAGGGTTTCGTATCCCTTTAAGTTGTCTTGAACTCTGTTTAATTAGTTTTCGAATGTTATTACCAAATTGATCGCAATCGAGTTTCGAACAGGGAGTTTAGGGACTGTCTAATCTCTGTTTATGAACAGATTTTTCGTCGATGTTGACATTGCTTCTTCGAGTGATCTATGACTGTTACTTACAAACTACCTGAATGGGATTGAAGAGGGTTAGGTTAGGAGTGTACCAGAGAAAACGGCTCGGAGAACGGATGAGCGAGGAGGAAGATTTTTTCCGTTGTGAAGTCGGCCTCGCAGGTGATCTTGCTGCTACGCGCGGCTGCTGTGCGACCTCTGTCCCAGGACACGCGCGGCCATTTCGGCGGTGGTCTGACGACTGGGGCGCTCGTGGTGGCGCGAAAGGTTGGTGGAGAGTAAGCTTTTGGTTTTGTGAATCCTTTTCTCCCTTATATATATATATATATATATATTTTATATATATATATATATATATATATATATATATATATATATATATATATATATATAGTGTTTCTGTATGTTTATAATGGGAGTTTGGGTCTGGGCTATGCTTTCCATCTTGTGAGATTTTGAAATCTCGTGAGATTTTATTTTGTTTTGTTTTATTCCTACAACTCTATATATATGACTCATATGTATAATGAAAAAGAATTTTAAAAATATGTAAAATCTTAATACCTAGTATAACAATTTATATGTATATATATATGGTTGTGTCCATACAACTTGTATACATACCCGTAAATTATTTATATAAATCCTATAGTATTTTAACCAATGATTGTAGAAGCATGGAATTTCAGGACCAGAAATCCTATGCGCCTAACATCACATGCGCCAGGGAGCTCAGATGAAGTACTTGGCATAGCAAAGCATAGACATTAAAAGAAGATTTTTATTTCTTATAAAAGTCTATTACATGTCTTAAAAAGAGCTGTACAAAGGAGAATTTCTACAAAGAAAAGACCCTAAGTCTACAACTAGGCGCAACAACCACCATGCGCTCTCAAACAGACGCATCTCGCCATGCGCTCTCAAACAGGCGCATCTCGCCATGCGCTCTCAGCCAGGGGCATCCCTTCAGCAGCTCAGTTATGTGCATCCTCAGTTATGTGCATCCCTTCAGCGGCTCAGTTATGTGCATCCCTTCAGCAGCTCAGTTATGTGCCGCCCTTCAGCGCCCCAGTCAGGCGTATCATAAAGTGTCAACATATGTGCCATCAAATGCTTCGACTAATGAAGCATTTATTGAGCAGAACGAGGGTGGCAATCAACCCTCTAGCTGGAGGAGGAGCTCTCCCAAAGCCCAAGGAAGATGATCGGAGCACTGCAATTTCGATCTGCGGCTCTTCCAGCATAACGGAGACGAGGCTCGAGCATCCCGATCTTTGGATACAACAGGCACCTTCTACCTGCCTCAGAAGCCCTCGACTTTGACTTTTGGATGTAACAGTCACCTTCAAGTGCATCAATGAAAACAACGTGTCGTATCTTCACCCTCGGGAGCATCTCGTCAACAGAATGTGCTCGAGCAAACAAGTTCATTTCGGGAGGACGTGAGAGAACGAGAAGCAAACCCTCTCTATGCCACTATTTATAGGCCGGGCAAATCAAACCCATGCGCCAAGTGGCTGGCTCTTCGAATCCTTTGCGATAAATTTGTATTAATGGTGATGAACCTGACGCCTTGAATTTGGCTAAGTCAAAAATGGCTATTCAAAGCACTCGAAGAACGTAACAGTCGGGCCCATAAAGACGTGTCATGCAAAGCGGATGCGCCAGTCAGACCGCACATTATACGGATGCGCCCATCAGCACCAAGCACCATACGAAGATGCACCCCCATGCGTCCCCATGCGCCTAGTAGAACGGCGATCGATACGCCCACTCAATAGCCCATCACCTGTCAAAGAACATTAAATGCTGAAATCTGACAGAGTTGGCAGCACGTCCCCTGAGGACTGAACGATTGACAGCTTTTTCAGAAGACGAAGCGTCGCCGACGTCAGCATCTTCATTACTCTCCTCCGGCGGTTACAAGCCACGTGGCCGCCCAACCATCTCGCATGCGCCTCCGCAGCCATGCGCCTAAATCTCTGCATGTGCCTCAAAAGCCGTGCACCTCAGACTTTTCTCTGATCCCTAAAGACAGAAGTTAAAGTCACTACTGAAGCCCCGTATGCGCCTCAAAAGTTATATGCCCCAACTGGTTCATGACTCCTAAAGGTTACGAGCCAAAGTCTTCTCATGCGCCCAATCCCAGGCGTATCCTATTAGATTACTCCTCACCAAATCCAAGATCTTTGAGCCATGGACCTACGACACGCGTCCTTTGACTTGATTCAGCCTATGAAGGGGTGCTAGTCACCCAAGATCTCAGCAACTGAAAGATCCTCTCCATTGCTACGTGCCAGCTCGGCCGTAGCCCATAAAGGCAACAGGACGGGTTCAACTCCTCAATCAGAGCGTATCACCCATGCGCCTCTATCAGCAATCACCACGTGGCGTCCCCGCGTACAGGCGCATCCTATATATGCGCATGAGCAGCCAGCCTGCAAAGCTATAAATAGAGGGATCACTTCCTTCTTACACACACATATCACACAACCATCGATATATATATACAGAGAGGCAGATACAGACACTCAACGTCTTCTTCCTTTCCGCAAGCTCCAGCACCCAGAGCAACTCAGACCTTCAGAGAATCGAGAACCGTCGTCAGATCGTCAACGGAGTCAACGCATTACCACTCGCTCCATCGGCACAAGGGACCCAGATAAATAAAAGTGTACTCCTAGGACTACGTCTAAGTCCTACATTGTAACACTTTTCTGTTTGTATTGAAATTACATCAAAAGATTTTATTGGCAAACAAGCTGGCGACTCTGCTGGGGACCTCTTTCTCCTCCACCGAGAAATATGTGTCGCAATCCGACGACGTAAAGGTGGGCTCCTCCCACAAGATGCTGGTCGTACGTCTCAATCAACTGGCATATGAGGAGTTCATCTCTGAAGGCAGTGCGAGTCCTTCGAAGCGGCTGTCGAAGCCGAAGAAGACTCGCCAAGTCTGGGTGCACAAGGTCGACGCCTCTGGCACCACCACCGAAAGGGATACGCCAATGCAGCCTTCCTGCTGACGTCCTCAGCAACCAAGATGCGACTACCGGTGCAGCACATCTCTCGGGGAAACGTGCGGCTGGCCACATTCCCCAGCCATCTCCCTTTCAGGCGAGGAAGATGCATCGACGGAGCAGGGGTGCAGCTAATACCCCGTGTATCACCTCTGATGTGCCACAGAAGGCCTCTGTCTTTGACAGACTCACTCGCTGTAGTGGCAAAGAGAATTTGGACTCTGAGTACTATGCACCCCAGCGGGCTGGTATGAAGAAGTCCAAGGCAGTACGGGCCATGCGCCTCAAACGTGCTATGCCGACAGCAAATCAGAAGCATGCGCTCACAATCATGCGTGATGCTGATGGTAAGCTGTATAAGGTCGACTCGGGTACTTCTGCACCGAAAATGAGTCGACCTTCAAAGTCCTTGTCTCACTTGGGCACATCTGTTGCGTTCGCAACCAAGTCGAACAAGGCAAACTTTGTGGTCTTGAACTCCCGCACCTCCACTGGTTGTGCGTCTGAGGTTCATTTAAGTCACTGTAAATGTTGCTCCCCCGCTACTGATCTGAGCGCCTGTTTGGTGTTGGTTCAGGGGGCACAACATTCACTTGACCCCCCCGACGCTTGGCCTTGCCATGCGCCTGATGGGGGTACGAAGATGGCACTCTCCTCCAACGATCTGCGTAACGTGATCACTCACAAACGCCGATCAGGAGAGTCAGTTGACAAGCATAATGCGCCCCTCACAGGGCACACCTGTGCTATAGTCACCATCAACTTCTGTTGCAAGGCAGCAGTTCCACCAAGACAGTCGGTGTTCCGACAGCTGCAATCATCAACACCCCTCCGACGTCGTCTCGAAAAGAAGGTGTCAATAAAAAAGGAGCCAGAACTAAAGGTTGCTTCATGCAACGTAATCTCTAACTCCTTCTCAGTCCGAAGGGCGACTGGCAATTCCTCGTCATCGTCTAAGAGCCAGCCGAGGAAAACCAAGACAACTGTCCCGTCCTCCGGAGTGTTTGAAGGCACTCGGGGTAGAAAGAAGATCTTGGAGGAAGCTGGGGGTAGTCAAGCCCTTGTTGATCCTTCTTTTGAAGACGAAGATGTCCTCCAGAGCACAACTGGGGTGGATCTTCATCCTGGAGACGAAGTCAGCCTCCCGGACGTAGCTGGGGGTAGTCTGGCCCCTATGGACCTGCGTCTCGAAGACGAAGAAGTCCTCCAAAATAGAACTGGGGGTAATCAGGCCCTTGCGGATGCTCCTGAAGTCGAGGATGTCCTCCAGAATGTAGCTGGGGGTAGACAAGACGAAGCTCCGGGGGAAGTTTCTCCCCTACAGGAGAGTGAGGCCGAAAGTGAAGCCTCAACCGATCCATCCACTTCCAGCCGTGTCATGACAGTATACATGACTGGGGGTGATGTCGAGCCAGATGCACCGCCAGCAGACCTCGTCCAGCGCATGGATACCTTGGAGGGAGGACTCAAAACCCTCTCTGCCTCCATGCAAACACTGACTCAAGCAGTGTTTGAGATACGATCAGCTTTGGCCAGGGCACCGTCTACTGGTCCTAACCCCGGGGCCAATGGAGAATCAAGCGTACCCCTTCAACGGGTATCCTTGGATACAGATCGTCGCAAGGCACCTCGGACGTCAGATCCCTCAAATGCTCAACTCCAGGCGGTACCACCTTTCCCGACTCCCAGCTCCACGAAAGACGTGGTCGAGATGATCTGGGACTTGCACGAGCGCTTTGAGTCCAAGAACAGGCAAAAGGAGCGCCAGAAGATGGGGATCCCCCAACCATATCCCCTCGAATGAAACAAAGTGGTTTATCCTCCTAAGTATAAACCACAAACACTGACGCCATACGATGGAAAGGACTCTCCACGTCGTTATCTGACGTACTTCCAGTCTCAAACGGGACATCTCTCGAAGGAGGACGCACTACTCACCAGTATATTTGTTGGGGCACTGAAAGGAGTGGCGTACGACTGGTACTGCAGTCTCCCAGATAACTCCGTATCTTCCTTCGACGACTTGACGTGTCTCTTCCTCGACCGTTTCTACGACGGTAGGAAAGACATGACAATGGCGTCCCACATAGAGATACGCCAGAAAGAGAAGGAAACAGTTCGGGTATTTATCGAACGCTTCCGACATGCCTGCTTCAGACTGCCCCCGGGCATGCCAGAACATGCACTCCTCTCCTCCTGCAGCATGAACATGCTGTCTGCAGTCAAACTCTGGCTCAACTCTACTCCTCCTCCCGACTGGAGTTCCTTAATCATCGAAGCTGAAGCAGCAGAAAAGAAAGCGTCCAATGCTCGCCTTCTGGGAGTTAGTTTCCCTGTCTTTGAGGACAAGGGGAAGCGGCCTGCAGCCAACAACCCCAGACGAGAGACGAAAGGAAAATAGGCGTTGACTGTCAATGCCTCCAAGGGTGCATCAGTACCCACTCAGAAGCCTCCACTTGCACCAAGGCCAAAGGAGGTTTATTCTTTCAACGATGAAGACACCTTGCAACTCTTTGAGATACTGAAGCAGGGTGACAAGATCAAATTGTCGGACCCGAAGCGTCCCGACGAGTTTGGAAAAGTGGATAATCCGAGGTACTGTCACTACCATTGGTTTGTTGGACATCCAACTAAGGACTGCTACGTCCTCAAAAACTACATCCAGCGCATGATCAATGCGGATGTTATCTCCGTCGACTATGAGGAGAAAACGGTCTCGGCCAACCTGGTGTCACTTCAATTTGTCACCTTGTCGCCAACTACAACACAAGATGGCGTCGTCCCCATCCCTAAGGCGATAATGGAGGTGGTCAATCTACCACCTACTCGTGACAACATGAGTGGACTCATCCCACTCACCACATCTCGGGGAGAGGTCTTGTGGGTTCACCCTGATCTCGTCTCCGAGGTTACTCAACCGGAGGTACGCTGTGCCTCCAAAACTAAGGACAGGAAGATCAAGTCTTGCCGCATGGTCTCTTCCTCTACGGAAGAGGCACTTCCTGTACAGACACGTTCATATCAGAGTGCCCAACCTGACGAAGCTGCCGTCGAGGTGGTGCCTCCTCGCACCGTCCCTGCTGCCCAGAAAGAGGGCCCATCTAAACCTCCAGTAGCCAATAAACAGAAGCATGTAGTGGCCCATTTCGACAAGCCTCTACGAAAGAAGAATGCTTCGAGGCTAGCCAAGCCCCACAACTTCGACATACTGGCACAACTGGCCAGTACTCTTGCCCGTCTATCTCTATTTGAGCTTCTTCGCCTTTCCAAGGATACTCGTGAAGCTCTCTGTGAAGCCCTGAAGGATGTTAAGTCCTTCATCAGTCAGGTCAAGCAGCCTGAGGATACCCCGACTACATGTGCGCACTGTCATTGTGCAGATGAAGTTATCCCAAACATAACCTTCACCTAATAAGACATGCTGCTCAAGCACAACCGACACAACAGGCCTCTGTATTATATAGGATATATCGGTTCCGTCAAGGTGAAGCGGATTCAGATCGATCCGAGGTCTTCCTTCAGCATCATTTCGAAGGCGCTGCTCTCAACACTAGAGATCCCAATGTACCGACTGGCACCTTCCAACACAACAATCAGTGGCTTCAATGCTAGCAAAAGCGAGCCGCTGGGCAAAATATGGCTAAAGTGTCATATCAGTAACGTCAGAACCGAGGTGACTTGCTATGTCGTGGACGCCGATGTCAACTACAACCTCCTACTGGGTCGTCCGTGGCTGCATGAGTACATGGTGGTACTATCTATACTCCACCAATGTATGAAATACGTGTCCACCAATGACATCATCCGGATAGAGTTCGCGGACATTGACCATTTCAAAGGGGTTGAAGCCTACTTCACTGATTCTACCTTATACAAGTCATCTGACGAGGAGGAAGCCAATGATGCTGACGATGAAGCAGAAACGGTAGCAGAGCCCGACATGGAGCCAGAGATGATTCCCGACGCTCCTTTAAAAATTCGACTCAAAGGGAAGCCGCCTCAGACGTTGCCTCCCATGAACATCAAGCTACCTGGAAAAGCACCAACTGCTCCAGGTAGAACACCTACAGAAGCTCCCTTGAAGATACGGCTCAAGGGAAAGCCACCTCAAACATCGGCTCCCCTTGTGGCAAAACTACAAGGAAAGGCACCAATCACCGAAGGCGCAGTTGAGGCACTTCTGAAGGTGCGTCTTAAAGAAAAGCCGCCACAATCATCTGTTTCGTCACAGCTGCCGGAGAAGGCCCACATAGCCCTCTCAGACCCCAAGATCAAAACTGTGGTGGACTCCCGATCCAACCCCAGTACTCACAGATGAAGAGCTAGGGGAATATATCTCTGCTGATATAGATGTACCCTCTTTGGATAATATAATCCCGCGGGACAAAATCTCGTGTTTCATCAATAATAGAGTGTCTTTTAATTATTCTAGTCTTCCATATTGGAATGCCATGTATACATTAGATAACGCTCTACGGTCGTTGCAAACACAAATAACGACCGTCCATCATGTAAATCGAGTTGTCCCGTCCGAAGGGGTCTGTTTTGTAGTCCCACCGCAGAATCGAGACGAAGAATCTATCATCTTGTGCAAAGTCGAGCATCATCAAGACCTTCCGCCACTCGAGCAAGAACCAGATACCGGCAGAATAAAGTCTATCGGTACACGGACAAGGCAAAGTACCTCATTCAAATGATGGGTAACAACCTAAAAAGCAACAAAGGCCTGAACTACGACGAGGGTCGACGTTTTCCTCTCCGGCTTCCAACACCTAAAGGAAAGTCGCAGGACTATTATCATCGAACTCGATGGGGTTTTCTGTTGCACAGTGATGCCCTTCGGCTTGAAGAACGCTGGTGCGACATACCAACGAGCTAAGAGCACCATCTTTCGTCAGCATCTTCGCAAGACAGTAGAATGCTATATTGATGACATCGCAGTCAAGAGCCGTCTCAAAGGAGATCACCTACAAGGCCTTAAAACAGTCTTCGATCTCATGCGAGCGCATCAACTCAAGATGAACCCCGCTAAATCCTTCCTTGGGGTTTCTAGCGGAAATTTCTTGAGCTTCATTATTACGGCAAAAGGCATTCATGTCGATCCCGAGAAGACCAAAGCCATCCTTGACATGGACCCTCCGAAGAACCTCCGAGAACTTCGAGGCCTGCAGGGGTGTCTGACATACATCCGGAGGTTTATAGCAAACCTTTCCGAAAAATGTCAACCCGTCACCCAGCTCATGAAGAAGGGAGTTTCTTATGTTTGGACAGAGGAAAGCAAAAAAGCTTTCGATGATATCAAGGCTTACTTGACGAGCCCAACGGTCCTGGTGGCACCCGTCGCCGACAAACCTTTTTTCCTCTACGTCCGTGCCATAGATCATTCCCTCGGCGCCCTGCTCGCTCAGAACAGCGATGCAGGCTATGAGCAAGCGATCTACTACCTCAGTAGAACACTGATCGGGGCCGAACACCGGTACAACCCCGTTGAAAAAGAGTGTTTAGCTTTGGTATATGCCATCCAGAAGACTCGCCATTATGTCTCGGGCCAGACAATTCATGTCATCTCCTGAGTCAATCCACTCAGAGTTCTCATGACGAAGCCAGGATCATTAAACTCCCGGCTAGCTACATGGGCGATCCTGCTAATGCCATACAACATGGTGTTCGTTCCACAAAAAGTCGTCAAGGGTCAGGCTCTGGCCGACTTTTTAGCTGCACATCCCATCCCAGAATCTTCCAGACTCTATGAAGACATCCCGGATAAGGTCCAAGAATCAAACATCACCGAAGAAAGCTCCGTCTGGCGGATGTTTTTTGATGGTGCTTCAAGAACAGGCCCCAAAGGCCAAATCATCGCAGGAGCGGGGGTAGTCCTAGTCTCCCCCGATCAGCTGGTCATCCAACGTGCCTACTCCCTTTCGAAGCCGTGCTCCAATAATGTTGTCGAGTACAACGCTCTCATCATGGGACTCCAGCTGACGCAACAGCTGGGGGTGGATCATCTGGAAGCCTACGGCGACTCAAAACTCATCGTTAACCAGGTCAGAGGGCAATACAAAGTTTGCCATGAAGATCTGATTTCTTACTATGAAGTTGCATTGAACATCATTTCAACCTTCACCAAGTTCTTCATCGAACATGTACCTCGTTTACAAAATTTGGAGGCTGACGCTCTGGCTGGCCTCGCAGGTCGATATCAATCTCGGGACTCTGCCTAAAAGTTTTGACAATTTCTGCCTTAATTACAACATGAACAAAAGGTTATATAGTTTGGCAGAACTTGCAAAAGAGCTACAGGATGCTGAATCTCTCTTTAGGCAGAGTGGTCATGTTTTGGTTTCTGAAAAGGCTTCTACTTCTAAGCCAAAAGACGGTAAGAAGAAGAATAACATTCAGAAACAGGCAAACTCAGCAAAGAAGGGCATGGGACCTCAAGGCGCGATAAAAAAGCTGAAAGACAAATGTTTCAAGTGCAAAGGGTCAGGACATTGGAAGACAGATTGTCCACTTCTCAAACAACGGAACAAAGAAGGTATATCTCATTTACTAGTAGTTGAAACATGTTTAGCGGTGTTATCTACCGGCACCTGGTGTGTAGATACAGGAGCTACTAATCATGTCTGTAATATATTGCAGGGGTTCCAGGAAACCAGACGGCTCAGTGATGGAGAGATATGCTTGTTCATGGGTGATGCTACAAAAGTATCGGTCGTTGCATTAGGAGATGTTACTTTGTCTTTTGGTAGAAATACGTCTTTGACATTGAGAGATTGTCTTTATGCACCTTCACTTAGAAGGAATTTAGTTTCTGTTTCTATGTTAGTTAAAGATGGATATTCAGTTTATTTTAATGACAATATTGTTATTAGAAAGAATAAACATTTTATCTATTCTGGTGCATTGGTTGATAATTTGTATGTCATTAATCCTATTTTGCCCACAATGCAACTTATGGAAATGAATAATATGTCATCTAACTTAAATAAGAGAAAAGAACCTTCTTGTATGAACCAAACATATCATTGGCACTTACGATTGGGGCATATTAACCTAAGAAGGATTCAAAGACTGGTTGAAGATGGACCTTTGAGTTCATTAGAAGTGGAGGCACTACCAGTCTGTGAATCCTGCTTGGAAGGTAAAATGACCAAAAGGCCTTTTACGGCAAAGGGGTATAGGGCCAAAGATGTGTTGGAATTAGTTCATTCTGATTTGTGTGGACCCATGACTATCCAAGCTAGAGGTGGCTTTGAATATTTTGTCACATTTATTGACGATTATTCAAGGTATGGATATATTTATTTGATGCGCCGTAAGTCTGAGTGCTTTGAGAAATTCAAAGAGTACAAGGCTGAAATGGAGAAACGTCATGAAAAATGTATCAAAGTCATTACGATCAGATCGTGGTGGCAAGTACCTCTTTGGAGAGTTTAGAGATTATTTATCAGAGGCGGGGATTGCATTCCAATTGACTGCACCTGGAACGCCCCAACAGAATGGTGTAGCCGAAAGAAGGAATAGAACTCTTATGGAGATGGTTAGATTAATGATGAGTTATTCGGCTTTGCCAGATTAGTTTTGGGGATATGCCTTAGAGACTGCAGCTTATATTTTGAACTTGGTTCCTTCTAAGTCAGTACCTCTTACTCCCACAGAGCTGTGGTTTGGGCGTAAGCCTAGTCTGAAACATATTCGTATTTGGGGTAGTCCAGCACATGTGCTGAATGGGAAAGCAGATAACTTGGAATCTCGTACAGAAGTACGTTTGTTTGTAGGCTATCCAAGAGGAACGAAAGGAGGTTTATTTTATAGTCCTAAGGATCAGAAGGTCATTGTAGGTCCTAAAAATCAAGTTGCACCCATCAACAAAGTCATCAAAATCAAATTATACATCCTTCAAGTGAACTACGCAGAAGACAGATTGCGCAACAATTTGATTGTGCAGGCTGAACTGCGCACTCATCCAAGTGCACATGCTGACGTGGCCTCGTCATCATTACCTGACAGAGAATCAGATCTTCTGACAGCTGACAGCACGGAGAACAAGGAAACTATTTGTTTATCGTGCAACACAGCGCTCGAGGACAGCTGTACATGCAGCGCAATCTGCCTGCAGCACAATCCAGTCCAGCACCGTCCATCCTAGCGCAATCCGAAGCCAGCACAATTCAAGTGGCGCACTCCATCAACTGACAAAGTACACGTGGCCTTCATGCCATCAATGACTCATAACGTGGTAACCGTCTGTACACGATCATGCGCATTTCAATCAAATAATGCCATGTGTCCAATACAGTTGGCCCACGATCAAGTAACTGCCAGCACAGTCTGATGTCTGCACGGTCCAATGCAGCACAATCCAACTTGTACAGTCCAGAATAACTAAAAAGTAGTTATTTCCAGAACTCTATAAATAGAGTTTCAAGTCCTTCCGAGAGAGGATCATACACGCATACAGAGATCAGAGATCATCACCAGAGATCAGGAGTTCTTGCCAAAGTGCTGCTACAATCTTCAGAGGCTACCGTCTTCAAAGTTTACATCGTCCAAGGGATAAAGCAATCGTCTTCAGATCGGATTCCTATAGTTGTACTTTTCCAGAATTCTTGTAATCTTCTTTACAAAGTTTGTTGAAATAAAGATCAACTTTTGTTTTTGCAAACAAAATGGCGACTCTGCTGGGGACAACTTTCTTTTCCGACGAGGAAGTGACAACTCAATGTGACGTTGCGTCTATCGGAAAGACGCAGAAGACGCTGGTTGTGAAGGTCAACCAGACGGCCTACGAAGCCATGATCAACTCCAGGACCACCCCTCACACTGCGACAACTTCTGCCATGAGCAAAGTGTGCCTAGTGTGGGTCCCCAAGCCTGCTGTGTAGTCTATTGATTCTGCCACCAAGACTATTGTGCAGTCTAAAGTCTCTGCTACTAAGACTGTTGCACAGTTTGTTGTCTCTGCTGTTGCACAATCTGCCTCTACTACTCATGCACAGTCTGCTGTTGCCAGTGCACAAACCACTCCATATGTTGCCCTGTCAAAGTGCAAGACTCCTATTCCTCTGGCACAATTGGCTGCAACTATGCCTGCGCAGTCCACTACTCCAGCAACCAGAGTACAACACAAACACTCTGGCAACAAGACTCCTGCTGCGCAAGCCACTGTGACTGAGGCCAGAAGACATTCTGACAGAACTCCTCCTGCATAATCTGCCAGTGCGCCATCAATCCCAGCGCAAACTGTGCCTACACAATCCAAAAGAGACAGCCTTTTGGCTAATCTCTCCTCTTCTCACAACAAGAGGAAAAGCTCTGCTACTCCTCTCAAACACCTTGTTCCTCCTGCGCAATCCACTGGGGGTAGTCTTTTGGCTATTCCTCTTCCACACTAGAACAAAAAAAAGGCCCATTGGTCTTTTCTTAAACTTCTTCGTCCCATGACTTGGAAGACAACAGAGGGAAACGCTCTTTAGCTAACCCTTCTTCACTAAACAAAGGAAAAAGCCCTTTGGTCTTTTCTCAATCTTCCTCGGTTTTTACCGTAGAAGATCAAACTGAACGTGCTCCGGCACCAGTCAGTACAAGAATTACCTCCAATAAGGGTTCTTCTTCCCTCCTTGCCAAAGGAAAGTGTACTGATCAGAGGGGTATTCTGCCTACTCCGGTAGCAGAGTTCCAAGATCTCCCATCTCTTCAGATATCCCGTTTAAGACAGGGAAAATTGATGGTATCTCAGACAGAAATCCCTGGGGGTGAGTTTGCTGATTTAAGAACCTATCTCAATCGACCAACTTCGGTGAAACGCAAACAGCCAATACCGAAGACTAACCAACGTCAGAAGCAAACTTCCAGGATCAAAAATCCGGATACCTATGCCAATGAAATGAGTACTTCCCTGTACACTCAGGGGACAAAACATTTGAAGAATCGAAACTATGTTTCAAATATTGTCAAAGAACACATCCCTCAAACTTCTTCTCGTCCCGTTGCTGTTCCCGATCTCCGAGAACAACTCAAGCAAAAACGGGACAACATATCAACATCTCCAGTGCAATCACTTGGACACCATTGCAATCATAAGGTGGTCATCAAGTGTTGTTGTCAGACAACAAGACGATCTGTCTTCGACCGTCTGAACTTTTCAAACTCTGAACCTATGTCGGAAGATGAAGATGAGGTTTTGTACGCTTCTGTCAACATGACTTCCAGAGACACTGGGGGTAGGAAGTACTCTAAGCACGGGAAGCCTCGCAAGCTAAGCCAGCGGTGTTTGGATCTACTCCAAGAATCCTCTGAAGGAGTATTCCAACATACTCGATCCCGAAGCCGAGACACAATCGGTCAAAAGAATCTTCAAGATCCTTCTGGTCATCTTTCTCTTTCTTACTCAGGAGATGATTCTTTCTCCGACTATGATGCATACAGTAAAAGCTCAGAACAGACAGTGTCCTCCACTGTACCCAGAGAAGTGACAGCTTATGTTGTCAATGAAGACCCAGATGCTTCCAGTTCAGCTAGTCAAGAACAATGAATAGCTGCACTAGAAGACAAACTGAAGACCATGGCCGAAATGGTCGCAAGTATGCATTCCATCATTGTGGCCCAGCATACAGTACCACCGACCGTACCTCCTACGAATCCTGAAATCATAGCATCGTCGGTGCCTGTCAATGCAGGGCTGGGGATAGCATTTCTTCAAGTACCTCCTGTACAGGTCCAACCTACACCCAGTCAATCAGGTGCTGGGGGTAGTGCTTATCATGCTGTTCCTCCCCCTAATATCGTGATTCAGCCTGCTCCTTCTACATCAGTAGAAGATGCCAATGAAGCTGTCAAGCTCCTACGCACTCAGTTCGAGGCCTTCAAGGAAAAGGACAACTTGCAAAGGTTGGCGATCAAGCAACCCTATCCAGTTGAATGGAAGGAAGTCCTATTTCCTCCTAAGTACAAAATTCCAACAATCTCACTGTTTGATGGTAGCACTTCTCTCAGTCAGTTCATTAACCACTTTGAGGTTATGACTGTCCAACTTCAACCAAATGACGCTCTTCTTACCAGAGTATTCGTTGGCTGTTTAGCCGGCATAGCATACGATTGGTACAGAAGCTTGTCTGATGGTTGTATCACCTCCTTCTTTGGTCTAAAACAAATTTTCTTGGAACGATTCTATGAGGGGATCAATAACGTGACCATGTCAGCCCTCAATAAAATCAAATAAAGACACAATAAAACTGCTGAGAGTTTCATTGAAAGGTTCTGCCGGAAAGCTTTGAAAATACCTCCTGGAACTCTGGCCGCTGTTACCATAGACACCTGCAAGGCAAATCTTTTGCCTATCATCAGCATATGGATGGGGTCTACTCAGTTCCAAGATTGGCCATCCTTCATTGTCAACGCTAAAGCAGCTGAAGTTAGCAGCGACAAATTCAAGAAACTAGGGGTACAAATGTCTAACCCCGACCGGGACGAGCATCAGACATCGGGTGGTGGCAATCGCCAGAACAACCGCAAAGGAAAAGAAACTTTGAATATCAACTTGACGAATAAGAACAAAGAATCTCTGGCGGTCAACGTAGCTCCCCCTACGTCCACTTCTACTCCTTTCGCCCCTCCACTAAGAGAATCTCGTCCGAAAGTAGAGTACTCTTTTAACGAGAATGACACAGTGAGCATCTTTGATTGCTTGATCAAAAGCAATAAGCTCCAGCTCCCAGATCCCAAGAAGCCCAATGAAGTCGGTAAGACTGATCATCCCAAGTACTGTGTCTATCACAGATTCATTGGACATCCCACTCGAGCATGTCATATGCTCAAAGGCAAAATTCAAGAGCTGGTCAACGCTAGTGTTGTCACCTTGCAGCAAGATGAGAAGACTGTTACCGCAAACATGGTCTCAGTTCAATTTGGTGACTTCCCGCCCCAGATGGTACAACATGGTATCATTTCTATCTCCAAAGCTACTCTTGAGATTGAGAATCTCCCTCCTCCACGAAGTGAAGGTCTCGTCCCTATGTCTCTTGACAATGGCAAGATTATTTGGATTCATCCGGATCTTGCTTCAGAGTTCGAACTTCCCTCTTCCTCCAAGAAGAAATACCGCTCCAAGGGCAAGAAAAAGATTTGCAATATGGTCTCTTTTGATCCCATAGTTGATGAAAAAATTCTTTTGGGCACCAGATCAGGGAAAGCCTATCTAAAGGATTACCCTCAAGAGAATCCTACTTCTTCTTCTGAGCCTGCTCCAGTGCAGCCTGCTTCCACTGAGGATATTCCTACTGCATCCTCACCGGTTGTAGAGTCTAATCCTCCCAAGCCGATGGTTGCTGAGAAAGGCAAACAACAATTCCGCTTTGACAAACCTTTAAAGAAGTCATCTCCCTCCGGACTTGAAAAGCCTTACAACTTTAATATCTTGGCTCAGTTAGCTAATACACCGGCTCGTCTGTCAATTTTCGAGCTCTTGTGCCTCTCCAAAGAGACTCGGGAAACTCTGAGTGAGGCTCTCATGCAAGCTGAAACTTGTCTAGCCCTGCTAAAGAAGCCGAAAGCAGAACCAGTCTCTTGCCTCCATTGTCATAGTGTGTTGGAGTTAATTCCAAACATAACTTTCACACAGGATGACATGTTGATGGAAGACAACAGGCACGACCGTCCTCTCTACTATACAGGATACGTCGACTCGATGAAAGTCGATCTTATTCTGATAGATCCAGGGTCTGCTCTCAGTATCATGCCGAAGACAATATTGGATGCGCTGAAGATCCCAGTGCATAGTCTTTCCAGTACAATCACCACTATTCTCGGTTTCAACCAGGGAAGGAGTGAGCCTCTGGGCAAGATTCGCTTAAAACTCCAAATAGGCAATCTTCGCACAAAGGTGACCTTCTACATCATTGATAATCATGGTTGTTCTTACAATACTTTATTGGGGAGACCATTTCTGCATGCGCACAACATTGTTCCTTCGACTCTCCATCAATGTTTCAAATATGTCGATGACAATGGAGAGGTGCAAAAAGAGGTTGCTGATCTCTATCCTTTCAAAGGCATCAAAGCATACTGCAACGATGCTCGTATGTACAAGAATGAATTCATGAAGGTTGTCCTGTCTCTGGACACTGAAGAAGAGCAAGAAACAGTGCCCAATGATACCCTTATCATACCTGTCAAAGGGCGTATTTCTCGTCCTCAGGCCTCCAAGCTACTGGCTATTCATTTTCCAGTCCAGAAGCAACCAACTGATGATGATCATGATCAAAGGGAGTTCACCTCTTCTGAGCCACTTGTTATTGACCTCCGTCGTAACAAGGAAAAAAGGCAGCTCACCTCTTCTGAGCCACTTGCTATTGATTTATCACATAACAAGGATAAAAGGGAGCTCACCTCCTCTGAGCCGCTTGTTATCGACCTCCGTCGTAACAAAGCCAATCCTCCTTCACGTTCTTTTTCTCCCCCTCTTGTAATCAATCTGACCAAGCCTGCTAAGGCTAAAGGTCCTGCTGTAAATACAAATGTACAAATCAATGAAAAAGTATCTACTTTCCAGTATACTGATGTTATTTATTATGCTAAGTGCTATTTGGATATGTTAGATAGCTATCAGTCATTTACAATAGGAGTTGTACAATCTCTTCAAACAGAAGTCTCACTCGAACTTCCAAAAGATTCATATCGTATTGTTTCCGCTTGTAAGAAAGGCGAGAGTCCAATTCTTTTTAGTAAAGGACCGGAACAACAATTCAGCTATACGGATGATAGCAAAAGTAACGACACGGGACATCTTCAACTTTGTCATTACAGTCAACAATCAAAAGACATCATCTGAAAGATGGGTTATGACTTCAAGAGTGGACTCAACTACGGTAAAGGTAGAAGAACTCCTATCCGTACGGCTGTTCCGAAAGGGAAGTCAGAGATGTACTACAGCAGGACCAAAAGAGGTCTCGGATATGCTTTACCTCCGGTATTATCCCCAGCAGCTTCTGAATCCGATAGTGAGGAGCGCTCTAACTCTTCTGATTCCAGATCATGGGATTCTGACACCAGTATCGGTCAAGTTCATAGATTAACTGTATCTTCTAACATGGTCTCCGTCGAACTTCCAGAAGGCTATGACAAGGATATTGAAGAAAATCCCGAAATAGATCCTTGGGCTCAACGAATGAATACCTAATGGGAACTCCGATTTGAACAAAGGGAACCTCCTACCGAAGATCAATTAGTTCAAATTGATGTAGGAGAGAGAGCAGATCACCTCGTCCAATATTCATCAGTAAGAACCTCCCAGAGACAGATAAGCAAGAATTAATTCTTCTGATTAAGGAATACATTGATGTCTTTGCCTGGATTTATGAAGACATGCCAGGTCTAGATCCTAAAGTTGCTACTCACAAACTGAACATCTTGCCGAATGCAAAACCGGTGAAACAGCAACAACGACATTTCAAGCCAGAAATGATGGACGCAATCGATGATGAAGTCAAGAAGCTTATTGCTTGCGGCTTTATTCGAGAAG
This sequence comes from Iris pallida, assembly GCA_029216955.1. Classification (NCBI taxonomy): domain Eukaryota; kingdom Viridiplantae; phylum Streptophyta; class Magnoliopsida; order Asparagales; family Iridaceae; genus Iris; species Iris pallida. The sequence goes on from JANAVB010018198.1 coordinate 7,301,842, forward strand.
AACAGCATCCTGATTGGGTAGCCAATGTCGTCCCAGTTCTAAAGAAAACAGGCAAAGTTCGAGTCTGTATCGACTTTCGGGATCTTAATGAAGCATGTCCAAAAGATGAATTTCCTCTCCCTATCACGACAACACCTGTAGGTTCGAAAGAATATCTTTCATGGACGGATTCTCCTGATACAATCAGATTCGGATGAATCCTGAAGATGAAAATCATACTTGTTTTCGTACTCCTCGCGGAGTCTATTGCTATACTGTAATGCCATTTGGTCTCAAGAACGCTGGTATAACATACCAACGAGCCATGAGTACCATCTTTCGAGATCATCTGCACAAGTCCGTCGAATGCTACGTTGACGACATCGCCGTCAAAAGTCGTCTGAAGGAAGATCACATCCAAGATCTGAGAACTATCTTCAATCTCATGTGCCATCATCAACTCAAAATGAATCCCACCAAGTCATTCTTGGGTGTCTCTCGTGGCAAATTTCTCGGCTTCGTCATTACCTTTAAGGGTATACACGTAGATCCCGAGAAGATCAAAGCCATTCAAGAGATGCATCCTCCACGCAACCTAAAAGAGCTACGAGGATTCCAAGGTCGACATGCGTACATCAGGAGATTCATTTCGAATCTGTTTGGACGCTGCAGACCATTCACTCAACTCATGAAGAAGAGTGTATCTTTCGTTTGGACCGAAGAATGTCAATGAGCATTTGACGACATAAAGCGGTATCTCATGAACCCACCAGTCTTGGTACCACCAATCTCAGGTATACCATTCTTAATGTATGTCCGTACTATGGACCATTCATTGGGTGCTTTACTTGCCCAAAAGAGCAAGGAAGGCCACGAACAAGCCATCTACTATCTCAGTTGTACTATGATTGGTGCTGAACACTGTTATAGTCCGGTTGAAAAAGAATGCCTAGCTCTTATGTTTGCTGTTCAAAAGACTCGGCATTATATCATTGGCCAAACTATTCATGTCATATCCCGAGTTAATCCTCTTCGGGTACTGATGAAGAAGCCTAGCACACTCAATTCTCGGCTGGCTATATGGGCCATTCTGCTAGTCCAATATGATATGGTATATATTTCTCAAAAATCTGTCAAAGGTCAAGTACTGGCGAATTTCTTAGCAGCTCATCCTGTTCCAGAGACATCTATACTCTATGATAAAATTCCAGACGAGACATTGGAATCTAATACCATCTCCGAAGAATTTCCTACTTGGGGCCTATTCTTTGATGGTGCATCCAGGATTGGACCCAATGGTGCCATTGTCGCAGGAGTTGGAGTTGTTCTTGTTTCTCCAGACGGGTCAGCTATTCAAAGAGCATACTCCTTAGATGAGCCTTGCTCAAATAATATGGCAGAATACAATGCTCTACTCATCGGTCTTTAGCTAGCCAAACAACTTGACGTCGAGTATCTTGAAGTCTATGGTGACTCTAAGCTAGTTATTAACCAGGTTAGAGGGACTTATGAAGTTCGCCATCAAGATCTAGTGCCTTACTATGAAGCGGCAATCAACATGGCTACATCATTTAAAGCCTTCTTTATCAAATATGTCCGATGAGATTGCTATACTGAGGCCGACGCTTTGGCTAATCTAGCGGCAGTCTTAGCCATCCCTATCAAAAGACAGCAAGTGGTGGTCATCTCTAATCGGGAACTGTTCTGCGTCAAAAACAATCGTAATATTGAGTTCAGTAATCTTACTGAAGTCAATGTTATCAATGAAGATTGGAGAACTTCCTTCATCGATTTTGTGGTCCATGACATACTCCCTGAAGATCCTAAGGAGGCTATAAGTATTCGTCCGCGGTCTCTACGATTCTACTACAATCAGACCACCAAAACTCTCTACCGACGAACTTATGACGGCTTACTCTTGCGCTGTCTTGCTGGTGATAAAGCAAAACAAGTATTGTATGAAGCTCAAGACGGTGTCTGCGGACCACATCAACTGGTCCTAAATTACAGGATCGCATCCGACGCATGGGTTACTACTGGCCCTCTATGGTATCTGATGCCATCGAATATGCAAGAAAATGTCGAGCTTGTCAAATCCACACAGATTTTTCATCAACCATCAGAATTCTTTTATCCAACTACTGCTTTCTGGCCTTTTGAAACTTGGGGCATGGACATTATCGGTCCCATCAATCCTCCTTCTTCTAGAGGACATCGGTTCATACTAGCAATAACCGACTACTTCTCCAAATGGGCCAAAGCTATACCATTGGCTGAAGTCAAGACCAGCAGCATCATCAACTTCGTCAAAAACCATATCATCTATCGATTTGGTGTTCCTCGAAGAATCATCCACGACAACAGACCTCAATTTATTAGCCAAAAGTTCACAAGGATCTGTGACGATCATCGGATTGACAATGTCGCTTTGACAGCTTACAATCCTGCTGCTAATGGCTTAGCTGAAGCCTTCAACAAGACTATCATCAAGCTCCTCAAGAAGTTTGTGTCAACTAACAAACAAAATTGGAGTGAAAAGCTTGGAGAATGTCTTTGGGCCTACCGTACTACGGTCCGCAACCCTACAGGCTGTATACCATTCTCTTTAGTGTACGGCTGTGAAGCAGTTCTACCTCTAGAACTCCAAATTTCATCTTTGAGGATTGCTATCGCCAATGAACTCACGACAGAGAACAACGATCTTCTTCGACTTCAAGAGTTAGAAGCGCTCGATGAGAAGCGGCTATTGGCTCAATAGCATATTGAGTTATACCAAGCCCGTATCTCAAAGACTTTCAACCGCAAAGTTAAGGTCAGAGCATTTCAGAAAGGAGAGCTCGTTCTAACCGTCAGATGTCCTATGACTATGACTCACTCAAGCAAAGGCAAGTTCGATACGAAGTGGGAAGGTCCATATATCGTGAGCAAAGTCTTCTCAAATGGAGCCTATCAACTCACAGAGCTAGACGGTCGAGTTGCAATGATGCCCATCAATGGCAAGTTCCTCAAGAAATATTATGTGTAAATATAACAGACAATGATTGTAATTATCAGACAGTTCATAAATAAAGTTTGATTTTTATTTCATCATAAACGTTGTTATATAATATCAAGGAAGGTCACTATCATCCTTCTCGAAATTGAGACGCGGGCCACTACCGTCCTTATCAAAGACATGATCAGCAAAAGATTCGAGAACATTCTTGCTGGAACCTACCAAGAACTTGCAAGCAGCTATTCTCATGGCTTCTTCTTCTTCAGTCTTTCCTGGTTCGAGAAGGAAGTCCAAAATGTCCTTTGGCGGTTTGGGGGCAGACGAACCTTCGCCAGCTTCCACCTGCTTTGGTTGAGCCGGCTCGACTGGACGTTCTTCAGTACCCGCTTCCACCTTCGGGGTGATCTCAACCTTCTTGGATGCATCTCCAGACGATATCTTTATGTTGAAAAGTGAAAGTGAACATTCCATCTAATTTTCTGTTCTATTTATAGACAGAGAGTTGAAAGACAATGAAGCAACACATTCATCTAACAGTTCGTCTGTTCATCATATCTATTTGACGGTTCGTCCGTTCATATTCATCTGATGGTTCGTTCGTTCATCATATCTATTTGACGGTTCGTCCGTTCACATTCATCTGACGGTTCGTCCGTTCATCATATCTATTTGACAGTTCGTTCACATTCATCTGACCGTTCGCCCGTTCATCACATTCATCCGACGGTTTGCCCGTTCACTACATTCATCTGACGGTTCGTCTGTTCATTATATCCATTTGACGGTTCATCCGTTCATCGCACTAATCTGACGGTTTACCCGTTCATTCCTCATATTCATCTGACGGTTCGCCCGTTCATCATCAGACGGTTCGTCCGTTCACACATCCACTTGACGGTTCACCCGTTCATCATCAGACGGCCCGCCCGTTCATCACATTCATCCGACGATTCATTTCGTTCATTTACCTTGATGAATCATCCTGTTTGTTCTTATCAGCAACATGTCATCTTTGATTAAGTTATCTATTGAAATAATGATATTCAAAAAATTATATTTGCCACGTCCATATTACCTCTGAGCAGATATAATTGAATATGATTATTTTCTAGAATTAAAAAATATATCATGTCTTGTACCTCTGAATATATTTTCTATCGCTATTATTTATATCTGAATAAGATATGCAACAAATAATAGAGCCATAAAAATGTCTTTTTATTGATCAAAGATGAAAGATGTTACAAAGACACATATCATGAAAAAACAGGAAGATACAAAAGATCTTTCTACTCAGCCGGTGGTGTCATCAAATTGATCATCTGCTGCTTCAAAATTTGTAGTAGCTCTTCACGAGATTCCATCACTTGTTTCCTAGCGTCTTCCATCCCTGATTTATCATCGAAGGTTGGTAGGGTTACTAGTCTGCGAGTAACTTCGGCTTGGTGAGCTGCAGCATATTCATCTCTCTCTCGAGTCAGAACACCAAGTTGTTGAATTGCAGCTTGATGCTGAGTAGCTTCATTCTCCAGATTTAATTGAGCAAGTCTCAATTCTTCCTGAAGATGGGCAATTTTTGCTTGCAATTCAGCAACTCTTCTTTCTTTTTCTTCAGCAACAGATGCCACTGTTTCTACTTTGGAGTTGTACTCAGCGGACTTGGCAGTGAAAGTGTCCAAGAGAATTTAGAAGTTAACTTTCTCAACCGCGGCCTCTTGAGACATCCGTTCAAATTCAGCTTTCACCAGAGGCTCTACCTCTCCCTTTCTTAGCTCTTTATAGCTCTTAACTGAAGTCTCCAATTCATCTAATATATAATCAAGGAAAGTAGCCTGAGCTTCATCCCCTTGGCTGCGGATGGCATTAATCAAGTAAGAGGTTGGACCTCTAACTGTAGAGAAATCAGCTTCTTCCTTCTCTATCACCCTATCTATTAAGGGTCCCAATGAATTAAAGAAAAACCTGGTAAAAGAGCTGATGACAAATTGATTGGTGGCCAAAGCACCAGGAGTAGCAGCGACTCCTGTTGATGATGAAACAGTAGGACGTTCAGCCACTTGGACGGGAGGCTCTTTAAATAAGGGAGCTAAAGTAGAGCTAGTGGCTCCTCCCGGTTGTTCCTCTGCAAAAATAGATACATTTTATCATTTTGTCTGTCATTTGCAGCTATTAAAAAGATCCAAAGTAAAAGCAATCTTACCATGGCTTGGTTCAGTGATGATTCGGTCTTTTGCTGGCCCAGATTCCAGTCTAGCAGAAGTAGCTTCAGACATTACTGCCTGGCTACTGCCTGCCTCGGAGCCACCTGACAAATGACGACTGCTGCTAGCTATCGTCGTTATAGGTACTATATCCATACACACTGGAGGAGCTGGAGAAGATTCGATTTCTGCATGGATCAAAGATAGAGATGTCATCTATTAATCTATGAAAAGAAGATTGATAATTTCATTTTATACCTTTGGGATCAACAGTAGGAGTTTCCTCCAGGGCCACTTCCTCATTTGCAATCTTTTCGAGAGATACCTGCACCTCAACATCCTTTTTAGGATCCAAGGTATCATCAGCTGCTTTGGGAGATATATGGACTTCAATGTCTTCTTCAAGATTCTGTGTATCATCAACAGCCTCTGATGATGTACTCTCCTTACTTTCATTATCTTCAGGAGCTTCTTCGCTGGCAGTTGCAGCGGCATGATCAGCATCCTCTTACAGACCGAAGTCGTAATTATTTAATGCCTCAATAATTAGACGATACTCCTCCTCGCGGATTGTTCCTGGTGTGACAGGAAGCTGAGTTGTTTCTACTGCTGGCGAAGGAGATCGTAAAGCTTCATCTTCTCTAGGCTCTACAGCCTCCTCTCTCTGTGCAGCCTCCTCTCTCTGTTCAGTCTCTTCTCTCCGCTCTGGACTAGGATCAGAGACAGGAGTAGGAGATGACATAGTAATCCCAGCAGTAGCATTCACCACCACTGAGGACAGGCTCGCTTTCTTTCTCTTTCTAATAGCCTGCTTCTTTCTATGAAGAGGCCTTTCTGGGCTCTCCACATCTACTACGTCAACCGGCTTTGGAATAGAAGTCGGCGTGGTTGCCTCTTCTCGTTGGATTGACTCGGCCATCTGCCGAGATTGTGATCTAGTAGTAACTTTCTCTAGTTGATCCAAGATAAGTTTCTTCTTTGCAGCTGGGGAAGAAGGTTCATCAATCCTTCTTTTTCTCTCTCTGGCCGGAGATTTAACAACCTTCAGATAAATTTTCAGTGGTTGATTTACTTCCTGAAGGAAGTTTGCTTCCCTGGAAGCTTTCAATGGATCATCTATCGGTTCATGTTGTTCATCATTTGCTGGAGCTAGTGTAACAGTGGCTCCTTTCTTCAAACGTGTCGCTGTTGCGAAGCTATCCACTAGACTAAAATTCTCGACGAAAGTGTTGGCAGCTGTATAAAACAGTGAATATGTGTATAATATTCTAGGGCCATTATCATTCTTGTTTGGCATCGAGAACACTGTCTTAGTGTCTCGAGCGTTGTAGTAGGCCCATGCTCTGGCACCGTCAATCAGGTACCCATTTCCTTGTAGGCAAGTTATAGCGTTGCCCACATGGAACTAGTCGTACCCAAATTGACGAGCGAAGCGACTCGGCAGATATGGTTCTAGATAGCACTCCTCCTCAAATTTGTATACCAAATGTGATGTTCTGATCGCCTTCAGCCAGTCGAAAGCTGGTCGACCTAGCGGTTGCCTCCCAAGGTCAACCAAATTTGTTGCCATGAATTCATAACCAGCTGGAGGAGGAAAGCAATAAAAATTCCATCCTTTTCCAAGGTTCAGGGCACGTCTGCAGTCCTTCAGACTAACGTACACCCACTTGTCCTGGAAGAATCTACGCAGGAAGCTACCACCGACTGCTCCCATATCGGGGTTCATCAAAGACGGATGGTGTAGAAGCAATCACCCGAATAGATAGGTGTAGGGCAACTCCAGCCGAGGGAAGTTTTCCTTCTCACCCTTCCATTTGATCATGGAGTCGACATACAGACGAAGACCTGCATTTATTCTACAGGTCATCGCTGATAGCAAATCCATCCGGTAGCTGAAGACCAACCGGACGGCAACGAAGAGTACGCCGCGGTGGAAGCGGTCCACGGCGCTTGCTACGGGTACAACAAATCGATGGAGCCAGTATGTCAAAAACCCTGCTAGCTGGGCTTCTTGTGACATGGACCTATAGTCCATTCTTATAAAGCTTTCAATAAAATCTTCGGGCTTGAGCGGAGGGTATTGGTGTTCATCATTAACTCTGATATCCATCTTCTTATTCTCTTCCATCAGTTTTATTACTTCACTGTGGCTGAGAGATTGAAAGAAAGTTAGGTTGCATGAGTCATGATCTTTGGTCTTTTTTTCAATAATATGGTTAAGAAAAAGATACGGCAACCACTTCGATGAATAACATGTGCCGAAAGAGCCGCTCTTGTAGTACAGAGAACATATGTTGTAATGGCACAAAAGTTCGTCGAAGACATCTACCATCTCTGCATTTTCCCGACGTAGTCTATCTACCTCATCGTTTGTGGGAACATAATCCTCATAAGGGAAGTCACCCGTTGGTAGGCATGAGATATACTTCATCTCATGGAAGGCCAATCCCATATCCCCGCAGGGCGTCATGAACGTCCCTGTCCTATAGTTATACCTCTCTGCCAGGGCTAGAAACAGATGAGGGTTTGGGTGGAAGCCATACACTGTAGCATATACCGCATTATAAAGCTCGATCTCATTAAGTTTATCTTCATACTGAGCCAAAACCCAGTTGGCTATGCAGTTCCACCTCCTGTTCTCCGGGTTTACCAGACCGGTCAGCCGGATGTCCTGATCCGGATATCTGCCCTCCGCCTTTGCATACTCATTAGCAAAAATCGGTGTCCTCACCGGCAGCAACAAAGACGAGTTCTCTGGAGGTATACAGCCTGGCTTCAACCGTTTGAGTAAAGTGCTGTGTCGCTCAGAAGAGCTATAGAACATGTCTCTATTGTTTGGGCCTTTCTTAACACAGATCTTTCCTGTCCGTGTCTGCTGAAGGGGAGTAATGTCCCAGTCCATCCTCCTGGGATGGCTTGTATGAGCATATCGTGCTAGAGGGAGGCATCTAGCAATGTCTGGCAACAGGATCAGTTTCTTCTTCCTTTGGAAAGTTCTCGACTCAACACGGGGTCTAGGTTGAGAACTCTTGTCGATGGCTTCACCAAATAGGAACATGGGTTTCTTGTGGGTGATGGCGTCAGCAGACTGCAAGGGCTGTTCATTCATCAAACTTAACAAAGTCTTATTACCCTGAGCTATCAGGATAGCTTGGCGAGAGGATGGAAGTGCATATTGTGGGAAGAGCACATGGGATAAGTCTTCTTTGAATTCCGGCTCAGCAAAGGACCCTGCAAATATTTCATAATCAGGATCCTCTCTGATGTTAACTGTATCAAACAGAAAAAGCAGAATTCAGTACAAGAAAAATCAAAGATTCTGTCAGCAGATTGTGCAAGCATCAGATTGCACAAGCATCAGATTGCGCAACTATCAGATTGTGCAACAATAGCTTCTATGCGCAAACTATCCAGTGGCGCCAACTCATTCACTTGCACAAGCCATCAGAATGCGCTGACTAACTTGCACAAAGTATCAGTTTGTGCTGGATAGCCTTGCACAAATCAGCAGACTGCGCTGACTTTTGCCAGCGCGTTCTAACCGATTGCGCAAGAAAATAATCTTCATAAAAATGAAGATTATTGGTTTTATGCAATCGAAACCCTAAACAGGGTGGCACAATGTAACCAAATCTCTAAAAAGAGATCGGTTTGAAGGTGCAGCAATGACGAAGAACCCTAAAAAGGGTTTTCGATCGGATGTCTAACTTGTAGTGCTGGGTGAGCCACCTCATGATGTGAAGGGCGCGGCATGGCACGAGTCGAGGACTCGGCAGGGGCCTTCCCTTTCTCAATAGCGGAGCGCTTTGGGGCCATAGAGATCGACGGAAAGAAGAAGAAGAATCAAGAAAGCTCAGGGAGTTTTCTCTTTTGAAAGTTCGAAAGCAAGTAAAGAATGGCAGTGAGAGAATGGAGAACTATTTATAGTTTTTGAGAATGAACAGACTCCTCAGATTGTACCGGATAAACAGGAGCTAATTCCTCCGATTGCGCAGACAGGTCATCATATACGTAACTTGATTTTCAAATCAAAATTTAAAGTATTTCGAAGCTTTGACTATTTTTCAAACTTCAAAAACTTTGAAGGGGGTCTTGTAAGTCCTAAAAATCAAGTTGCACCCAACAACAAAGTCATCAAAATCAAATTATACATCCTTCAAGTGAACTGCGCAGAAGACAGATTGCGCAACAATTCGATTGTGCAGGCTGAACTGCGCACTCATCCAAGTGCGCATGCTGACGTGGCCTCGCCATCATTACCTGACAGAGAATCAGATCTTCTGACAGCTGATAGCACGGAGAATGAGGAAACTGTTCGTTTATCGTGCAGCACAGCGCTCGAGGACAGCTGTACATGCAGCACAATCTGCCTGTAGCGCAATCCAGCCCAGCGCCGTCTATCATAGCGCAATCCGAAGCCAGCGCAATTCAAGTGGCGCACTCCATCAACTGACAAAGTACACATGGCCTTTATGCCATCAATGACTCATTACGTGGTAACCGTCTGTACATGATCATGCATATTTCAATCAAATAATGCCATGTGTCCAATACAGTTAGCCCATGATCAAGTAACTGCCAGCGTAGTCTGATGTCTATACGGTCTAATGCAGCGCAATCCAACTTGCGCAGTCCAGAATTACTAAAAAGTAGTTATTTCCAGAACTCTATAAATAGAGTTTCAAGTCCTTCCGAGAGAGGATCATACACGCATACAGAGATCAGAGATCATCACCAGAGATCAGGAGTTCTTGCCAAAGTGCTGCTGCAATCTTCAGAGGCTACCGTCTTCAAAGTTTACATCGTCCAAGGGATAAAGCGATCGTCTTCAGATCGGATTCCTATAGTTATACTTTCCCAGAATTCTTGTAATCTTCTTTACAAAGTTTGTTGAAATAAAGATCAACTTTTATTTTTGCAAACAGTCATTGTTAGCACTAATGCCCGATTCTTAGAGGAAGACTATGTGATGAACCATAAACCCACAAGTAGAGTTGTTCTAAAAGAACTGAGACGTGAGACACCAAGTACTTCAGTACCAATAGTACAAGAGGATGAACCATAAATAACTGTACAACGTGTCACAAATGTTACACCACAACCGATAATGCCTCATCGTAGTGGGAGGGTTGTGACACAACCTGATAGATATATGTTCTTGGGAGAGTCGTCAGACTTCGTCCCTGAGGAACAAGATTATGATCCCTGTACCTACAATGAAGCACTCCAAGATAAAGATGCAGAGTCTTGGCAAAAAGCAATGATATCTGAAATAGAATCTATGGATTCTAATCAGGTCTGGGAGCTTGTAGAACCACCCATTGGTGTAAAAGCCATTGGATACAAGTGGGTCTATAAGAGAAAAAGAGGATCAGACGGTAAGGTTGAAACCTTTAAAGCTCACTTGTAGCAAAAGGTTTTACTCAAAGAGAGGGTATCGATTATGAGGAAACCTTTTCTCCTGTAGCCATGCTTAAGTCTATTCGGATTCTTTTATCTATTGCAGCTCATCTCGATTAAGAGATTTGGCAAATGGATGTCAAGACAGCTTTCCTTAATGGAAGTCTTGAGGAAGACATCAATATGAAGCAATCAGACGGGTTCATTGAAAAGGGCCAGGAGCATCTTGTTTGTAAGCTCAAGAAGTCCATTTATGGACTTAAGCAAGCTTCCAGATCTTGGAACATATGTTTTGATCAGGTGATAAAATCCTATGGATTTGATCAATGTCAGGATGAATCATGTGTATACAGAAAGTGTGACGGAAATGTGGTGGTGTTCCTAGTACTTTATATGGATGACATCTTGCTCATTGGAAACAATGTGAAGGTATTATCTGATGTAAGGGTATAGTTATCCAAATAGTTTGATATGAAGGACTTGGAAGAAGTAGGTCACATCCTTGGGATCAAAGTTCTACGAGATCGCAAGAAAAGGATGTTGGGCTTATCCCAAGCTTCCTATATCGATACTGTACTAACTCGTTTTTGTATGCAAAATTCTAAGAAAGGTTTCTTACCTTTTAGACATGGAATTGCTCTATCAAAAGAGCAGTGTCCGAGGACACCTAAAGAGATAGAGAACATGAAGGCAGTTCCTTATGCTTCAGCAGTAGGAAGCTTAATGTATACAATTCTATGTATGAGACCAGACATCTGCTTTGCTATAGGCATGGTCAGCAGATATCAGTCTAACCCAGGACAAGAGCACTGGACTGCCGTAAAGCATATTTTGAAGTATCTGAAAAGGACTAAAGAGTATATGCTAGTTTACCAGGCAGATAGTTTAGTTCCCTTGGGGTATACAGACTCAGATTTTCAGTCAGATAGGGATTCCAGGAAATCTACCTCAAGTTATGTGTTTACTTTGGGAGGTGGAGCCATTGTGTGGAGGAGTATCAAGCAAAAATGTATTGCTGATTCCACCATAGAAGCCGAGTATGTGGCAGCCTCTGAGGCAGCCAAAAAAGCGATTTGGCTCAGAAACTTTCTGTTGGACTTAGATGTGGTACCTAGTTTGCCTAAGTCTATTACACTTTATTGTGATAATAGTGGTACAGTTGCAAACTCGAAGGAACCACGAGCCCATAAGACAGGTAAACACATTGAGCGCAAGTACCACCTGATACGAGATTTCGTAAAGAAAGAAAAAGTTGCTGTGATCAAGATAGCATCAGCCGACAACCTAGCTGATCCCTTTACAAAGAGCTTACCAGCTAAGGCTTTTGACAGTCATGTTGAGGGAATGGGAGTCAGATGTGTAGCAGCATGGCTTTAAGTATAAGTGGGAGTTTTGTAACAGTATACTGAAAAGCAATGCTTTGAGTATAAGTGGGAGATTGTTAGGGTTATATACTAAAAGCATCACTTTTGCAGTAACCTTATTTCCTTAAATTTTGAATGAGAATCATATGGGCAAATGTTTGCATATTGTATTTGTTGCAAGTGTTAATGCAAATGTCTGATATTCTATATTGTAGATAATATGGTGTGTGGTGTCACACAGAAGATCATATTATCAGTTTCCTATGGAGTATATAAATAGTTCACAACCTAGATGGACTTGGACAATCTATTGGAAAGGTTGTAGTATAATCTTGTATTAGTCTATCTTGACTAGGTTTACACTAGTACACTTTGTGTGTATTGAACATGACCACTTGAGGTTGTTTTCTTTGTACTGACTACATAAGAGAACAAATACCTCTGTTATTATGGATGCTTGTGCTCTTAATCCGGATATAATAACGGACATGTATATGCAGTGTGCATTACTTTGACTCATAAAAGAGTGAGATTCATTATGGATCAACAACCTCTATGAATTGGGTAATAACATTGTATGTATGATGGGTTGTTGATTATAAATAGAATCCATGTCCCGATACATCGGGTTGATGATGTCCTCTTAAGGAGCTCATAAGGATTGTCATGTAAACCCTGCAGGTGGAATATATCCAACATGACAAATAAAGTTGAGCGGTACTACTTAAGGATAAAAGATGTCGAATCAATATAGTTGTCAGTAACTTGATTTGATCGACGGACATACGATATATTAACATGGGGAGCCAAACGAGCATATAATAAAAGGAGCCCACAAACATAATTTGGGATTAGGGAGGTAGTGCAACAATAGCTCTTTAGTGGACCGAGCTATTGTTAATGGGCCTGGATTATGTGTTCGGACTGAACACGGGATATCCATATCCGTTAGGAGGCCAAACCCTAATTTCTCCTCATGGTCCCTGCCGTAGCCTATATATATCCTCTATTCTCTGGCCGCCAGATTACTGATCATAAATCTAAAATTTTCTCTAAATTCGTGATTCATGTAAGGAGAGAAAGAGAGGGCTGCCAAAGAGAAGAAAAGGTTGGGAGATCGTCGCCCACACGACGTCCAACTCGAGGAAGGATACGTGCAGAAAATCTTGGGGTCGTCCGCTCGAGATTGCCAGGAATTACTTGTCTCCTTTCTGCCGTATGTATAATTCGTGAACCCTAGTTTCCGCCTATAAAGGGTTAGAACACGTATTAGATTTGTTTAACTTTCTATCGATCAATACGCACACCAAAGGAAGAGTCTTGGGAATCCCCAGTTCCATCACCCTTCACTCAGCTCATGAAGAAGAGAGTTTCTTACGTCTGGACAGAGGAATGCCAAAAAGCTTTCGACGATATCAAGGCTTACTTGACGAGCCTGTCGGTTCTGGTGGCACCCGTCGCCGACAAACCTTTTCTCCTCTACGTCCGTGCCATGGATCATTCCCTCGGCGCCCTGCTCGCTCAGAACAGCGATGCAGGCTATGAGCAAGCTATCTACTACCTCAGTAGAACACTGATCGGGGCCGAATACCGGTACAACCCCGTTGAAAAAGAGTGTTTGGCTTTGGTATTTACCATCCAGAAGACTCGCCATTATGTCTCCGGCCAGACAATTCATGTCATCTCCCGAGTCAATCTACTCCGAGTTCTCATGACGAAGCCAGGGTCATTAAACTCCCGGCTAGAAACATGGGCGATCCTGCTAACGCCATATAATATGGTGTTCGTTCCATAAAAAGCCGTCAAGGGTCAGGCTCTGGCCGACTTTTTAGCTGCACACCCCATCCCAGAATCTTCCAGACTATATGAAGACATCCCGGATGAGGTCCAAGAATCAAACGTCACCGAAAAAAGCTCCGTCTGGCGGATGTTTTTCGATGGTGCTTCAAGAACAGGCCCCAAAGGCCAAATCATCGCAGGAGCGGGGGTAGTCCTAGTCTCCCCCGATCAGCTGGTCATCCAGCATGCCTACTCTCTTTCGAAGCCGTGCTCCAACAATGTTGTCGAGTACAACGCTCTCATCATGGGACTCCAGCTGGCGCAACAGCTGGGGGTGGATCATGTGGAAGCCTACGGCGACTCAAAACTCGTCGTTAACCAGGTCAGAGGGCAATACGAAGTTCGCCATGAAGATCTGATTCCTTACCATGAAGTTGCATTGAACATCATTTCAACCTTCACCAAGTTTTTCATCGAATATGTACCTCGTTTACAAAATTTGGAGGCTGACGCTCTGGCTGGCCTCGCAGCCACATTGGCAGCACCCCTCGAAACTCAACACTATGTCATGATAGTTGGTCGAGACTTGGTCTGTCCTAAAAATAACCTGTGCTCACAAACGTCCAATGCCATGTCAACAAGTGCTGGTGTTAATGTCCAAGACTGGAGGTTCCCGTTCATCGACTTCGCTATCTACAGAATTATCCCAGAAGACCCCAAAGAAGCCGTCTCAGTCAGGAGGCGTTCCCTTCGATTCTATTACGATATAGCTACTAAAATGCTGTATCGACGCTCCTACGATGGACTTCTCCTTCGATGTTTGTCCAATGAAGAAGCAGCCGAAGCCCTTCGAGAAGCTCACGATGGAACCTGCGGAGCCCATCAACCTAGCCCTAAGTTGCAGGATTGACTGCGACGCATGGGCTATTATTGGCCAACCATGGCAGCCGACGCTGTCGACTATGCTAAAAAGTGCCATGCGTGCCAGCTTCACGCTGACTTCATCCATACACCGTCAGAACCGCTACATCCTGTGGTCGTCTCCTGGCCCTTCGAAGCCTGGGTATGGACATTGTAGGATCGATCACCCCTCCTTCATCAAGTGGATACCGCTTCATTCTAGCCATCACCAACTACTTCTCCAAATGGGCAGAAGCAGTTCCACTGGCGGAAGTGAAGAGCTCCCGGGTGGTCAGCTTCATCAAACACCATGTCATCTACCGTTTCGGGGTACCTCGGAGGATTATCCATGATAACGGTCCTCAGTTCACCAGCCATGTTTTCAGCAGATTCTGTGACAAGAATCACATTCAAAACGTGGCATCAACCGCCTACAATCCGGCAGCAAATGGATTGGCCGAGGCATTCAACAAGACTATCGTCAGGCTACTCAAAAAGGTCATGTCATCCAACAAACGCGACTAGGACGAAAAGCTCGACGAATTCCTTTGGGCCAACCGCACAACGGTAGAACCCCGACGGGCAACACACCATTCTCCCTGGTCTACGGGAGCGAAGCGGTACTGTCTCTCGAGATTTAGATACCCTCGCTCCGTGTAGCGATCATAAATCAACTAACAGAGGAAGACAATCAACGTCGCCGTCTGCGAGAATTGGAGGCACTTGACGAAAAATGTCTCCTAGCTCAACAGGCATCGAACTCTATCAAGCCCGTATATCACAGGCTTTCAAAAAGAAGGTCAAGCAGAGGACTTTACAAGTAGGCGACCTGGTTCTGGCAGTCAGGAGGCCGATAGTGTTGACTCACAAGACACCAGAAAAGTTTGAACCCAAGTGGAAGGGACCTTTCATCATAGATACGGTATACTCGAACGGTGGTTACCGCCTCGCCAAACCCAATGGAGACTTGTTCATGATGCCCATCAACGGCAAGTTCCTAAAAAAAGTACTAATCTTGACATCTTTCAGACATGTACTTCTATCTCTACCCAACAAGGGAGTCTGTGGACCCAATCATCAGGGCTCACATATAATTCCCTTCCACAAAATCTTACGCTTCCAGAACCCAGATGTTCCGTGGCATTCTCTAGTAGAAGGACAACCACATCCATATTACCTCTGAGTTGTTCCCCTACACCCTACAAAGCGGAATCTTACACTCTGTAAGACTACGCTATCCATCATATTTACTATGTCCACATTACCTCTGAGTAAACATCCTGTACAGACAACCCCTGCGTTGTCGTATATTGATCGCAGAACTTCCACGTCCACATTACCTCTGAGTAGTTCCGCGTATCCCCCAGAGTCATTCCTACCACGTCCATAACACCTCTGAGTAGAAAGATTCTATCATTTGAATCCCAGATTTGCCACATCCACATCACCTCTGAGCAAACATATCGGTTCTCTCGAACTTATTATCTGTACCTAAAAACCAAGGTGCGCAAAAGATAATAGGTCCACACAAATCATCATATTTATGACAGCAAAAATGAACACACCACAAAAAACTCTGTATTCTTTATTCAAAAATAAAGGATTACACCCCTAGCAAGAGCTACAAATTATACAAAAAGAAGAGATTATAATCCCTAAACATCCCCGGGGTTGGCCGAAAGCTCTTCAATTCGACGATTCAAGTCTGCCGCCCGAGTCTCTACGGTCGCCAGGACCCGACGTTCGGCTTCTTGACGCATCCTTTCTATGGCCTCAGGAGAAGTGTCATCCTCATGCTTCTCGTCCAACTGTTGTTGTTGCTGGGCCAGGATAAGAGCCCGGCGGGTGAAAGTTGCTTCATCCTCTTTAGATGCTACATGTTCAGCCTGGACTCGCTCAACATCTAATAAAAGTTGGGCCCACTGGTCTTCAAGGAGGCGAATCTTGGCATCAACCTCCGCTATACTAGCGCCCAATGCAGCTCGCAACTCCACCTTCTCCTGCGTGGACTGAGATAACCTCTCCACCGCGGCCTCAGTTTCAGCCACCTCGCGTTCCCAGACACCCATGGTGGCCTGATAAGAGGACTCAGTCTCAGCAATCAATTTTTCCTTTTCTGTGTTTATCAGGGCGGAGAGATCATTTTGCTGGATACACTGAAACTCGGAAAGCAGCTGGTCCAGCTCGGCCATCGAGGCCTCCAGAATCTCAGCGATATGATCATGGCCCTGGTGGGAACATATCAGACTGATGTGAGGGAGTGCCAGGGTTTTCGCCGTCGCAGAACTCCCATTGGCATCCATCACTGCCGATATACCCCTCTGTAGCATCTTGTACACCGCCTCAACGATAAACTTTACGTACTCATCTGCATCTGCCAGCACCTGCGACGTCATCACAGGAGTTGGAGGAGCTGCTCTAGACAACGGACCGGAGGAAGGCCCGCCAACGTCAATCTGCGAGGCTGAAACCTCGGCATCAACGGACTCTTCCTCAACAGGGGCTTGACTACTAGCCCGAGGAGCCAAAAGAACAGAAGGAGCCGAGAGAGGCGTCGATATCGTACCCCAAGTAGAAAAAGCAACAGAAGGTTCCAGCAAACCCTTACCTTTCTCAAGCTCGGGGACACCACCGACGTCAGGGGCTACCGCATCCGTCCCCAGCACTCTATCAGCAGGCCGTACGGGATATTCCCCCTCCGGAAAAGCAGCAAGATCAGTACTTGTTTTCTGAATCGGCTCCCTTAGAGTCAGGATCGGTGGACGAGTCTCATTTTCACCATCAAATCCCTCCGCAGGGATAGAATCTATCGCTACCTCCCGAGTCGGCAACCACCTCAGCCTCCGCTGATGAGTCTGGGGTAGGGCTCGGCAACGCTGCAGCCGACCTCCCCTCATCATGACAAGGAGGGGAATCAACCCTCTCCTCTGTTTCAATCACGTCTGTTGCCCCCGCAACAGGCTCACGCATCTCTGGAGGAACGTCATCTGAAGACGACGAACTCCACTCCACTTCCTCATCCGGAAGCCCCGTGTCTGCTGGACCCTCAACGTCCAAGGCCCCCACGGCGGCTTGCACCATCTCGGAAATTGCTTCAACCTCAGCTTCCCTTCCAACATAATCTGGAGATACTGAAATCTTCGCCGGAACGACATTGTCAGGATTCTCCTCCACGGGAGACATTACAATCAGAGGAATGCGCTCGTCAGAAGACCTTGCCACCTCATTCGGTTTACTGACGCCCGGTTTCGAAACCTGGGTCTTCTTCTTCAACGGTTCCTACAAAAGGAAAGCATATGTCACAAAAAAGACAGAAGGAGCCAGATTATGGAAAATGCCTTTACCTCAACAGGAACTGATTCCATTAGTGTTACAGGCGGCGCTTCTGTAGCCTTTAGAGTCGTCTTTTTCTTGGCCTTTTTGGTATAGACGAACCGGCTTCTGCGTCAGCCCGTCTCTTCCTAGCAGGGGGATCTTCCCGAATACCTTCCGTTGATGCTACAGCAGCAGCCCGATATCCCGCCAACTCTGGTGGACGATATGACCGAGCCGCCACCAACATGTTCTTCTTAGCCTCTAGCTGAGTTCCAATGATGAAACTGGTCTCCCTATCATAATTAGGAGACACAGTATTCATGGTACAATACAGCTTAACGGCCGAATACAGGATCTGTGGCTGAGGGTTGCGAACTGGCGTATTGAAACGAACACCAGTGCACCTGACATTGTAATATTGCCAATCCTGGGCTTCATCCAGTGAACTCCCAGCAAACCCCAGACTGCTACTGGGGTTCTATAACATTAGCTGGGTGTAACCAAACTGGCGAGCAAACCGGCTTGGCAAATATGGCTCCAGATAACATTTATTTTGGTTGCGGTAGACAAAGTGGGAAGGCCGAATACTCTACAACCAACGAAATCCCCATTTCGGCAGAGTGATTGCATCCTTACCAGAGTCTTCCAAATCTTGGTCAGCCTCGAAATCTTTGAAGATGGGACTGACCTTGACGATCTTCCACCCCTGACGATAAGACAAGACGCTCCTGCAGACGGGGACGCCGGTGTGCAACCACTTCCTCTTGTAGAAGTGGCAGATAAAGGCGTCACCTCCAACGTGATCCTCTTCAAGACCTGGACTCATCACGTTCGGGTGATGCAGAATCAACCATCCCATTAGATAATGGAATGGTAGCTTGAAAAGTTGTCGTTCCTACCTCTCCTATGGATCACATCATCAGTAAAAGTCCTCAAGCCCCGCAATAGGTTACACACCCTCGCGGGGAGGAGAGCCAAAGGGCGACCAAAAACCAATTTTACTGCTGGCCAAATGAGGTTCCAGTTTACCCTCTCTACGGAGCCAGATCCGCCCGAGAACACACAATCCCGGAGCCATATCATCAAGTATGCAGTCAATACTGCCTTGGATGACATCTAGTGCACACAGTGCCAGAAACAGATGTACGCGTCTTCGCCACTCTTATTTGAACAGGAGGCTCTCTCGTCTAGTCGGCTCATTTTGAAAGTTACTTCCGCGGGTTCCAGCCCCTGTGGAGTCGTAAACCGGATCTTTGAGGAGTCTGCCAAATCCTGCTTGAAGATGTAATCCCTCCAAGCAGTTACATGAGGCTGAGACTTGCCTTTGTCCTTTCGTTGCATCAGATAATGATGGCTCGCCGCCTCTTTGAAAACAGCCATCATCTCCGGGTCCCTCTTTTCCAGAACGACGATCTCTTCGTTTGAGGGGAAATATTCCTCGTACGGTTCCGAGCCCCAGGGAAGCTTGGACACCTCGTACATCTCATAGAGAGCCAGTCCCAACTCCCCCACTGGAGTAAAGAAAGTGCCAGTCTGGGTATTGAACGTTTCCAAGAGCGCAAGAAATATATGCTTATTGAGATCCACGCCGGCCTGTGTGGCACGGATAGCGGCCGTCATCCCAATCTCTTTAAGCTCAGCCTTGAACTTCGATAACACCCAAAGGGTCAACTCGTCCCACTTCAGCACATGGTGACACCAATCTTCAACCCTAAAGCCACCTTTCGGTAACGTTCTATGTTAGCATCCGATTCGCAAAAGTCGAAGCACTAAAGGCAAAGGTGTCATTAGGGACATCACTATAAAGGCTCTCAGGACGCAAAGTTCGACAACTGAACGAGGGGCCGGCTCGCGAGGCAGCCAAGGTATCCCTTTGATTCGAAGTAACATAAATCGAAAGAGTACCCCCCACTGCCCCTCCTTGAGAAGGAGTAAGTTCCTATGACATCCTTCTCTTGGAAGCTAAATGGTAGAAGGCCGTCAGCGGCAGTTGGCGTTCAAGTTGTCGCATGTACAGAACCATGTCCTTCGTAGAGAAGAACCAGTTTGATCTTCAGTATCTTCGCCTCAGTAGAGATCAGTCGGTCACCGAACAGAAAGGCAGGTTTCAAGAAGGTCACATCCTCGGACTCAGCAGATTCCAGTTTGCCGCTCTCTATCATACTCTGGAGGAAAACAGGCGATTGATTCTGGATTTGCAGTATTCTCTCGGGAGGCTGATCCAGCATGATAGCAGCCTTCGCAGGGTTAATAACCTCCTCATCGAAATCAACTCCCATTTGACAAAGAGAAGCATCCAGAATTACTTCATTCAGCAAAGGGATAGTCATCGACACTGATACAATAAAAACAAAAGTCAGGCAAGAAACTTTAAAGAAGACAAAATGTGTCAAGCAGCCTGGCGCATCATCAGGGTCGAAACCCATGCGCATCAACAGTGAAGCTTCGGCGCATCGCCAGGGTCTAAACCCATGCGCGTAAGTAGTGAAGCTTCGGTGCATCATCAGGGTATAAACCCATGTGCGTTAGCAGTGAAGCTTCGGCGCATCGCCAGGGTCTAAACCCATGCGCGTCAGTAGTGAAGCTTCGGCGCATCATCAGGGTGTAAACCCATACGCATTAGCAGTGAAGCTTCGACGCATCATCAGGTTGTAAACCCATGCGCATTAGCAGTAAAACCTCGGCGCATAATCAGGGCCTAAACCCATGCGCGTCGGCAGAATAGCCTCGGCGCATCATCAGGACAGAAATCGATGTACGTCGGCGACAAAGTGTTAGGGCACCACAACATGATGCAACTCAGCCATGTGCTCCAAACTCGTCCAAAAAAAAGTAGAAAAGATGACACCCACCCGTCACCGCAGGCCGAACGTCGGCCGAAGTCACAATGGTGACAGGAGCGTCCTCCTCGACAAACTCCGCAGGCTCCTTTCCTCGGCCAGCACCGCCACGAGGAGTCTTGGGAACCATTTCTTGAAAGAAGAAAGTTAGGGTTTTGCAGAAGAAGAACTCTAAAAAAGAAAGTAAATAGAGGAAGGACTCTCTCTCTCTCCATCTCACGCCTATTTATAGGCTCAGTCGCACGCGTGAACCAATGAAGTGTGACCTCAGCCGTCGCCTCGGGTTCTGTGAGATGATAACTGCAAATAAATCCAAAAAGATCATCATTAATCTTCTTGGTTATCGAAGCGTTATCATTTGCATTTACTGAGAGGAGCATGCGCCCCATCACTGATGCACGGAGTAATCATGCGCCCGAACAGTCATGCGCCCCGTAGAAGATGCCACCATGCTTCTTATTCAAAGTATTCCAAAACTTGACAAAAAGTTTTGAAAACTTTGAAGGGGTTCTTATAGAAGCATGGAATTTCAGGACCAAAAATCCTATGTGCCTAACATCACATGCGCCAGGGAGCTCAGATGAAGTACTTGGCATAGAAAAGCATAGACATTAAAAGAAGATTTTTATTTCATATAAAAGTCTATTACATGTCTTAAAAAGAGCTGTACAAAGGAGAATTTCTACAAAGAAAAGACCCTAAGTCTAAAGCTAGGCGCAGCAACCACCATGCGCTCTCAAACAGACGCATCTCGCCATGCGCCCTCAAACTGGCGCATCTCGCCATGCGCTCTCAGCCAGGCGTATCCCTTCAGCAGCTCAGTTATGTGCATCCTCATTTATGTGCATCCCTTCAGCGGCTCAGTTATGTGCATCCCTTCAGCAGCTCAGTTATGTGTCGCCCTTCAGTGCCCAGTCAGGCATATCATGAAATGTCAGCATATGTGCCATCAAATGTTTCGACTAATGAAGTATTTATTAAGCAGAACGAGGGTGGCAATCAACCCTCTAGCTGGAGGAGGAGCTCTCCCAAAGCCCAAGGAAGATGATCGGAGCACCGTAATTCCGATCTGCGGCTCTTCCATCATAACGGAGATGAGGCTCGAGCATCCCGATCTTTGGATGCAATAGGCACCTTCTGCCTGCCTCAAAAGCCCTCGACTCCGACTTTTGGATGTAACAGTCACCTTCAAGTGCATCAATAAAAACAATGCATCACATCTTCACCCTCGGGAGCATCTCGTCAACAAAATGTGCTCGAGCAAACAAGTTCATTTTAGGAGGACGTGAGAGAACGAGAAGCAAACCCTCTCCATGCCACTATTTATAGGCCGGGCAAATCAAACCCATGCGCCAAGTGGCTGGCTCTCCGAATCCCGTGCAATGAATTTACATTAATGGTGATGAACCTGACGCCTCAAATTTGGCCAAGTCAAAAACGGCTATTCAAAGACTCGAAGAACGTAACAGTCGGGCCCATAAAGACGTATCATGCAAAGCGGATGTGCCGGTCAGACCGCACATCATACTGATGCACCCATCAGCACCAAGTGCCATACGAGGATGCTCCCCTATGCGTCCCCATGGGTCTAGTAGAACGCCAATCGATGCGCCCACTCAATAGCCCATAACCTGTCAAAGAACATTAAATGCTGAAATTTGACAGAGTTGGCAGCACGTCCCCCGAGGACTGAACGATTGACAGCTTTTTCAGAAGACGAAGCGTCGCCGACGTCAGCATCATTATTACTTTTCTCCGGCGGTTACAAGCCACGTGGCCGCCCAACCATCTCACATGCGCCTCCGCAGCCATGCGCCTAAATCTCTGCATGTACCTCAAAAGTCGTGCACCTCAGACTTTTCTCTGATCCCTAAAGACAGAAGTTAAAGTCACTACTGAAGCCCCGCATGCACCTCAAAAGCCATGCACCCCGACTGGTTCGTGACTCCTAAAGGTTACGAGCCAAAGTCTCCTCATGCGCCCAATCCCAGGCGTATCCTATCAGATTACTCCCCACCAAATCCGAGATCTTTGAGCCATGGACCTACGACACGCGTCCTTTGACTTGATTCAGCCTATGAAGGGGTTCTAGTCACCCAAGATCTCAGCAACTGAAAGATCCTCTCCATTGCTATGTGTCAGCTCGACCGCAGCCCACAAAGGCAACATGAAGGGTTCAACTCCTCAATCAGAGCGCATCGCCCATGCGCCTCCATCAGCAATCACCACGTGGCGTCCCCGCGTACAGGTGCATCCTACATATGCGCGTGAGCAGCCAGCCTGCAAAGCTATAAATAGAGGGATCACTTCCTTCTTACACACACATATCACACAACCACCGATATACATATACAGAGAGACAGATACAGACACTCAACATCTTCTTCCTCTCCGCAAGCTCCAGCACCCAGAGCAACTCAGACCTTCAGAGAACCGAGAACCGTCGTCAGATCGTCAACGGAGTCAACGCATTACCACTCGCTCTATCGGCACAAGGGACCCAGATAAACAAAAGTGTACTTCTAGGACTACGTTTAAGTCCTACATTGTAACACTGTTCTGTTTGTACTGAAATTACATCAAAAGATTTTAATGGCAAATAATGATATATTCTCTAAGCATAATATTCATTACGATAGCAATATATATACTTATTAATATTATTATTATAAAAAGAAGAGGAACAAGAACCCTATATTGAACATACTCGATTTGCATATACACATGTGCACCTAAAATTTTCATAAAAGGAAAATATTGGGATCGATACTATAAACACAGCACAATATAATACCCTTATTTATACGTATAATTATTACCCATAATTATTTTAAATAAAATATTAAAAAAATCAAAATTTAGGAAAAAGAAAGAAAAAAGACTAAATATATACATAAATTTCTTATAGGAGAAATACAGTAGAATTTAAGGAGGGGTTTTACAGCGGTCGGTCGTGTGGCACGCGGCGGCGGCGTAAAATACAGCAGCAGCGGCAGTAGTAACGTTGGAAGGAGGAGAAGGATGAGAGGAAGGAGATAAAGATGATGATGATGATGGAGATGGTGAAGATGATGGCTGTGATGGTGAGGAGGATGATGAAGAAGTGGGGGTCGGCTAAGCGATGAAGGTGGAGATAGAGAAAAAGATGATTGGAGAGATGGAGATGGTGAAGATGATTATGTGGAAGATGATGGAGAAGATGGGGGGTGTCGGCTAGGCCATGGGGAGAGAAAGAGTTGTTGTGAGGAAAGTGAAGAAGTGGAAGAGTGTTTGAGTGAGAGGGGGCTTGGGTGGCCGGCTGTAGAAGTGTCCCTAGGAAGAGAGAGAGAGAGAGAGAGAGAGAGAGAGAGAGAGAGAGAGAGTTAGTGAGTTTTGTCATGCTTTGGGAAAAAGAAGGGGGTGTGTTGAGTGGTAATTGGTCAAGGGATTACATGTGTCATAGGAACTTACCCATAGATTATTTGTGTATGGCCAAAAGAGGCTAATTGGTATGAAGGAAGGTTCGAATGAAAGTAAGTTGGGAATCTCTCCCTAATTATGGTTAGGGGTTGGTTATTTGGGATTAGGGTGAAATGGTGTTAGGGTGTTTGGTGTTTTACAGGGATATAATGGTGTTATGTGTGTAGGTATTGATAAGTGGGATAGCATGGTGCTTGGGTCGAGTC
This sequence comes from Iris pallida, assembly GCA_029216955.1. Lineage (NCBI taxonomy): Eukaryota > Viridiplantae > Streptophyta > Magnoliopsida > Asparagales > Iridaceae > Iris > Iris pallida. Next base: position 7,326,280 of record JANAVB010018198.1, read on the forward strand.
TAATTGAGTCGGGTCGGGTCATAATTGGTCTTGGTGAATTAAATGGTTTAAATTAGTCATTTACAATCACGGATAAATAAGTAGCATGCGGGAGCTCAATTGAATGGGACACAAATGGTATGTGTGTAGCATAACTTAGGTTGATAAGTTTGGGTCAAAATGGTGTCCCCAATTCGAAAATAAATGTGACTCCGTGGGGTGAATCAAGATTGGGTCCAAAGTCAAGAAACTTGTGCGATAAAAATGAAGCGCAAGATGGTGTGTCTGAGTGGGACACGAAGATCATGGGTGAAGAGAGTCTCAAGTAGATCATGCATGTAAAGTTAGTTTGAAGAAAATGACTATTCTTGTGCTCCAAATTTAAAAGTCACGACAACGTGCAAATGATAATAAAAAATAATAGTGGGAAATCATTAATAACTTAGAAAATCATAATTAGTCATATTTAGTCCCTAATTAATCTAGATAAAATCTAATTAAATTTTCAGAGGGCTTACAACCTATCCACCTTAGAGAATTTCGTCCTCAAAATTTAAACATCTAATATAGCAACAAGATAGAAATAAATGAACAATAATGCATGCATACCTACATACGTACCCTTCTGATATCCTCCGGATGCTGGTCCTCTCTGGGCTGTAGTCGCGTGTGCTGGTGGCCTGGGTTCTGGTGGAGCTGGCCTTGGGGCCAACTGCTGAGCTCTGCCATAGTGTTACGGGAAGTCCACTGCCCGGTGTTGTCTCGATCCTCACCTTATGTATTGGTTGAGCCTCATTCGGCATTCCTTCTGAATGTGGCCCTGCTTGCCGTAATAGTGATAAGTCAGATGTTCCTTAGTCTGGTACGAGGCGACTCGCTGCTGATGATGGGTCTCCAGATGTATGGTCGAGCTTCCTGTCTGAACCCTAGCTGGTACGGCTATTTGAGTAGGGTGCCTCGTGCTCAACGGATCCCTGTTGATGGCTTCTAGGATTCTGGCCTCGGCTAATACCTCCTCGTAGGTAGTCCTCGACTGTGCGCTCGTGTCCCTCTGAAGCTCCTTCGTCAGGCTATGATGGAACCTCCGGGCCTTCTCACTCTCATCTGGTATTAGTAGTGTGCCAAACCGGTTGAGACGACTGAACTCTGTATCGTACTCGTCCGCGATCATGTTCCCTTGCTTGAAGTAGAGGAACTAATTATAAAGAGCATCGTGGATGGTAGCTGGTAAGTACTTTGTCTCAAAGTACTCAAAAAACTGCTTCCACGTCTTGTCCTTGTCGATTTGGCGCTCCTTCTAATCCCACCAATGATGGGCATTCCCCTCTAGCTGGGTCCTCATGGCAGTTATCCATAAGTCAGCAGGTAGCTGCGAAGCATCCAAGATCTTTTGCGTGCTGGCTATCTAGTCTGATATCTCCTCCAGGTTCTCATTTCCCTTGAAGGGTTTCGGGTCCATCCGACGGTACCTCCAAACGCTGCCCATCTGCTGAACTGGTAGTGGGGCTGGTGGTGGTACAGGTGTTGGGGCTGCCATCCTCTCTAAGGCAGTCATCAAAGTTTGCCTCATGACTTTGGTCTGTTGCCACTTTTGCTGCATCATCATCTGGAAGAATTAAAACATCTAAGGCTGTCCCTCCGGGTGTAGCATCTGGGCAGAATGGGGGCATACAGCATCTGTCGTGGGTATGCTCCCTGCGGCATCGAGGGAGGGTTGGGTGCATATGACACCTGCAGCGGGTAAGCTCCCTGCGGCATCTGGGAAGAATTGGGTGCATATGGCACCTACTGCGGGTAGGCTCCCTGTGGCATCTTGGGAGGGAAGGAAGGTGGTGGTGGCAAAGGGTACTCCTCATGTCGTATCGGGGTCTGTGACGTCTGGCCCTCCTGCTGTACCGGTACCGGTAGTGATACGACACATGAGTGGATGGAGTCGTCGGAACTGTCTGAACTCGTCCGGGAGTCTGGATCTCTATAGAAGATAGAGTCATGTCATCGTTGGGCTCGGTGTCGGATGTTGGAGCAGCGCCAAAAGCCGTATGTCCACTGCACAAATGTATCTCTCTAAAAGAGACAAAATTTTATTACAAAAGGGACAAAAGGAAGCAGGATGCAAGGAAATTAACAATAGAGTACGAGAGGATTCAAGGGCGATAATCAACAAGTGGATGCGATCCTAACACTACTAATCCTAATCGCAGGCTCAAATCGGTACAGTAACATAACCGAAATGATAAACGAGACCTGCATTGGCCACCACTAAAACCATGCCATGTCCCACTCCCAAATATATGGGATCTGGGCATAAACTGGCAAGCTGATACGACCTAGAGTGAGCTGCCCAATTTAATGGACTCACTTAGGCATACTACGCTATAAAAGTAACTAACCAACACATGCAAACATCTAAATCTCATCCACAGAAATAACAAAGGAAAGTACTGAAATAAAATCAGAATAGTTTGAATATCCAAATACAACTGAATAGAAATACAAGTCTGGAAACAATCCCATAGTACATTGAAATGGAAATACAGGAAATGGAAGATAACTAGCTAAGAGCAACAACTAACTAGGTAATAAAACTCTCAACCAAAGTAGCAGCACACCCTAATCAAGGAAACTCCTCAGGGAACACCTCGAGGTCCTCTACAACGTATTTCGCCTCAGCTCCAGAACCGTATATCATCGAGTACAGATGCTCATCGGGATCTAGAAAGGAACAAGGTCCTCAGGGTACATAGCAAGATACAAATAGGAACATATCATAAAGTAAATACTGATATAAACATAAGGGGTGTGCTAACTAGTCTAAGTGAATGCATATGAAGACAACCTTGGAACATATGGGTGGGTAGATAAGGGAATGGCATCGGAGCACGGGCCGACATCGGATCACGAGCCGATGTAAACATACAAGCACAAGTATACCTCCCGACCGGACCTAGCGCATAGCTAGTGGCCGCTGATGGATGTATCCCCTAGTGAATGTATGGCCTATAACCGGGTATCCATGTCCATAACCGGGTCCCTCCCGAGGCTAGAATAATGTAACTGTATGTCCCATACACCTACTGGTTATTTTTCTCGCGCAGAATGTACAAGTCGTATCCACGACTCAAACATTAATCTCAATGCAAAGTCAGCTATCTAGAACCATCACTACTCTATATGTGCCGTCACACGTGCCTTTCGTACTGATGGCCAGTCGAGAACGCCAGCGCATGCCATAACTTGATCTCACTCGATGCCATGTCGTAACACGTGTCATGGTCAAAGAAGTCATAATAACAACTCCGTAACTGAGGGTACGTCGCCTAGATGATGAGAACATAAAATGTTATATTTTTATCCCTTAATGTTCATCATTTTATGCTCATTTTATGACTAAAGGTACTCATTATATTTATATTTTGCAGTAGGATGAATTTAGAGACACTATGTGCAAAATGGAGCTAAAATACAATTCTGGACAGTTTTGACACCTTTCGCCAAAATGGGCATAACTTTCTCATCTGAAGTGCAATTGAGGTCCTTCAAAATAATTCAGAAAGCTAAGACAGAGGGATACAACTTTCATATTTTGTGATTTTCGAGATTCTGGCTACATCTTGGACGAAATTAGGCTAGAAGTTCGGTCAAAGATGTTGTGAACAGAATTAGGAGCCAAAATAACTGTTCTTCTATTTTTTTTATGACTTAGTTTTTTTGGTTTGAAAAGTTGTAACTTATAGAGTATATGTGGGGAGATATTATGGGCTTGAAACAACTAAATTATGGTGTATAAAAGGGGGTAGAAATCAAGAGAACACACAACACAACTCTTCTCTTCTTCTCCAACTTTTCTTTTGAAGTTTTGATGAACATGTTCGGTTAAAGTCTTGTTGGTCGAAGTGTACGGAAGCCTTGGAATCAATAAAAACTTGTGAGATCTAATTTGCGTTTATATGTTTGATTTGTACTTTGAGTATCAAATGTTTTCTTATGCACATTTTATAATTATCTTGTTTAATTACTAGGATGCATACTAGTTTATTATTCTTGATAATCTACTGCTAAATTAGATATCGAATCCGGAATTGTTCGATCCCTCTAATTTGTGAATCAACCAAGATTTGATAAATTACTGCTTTGTATTATTAAATCTTAGGAAGAAACCATTCGACTAAATAAAATGCAACCGCTTGTGCTTGTGTTATTTTGTTTCATCGATCTCATTGAGTTTAATACGCTACTAGATTAAACCTTTAGTGCTTGTCTGGAGTTGTTTAGTAGTTAAGGTTAATTAGGTCGCTTGTTTCTAATTAACTGTGGCTAAAGGAGATAGGAAAAGAATTCCAACGATGAATATTCATAATACATATCAATATTTGTTTGTATCTATAATCAGTTTCAAGATTCCAATGGTAGACGTAGACTTAGACCAACGTGTGTTATTTTGATTTATTTTCATATTCTACTTGCTCTTTTTTATTGACTTTTATTTTATTCATTCCCCTTTTCATTATTCACATAGCACAAATCTAAACTAATTACTCTCCGTGGAAACGATCCTTACTCTCACTTCTATATATAATCTTAAGAGTAAAGGTTTTATTTTTGGGCGCCTACGACAGCACACCAAATTTTGGCGCCATTGCCGGGGAGTAATTTTAGTTAATTTTTGTGCTTTTGTGATCTTTATTTCGTTCTTATATAAAATAATTTTTTTATTAGCTAAAAAATTAACAGGACATAATGACCAATTCTCAACAATTTGGCACTTGGCTGGATCTTCCATCTAGGCACGCTAATGAGGTAAATGTTTCTTCTCTTCAACAACAAATTTTTAGTTTAACTTCTCTTGTTCATCAAATGGTTGTAGGTGGTAACATGCAAACAACAATGGCTTGTGAGATTTGTTCAATAGTAGGGCATCCAACTGATATGTGTCCAATACTTGAAGACGAGCCCAATGTAACTCAAAATTTTCCAAGTTACCAGTAGTACAAGCAACCATATCTCCATGAACAACAATCGAACCAAACTTCTAATTCTGGTACGTCTTAGAAGATATTGTTAAGTCTATTGCCACTAATACCTTACAATTTTAACAGAAGACAAGGGCCAGCATCCAAAGTTTGAACAATCAAATGAGCCAAATGGCTACAACAATTAAAAAGCTGGAGGCACAAAGTTTGAAACAATTATCATCTCAAATAATAAATCCAAAAGACAATACAAGTACAATCATTTTGAGAAATGATAAAGAGGTGGACATTCTAGCAGAAGAAGCAACGTCGTCAAAACAGGAAGAAGAAAAAAATTGCGCTGCAGACACGAATATTCCTAATGACGACGTAGTACCAAATGCAGAAGAAGTTTTTGAACTTAATGGCAAAGATGGATTAGATATTGCCATTAGTGAGCATCTCACGAAAGAGAATGAGGAGTTAGTCTTGAGTAATAATATGCACAAAACTGTTACATGATTGAATGCTTTTATAAAAAGACAACAATCAGGTAACATTCCTTATTATTTATTATCAATTTTTAACAAGATGTTTTTACCCTCTATTTTGCAGCCCTCTATTCAAGATGTAAAATCTTTGCGTAGTTGTCTCAAGTATGCATAGAGTCGAGCCAACGACGTATTAAACAAAGACGCTGCTTGGGAGGCAACCCAAGAGGAGTTTTTCATATTCTTGTATTTTTTATTTTTGTTCATTTTTGTCTTTTCTTTGCATTTAGACTTTCATTGGTTGACAATGTCAGTTTTAATTGTAGGTGAGGATATTTATGTTTGGTTTTTTTTTAAAATAAATGAATTTAAATAAAATTTTAAATATTTTTGTTCTTTATTTATTTCTAAAAAAGGGACATTTGTTCTTATGGTTTTCAGTAATTTTTGTTGTATATGTCATGAACAAGAGTTAACTAAGTTTAATAAAATTCATAACATGATTGAATGAGTAATCTTTTCAACTTAGAATTAATTAGTCTAGTATTTTTCCTTGAGAATGGTAGTGACTAAATTTGGTAGACAAAAGCCGGTGAGATTTTGAGCCTTTAGACTGACACATCAGTCCCACTATTCTTGATGAGTGATATTCTTCCATGGATTTGTTTCTCTAGAACTTGCTTTGATTCTCTTCAAGGTCACATCAACACGCATACATGAACATGATTAAGGCGATTTTTTATGCCACTTAAGCCAAATAGCCTTTCCTGAAATTATTTTTCCTTTGGTTGAACCCCTTTGAGCCTTATTGCTTTTATTTTTGTGAACCCACATTACAAGCTTTAACCTGATAAAAAAATTCTTACCTAAGTCGGAAAGCTAGTGGAGCATTATGATATGTATGGGTGTATATGAAATAAGTGTGGAAATTTTTAACTTCTAGTTTGGCTACATTTTCATTCTTAAATTCTTGTGTCCCATCATGATTGAGAAAAAGAGAAATAGAAAAAGAAAAGAGAACTGAGAAAGAAAAATGAAAAAAAAATGAAAGAAGAAGAAGTAAAATAGAAAAGAAGTGATGAGGAAATAACTTTTGATATCCATCTCCATGATTCCTTCCACAATTTCAAAAAAGGGATATGTTGAATGCTTTGAATGGAGTGATTGGTTTTACATATTTTATATATTCGAGCTTGAGTTAAATCATTTTTGCTCCACTAGTTTTGATGGCTTTGAGCTACACTCCCAAAATATATCCTACCTTAATCCTAAGCCCCGCTACAACCAAAAAAGTCCTTATGATTTGTGTTATGCATGTGATCCAAGTGCTGGAGAATGAGAAGATATGCAAGCTTATGGTAGATCATTTCTATTGGAATGAATTTGAGAGAAACACTTACCCTTCAAACCATGAGAAGTGAGTGTTTATTCCCGTAAGAGTCTACCAATTTAGTTTACTCTATCTTCAAGTGAAAATACTTACTAAGAAATTAAAAGTTGTCTAAGAATATATTTTCAAGACATGTTATGGGTTTTAAAGAGCTTAGTTATTCTTTATTTATGGCATTACAACCTTGATTTTTGTTTTAAATTTTTTTCTGAGTTTTGTCCGAGGACGAACAAAAGTTAAGTGTGGGGGTATTTGATAAGAACATAAAATGTTATATTTTTATCCCTTAATGTTCATTATTTTATGCTCATTTTATGACTAAAGGTACTCATTATATTTATATTTTGCTGTAGGATGAATTTGGAGACACTATGTGCAAAATGGAGCTAAAATGCAATTCTGGACAGTTTTGACATCTTTCACCAAAATGGGCATAACTTTCTCATCGGAAGTGCAATTGAGGTCCTTCAAAATGATTCGGAAAGCTAAGACAGAGGGATACAACTTTCATATTTTGTGAGTTTCGGATTCTGGCTACATCATGGACGAAAGTAGGCTAAAGTTCGGTCAAAGATGCTGGAAAAAGAATTAGGAACCAAAATGACTATTCTCCTATTTTTTTTATGACTTAGTTTTTTGGTTTAAGAAGTTGTAACTTATAGAGGATATGTGGGGAGATATTGTGGGCTTGAAAAAAACTAAATTATGGTGTATAAAAGGGGGCAGAAATCAAGAGAACACACAACACAACTCTTCTCTTCTTCTCCAACTTTTCTTTTGAAGTTTTGATGAACATGTTCGGCTAAGTCTTGTTGGTCGAAGTGTACGGAAGCCTTGGAATCAATAAAAACTTGTGAGATCTAATTTGTGTTTATATGTTTGATTTGTACTTTGAGTATCAAATATTTTCTTATGCCCATTTCATGATTATCTTGTTTAATTACTAGGATGCATACTAGTTTATTATTCTTGATAATCTACTGCTAAATTAGATATCGAATCCGGAATTGTTCGATCCCTCTAATTTGTGAAGCAACCAAGATTTAATAAATTACTGTTTGTATTATTAAATCTTAGGAAGAAACCATTCGACTAAATAAATGCAACGCTTGTGCTTGTGTTGTTTTGTTTCATCGATCTCATTGAGTTTAATACGCTACTAGATTAAACTTTAGCGCTTGTCTGGGGTTGTTTAGTAGTTAAGGTTAATTAGGTCGCTTGTTTCTAATTAAATGTGGCTAAAGGAGATAGGAAAAGAATTCCAACGATGAATATTCATAATACATATCATATTTGTTTGCATCTATGATCAGTTTCAAGATTCC
>JANAVB010018198.1:7336693-7341693 GCA_029216955.1 Iris pallida
GGAATTCATATTGGCTATGCACATTGCCAAGAGCAAGCCCCCTCATACCACATATCCACAAAAGTTACCCAAGAATTTGAATTATTGTATGACCCAATGTCCACTCACATAATGTTCATTCATGTATACATAAGAAACTATAGTATGTATGCAAGAGAAATAATATGAAGGAGGCTAACAGCACCCCATTCTCCACACTATGCAATAGCATGGGGGAAGAACCCATGCTACTGTGGGCAAGGTCCCACGCAACACCACATAAATGGTTCAAAAACACTCTCACTATGAGCATGAACACAAGGAAGCTATAAAATGGAACATACATATGCTAGGAATGAACATGAGGAGGAGAAAGAAGAGGTGATTACCTCTGTTGTGCTTTCACTAACGACAAAGGAAGGCCAGAAGTTGGTGTGGCCGACGCGGGGCACGCGACTGCGCTGTCGCATGCGCAGCAGCTCACAGCAGCCGCTGCACAGCAGCGCGCAACAGCAGTAGCAGCCGCTGCAGTCCTGGAGTCGAGGGGGGTGCTCTGACCTGGGTCGCCAGGGCAAGGGGAGGTGGCGACCGTCCGTGTGGCATGCTGCGGCCGTCCGTGTGGCATGCGGCGACGACGTAAAACGCAGCAGCAGTGGCAGTAGTAACGTTGAAAGGAGGAGGAGGATGAGAGGAAGGAGATGAAGATGATGATGATGGTGGAGATGGTAAAGATGATGGCTACGATGGTGAGAAGGATGATGAAGAAGTGGGGGTCGACTAAGCTGTGGAGGTGGAGATGGTGAAGAAGATGATGGAGGAGATGGAGATGGTGAAGATGATGATGAAGAAGATTATGGAGGAGATGGGGGGTGTCGGCTAGGCCATGGGGTGAGGGAAGTTGTTGCGAGGTAAGAGGAGAAGTGGAAGAGTGTTTGAATGAGAGGGGGCTTGGGTGGCCGACTGTAGAAGTGTCCCTAGGAAGAGAGAGAGAGAGAGAGGGAGAGAGAGAGACAAAGTTGGTGAGTTGTGTTATAGCTTTGGGAAAATGAAGTGTGTTGAGTGGTGATTGGTCAAGGGATTACATGTGTCATAGGAACTTTTCCCTAGATTATTTGTGTATGGCCAAAATTGGCTAATTGATGTGGAGGAAGGTTTGAATGAAACTAAGTTGGGAATCTCTCCCTAATTATGGTTAAGGGTTGGTCATTTGGGATTATGGTGAAATGGTGTTAGGGTGTTTGGTGTTTTATATGGATGTAATGGTGTTGTGTGTGTAGGTATTGATAAGTGGGATGGCATGGTGCTTGGGTCGAGTCTAATTGAGTCGGGTCAGGTCATAATTGGTCTTGGTGAATTAAATGGCTTAAATTATTTATTTATAATCACGGATAAATAAGTAGCATGCAGGGGCTCAATTGAATGGGACACAAGTGGCATACGTGTAGCATAACTTGGGTTGACAAGTTTGGGTCAAAATGGTGTCCCTAATTTGAAAATAAATGTAACTCCGTGGGGTGAATCCAGATTGGGTCTAAAGTCAGGAAAGTTGTGCGATAAAAATGAAGCACAAGATATTGTGTTTGGGTGGGACATGAAGATCATGAGTGAAGAGTGTCTGAAGTAGATCATGCATGTGAAGTTGGTTTGGAGATAATGACTAGTCTTGTGCTCTAAATTTAAAAGTCACGACAACGTACAAATGATAATAAAAAATAATAGTGGGAAATCATTAATAACTTAGAAAATTATAATTAATCATATTTAATCCCTAATTAATCTAGATAAAATTTAATTAAATTTTTAGAGGGCTTACAAAAGGTTCGGCATCAGCTAACCCGAAGCCGACCGAAGCGCAGAGGTCGAAAGAGACCTATTCTTTCAACGACGAAGACATACTAGAACTCTTCGATATGTTGGCAAAGAGTGGAAAACTTCACCTCCCGCCTCCTAAGCGTCCTGATGAAGTAGGAAATGTGGACAATCCAAAATACTGCCACTACCACCGGTATGTCCACCATTCGGTGCGTGATTGTTACGTGTTGAAGAGATAAATCCTGCACCTCATCGACGCTAAAGCTACTCGCTCGACTATGAGAAAAAGAATATTACGGCCAATATAGTCACTCTGCAGTTCAGAAGTTTTCAATGAACAGAGGCTCAAGACGGCGTCGTCCCCATTTTGAGAGTGACTATGGAAGTAGTCAATCTTCCACCGGTCCGTGACAAGGCCCAAGGCCTCATCCTATTTACGACGTCACGTGGCAAAGTAATGTGGATCCACCCTGATCTCACCCATGACATGATGGTGCCTGTAGCGCGCTCTATCAAGGGAAAGAAGGTCAAGACATGTCGTATGGTTTCTACATCGATAGATGTCACTCAGTTACCACTCGTTTGGCTCACCAATGAGAAGAAAACCAAGCTCCAGAGGAGGAAACACCTCTGCCCATTGTGGCCAATGCCCCTGAAACATCATAAACAGGCCCGTCTCAAGCGCATGCTGTAGATAAATAGAAGCAGAATGAGGTTCGCTTTGACAAGCCTCTGAGAAAAGACTCGGCAGTAGGGCCAATCAAGCCCTACAATTTTGATATATTGGTGCAGCTGGCCAACACTCCGGCTCGACTATCACTCTTTGAACTTCTCCGTCTCTCCAAAGAGACTCGAGATGCCCTCAGCGAAGCTTTACAGAACGCTGACTCCTTCCTCACTCAGGTGCAACCGCCTAAGGAGAACCCTGCTAAATGTCCACATTATCACAGTATGGTCGAGGTGATCCATAACATCACCTTCACTCAACAGGACATGGTACTGAAGAACAACCGACACAACCGACCCCTGTACTATACAGGGTACATTGGTGCCATTAAGGTCGATCGCATCCACATCGACCATGGATCTTCTCTTAGCATCATCCCTCGGAGTTTACTCCAAGCTTTGGGGATCCCGATTCATCGGCTGACTGCGTCAAACACTATAATCAGTGACTTCAACGCTAGGACGAGTGAACCCCTGGGCAAGATTCGCCTGAAATGCCAAATAGGTGATCTCTAGACTGATGTAACTTGCTACATCATTGGCGCAGACATAAACTATAATATGCTATTGGGACGACCATGGATTCATGAAAACATGATCGTGCCCTCCACTCTCCATCAATGCATAAAGTATGTGGCCAGCAACGGGACAATCAAGACCGAGTTCGCTGACATCGATCCCTTCCGAAGACTCGAAGCATACTGTACAGATGCTGATCTATACAAATCAGTCCCATGGGATAACGATGCCAATGACGCCAACGACGAAGCAGAGAGCGCAATTATCGCTGAAGAACTGTCGAAGGTTGGATTAAAGGGGAAACCTCCCAAGAAGTCGGCTCTCCTCATCATCAAGCTCTGAGGCAAAGCTCCAGCTAGCCAGGAGCCTATGCAAATAGGACTTCCCTGGAAGGCTCCAAAGCCAACACTGAGGTCACACGAACCTTTGACTGTAGCCTCCTTGGTAGTCAAGCTCAAGGGTAACGTCCTCCACCTTCCTCCGTGTCACGACTCGTACCCGTTTTTTCGGATACGAGACGTGTCCAATCCAGCCTACGCCACAGAGTCGACGGTAGAACGCTGTCACGGCCAGGATGCTCAAAATCACAATAATGTAATATTTATTGCTCATTCACATTTCTAAAATTTATTACAACAGTTACAAGATTTATATTTAAAAGAAAAGTATAATATTCTTACACATATTCGAAATAGGTACAACATCTATCTAAAGTCTAGGTTTTGGCCTGCAAGTACACCCGGATCTTCTAAAGCTAAGTGAAGCCACAGCTAACCTGAAAAATAGTTTCCAGTCAGGAATGGAAGAAGCACACAAACCGACGGCAATGTAAAAATATAATAGAATTAACAAGACATAAAATAACATATGAGAGATGAAAACTAGAAAGTAAATGATGACATAGAAATTGGTGAAGAAGACAAGGAAAACAAATAAAATGCAACTATCTATGTGATTTGAAATATCAATTTCGACATGTGAACGCCTAGGGGGTAAATCCGACACCCTGTACGTGTCGTGTGTAGCTGCTATTCTCCATGAAAGACACGGGGGATGGGTAAGGGGTAGTCCACATGTCTACTAAGATATTTCCCCTCCCGACTACTACTTATGGACTCGAACAAGTCACGAAACACAAAAATACGACAATCAGGAAATAATGTATGTAGAGATCCATGACACTAATCCGTGTAACAATGTGTCAATAAGAAAGATAACATATGCATAAGCATGAAGTGGAAAGACTACTATGAATCGAAAGCAATTAGAAAGTATACTTGCCTGAGATCCTTAGCTGGTGAAACCGATAGTACAACCACTCAGATGAGTCACTAAAGTCAACACATGCAAAAAGTCTCCAGATGTTGAAATAAACATTACCAATATTTTCAGAATAGTCAAATTAGCTAGAATTGCCTGTCCTTAAGTCCAATTCTAGATACAGGGGCAAAATGGTGATTTTGGGTCAAAACGGTGTCCGTCGTTGGACCCACTTTGTACCGAAAAGCATGTCAAAGTCTATAGTCTCTAAAGTAACCAAACTATATGTCTACAGGTCCAGTTTTTTGATACAAACCCAACCATATGTCCAAAGTTGGATTCCGGCGGGCTGTACACAAAATCGCCCGTTGAGTCGAATCGTGGGCCCCGTAAAACGGTGATCCGATCAACTGTCTCAGAATCGGACCAAACTTGGCATACAGGACCAAAAAAATGATACGGTCCTGTTGGCGCAAGTTTTATCTCGATCTGACGAACATGCACAAAGTAATTGGAAAGTTTGTACAGAGGCCGATACGGTAAATTTTGACGGATACACATCAAATTCGTCTGGCACACGTAACTAATTTGAATTCCGTCAAAGCCCACATGTCCACGAAGCTGATACGCACCTTTCGATGCTTTCGGCTCGCGTTCATGTCGCTCAGATTGGCGGGACGCACGTCGTATCGAAGGTTTTTAAT
>JANAVB010018198.1:7346693-7409193 GCA_029216955.1 Iris pallida
TTAATTCCTTTTTCACCCAAACCAATTGCAATGGGTTCTAATTTTACTCTTGCTATTGGTATCAAGAAATCTCAGCTTGGGAGCAAATTGGAGGAGTTGGCTATCAAGAAGAACACCTCTTTGTGGAGCTTTTTGAAGGATTTGATACGTATAGGTAACTTCCATTCCACACCATAGAATTCTAATTTTATTGCATATCTAGGGAGCCCTAGGCCTAAACTAACTGTAGGAATAGGAAGCCCTAAAATTTGTGTCCATTTTGTGTCCTATTTGGACACATATCAGCCCATGTTAGCAAGTGTTTGATAAAATGCCCCAATGGGCATTTCGTATGATTTTTAGGAAAGTGTTTGAATAGGAAATTAGGTTTTGGTGTCGCTTACACGTTTCTGGTGTCCTTATGTCCTTTTTGTGTCATGTTGAGTCTACACGGACATGCGAACACACTGTCGCACGCGTGCGTGCACAGGCACTATACATGCCCTGTATTTCGGGGGACACAGCGCCCTGGACACAGCTCTCCGATACGTGAAATTTGGCGTGTGTCTCAGGGCTGACACTGACACGGGGCTCCCTAAGTTTCAGAGCCCCACGTGTTGTGTCGAACACGCACGAGCGCGTGCACTGATATTGCACTGTGCCGAGTGCTTTCAGTTTTGAGCACTGATACGCGTGTCCTGTGTCATGCACACGTATCGTGGACACGTGGCAGGGTGTCCTAACCCTAGCCCTATACTTGGTCGACACTTGGACACGACCACGTGGTCTATGTCGTGTCGTGTCGTGTGTACGGACACTGTGAACACGTACACGAGGCTTAGTTTCCTACTGTGTCCAGTTTCCTGTTTTGGGTTTTATTTCAGTTTGGACACTTTGTGTCCACTTGGTTGGACACAAATAGATTGTGTGACATGTATACGTAGTATATTCACATTACCAACCATTAGTTTAGTATTTTAACTCGATTTTGATGTTGAATTCTCATTTTCCTAATTAATTCCTGATATCCTTGTATCAGTCCTATTTCTCCCTGTTTTCAGATTTTTAATGTGAATTTTAGCATTGATTTTAACCTAGCTAATGCGGTTAATTTCATGTAATTAAAGCTCTAATATGTACACCTATATGCTCACTAGTTGTGTATCGATTTTGGGGTTAATTGGATGTGTTTTGGCTCATAAAACTGGGAATAAAGTGTTAGGCTAAAAACTGGGTTTGAGTTAATGGTTTAAACTAATTTTTGGGTTTTATTTGAGAACTGTGGAATGATTCCAGTGTTGTAAACCTGAGCATGGTTGGCTGGACTGTTTTAATCTGAATTTTGTGGACTGTGAAATGAACTTCTATGTGGAAATCTGAACTGGAATTGATTTCTATTCTTTTCTTCACTGTTTTAATTCCAGATTTACATTGTATACACTTCACTGATTTTCACTTTTTCCTACATGTTACACACACACACACAAGCAATCACACAATCTTGAAATCCCTCTCACACTCACTGATTTTCCCTTCACATTACCACTGTTTTCCCATTCCTTGTTTTCAGTATACACACACACACACTCTTGTATATACACTCATGTCTCACTCTTCACACACACACTTTCTTGAACACTCATCACACACATGTTTCCTCTCACATACCCATGACACACACAATTTCATTTCTCATGTATATATATATATATATATATATATATATATATATATATATATATATATATATATATGTATATGTATTGAGGTATATATGTATAGGTATCTTATATATATAATGTGTGTGTCTATATATATTTTAGATATTCATGTAGGTGTATTGCACATATAGATAACCTATATGTTATGAATTCCTATATTAGATTATATTAATATAGTAATATGTGTATTATTTAAATATAGGTATAGTCTTTGTAGATGTGATTTATGGTTGGCTTTAGGCATGGCTTAGCCTATGGCCTAGTCTCTTAGCCTATGACCTATGTGAGTGTCTGTGTGTCAGTGTGGAGCCTAGATTAGACTTGTGTAGCCTTGTTAGACTTAGAATAGTCTTGTTAGACCTAAAATAGACTAGCTAGACTAGTTTGACTTAGGTTGACTTGGTTGACCTAGTTTGACTTCTAGGGTTGACCAGAGTTGACCAAGAGTTGACTTTGGTCTAGATTGACCTAGATTCATGTAGTATGCATCGTAGTGCATCTTATCACTATTCTGGACTTGTTGTGACTTGTGCTGTTCTAATAGGAGCCAGACACCACTCCTCGGACAGTACTTTCGTCTTGGACATTCAGTTAGCAGGCGAGTACATTCTCTGATCTTTTCATACTTATCTGGACTATATTCTTGCTCTAGATTACTTTACATGATGCTGACACGTATTTTCACGGATTAGTACTATATGGATCCCTTCCTGAGATGTTATCCCTCTACGGGTGCATCGAGTATTTTATGTTCATGTACTTTATTATGTGCATCAGGTACTCCTTGTACTCGTACTAGTTCATGTTTTTACATGTTCTTATGTGCTTTCATGTGCCTCATGTACTACTCATTACATGAGTCACGTATCTTTAGCTGTATTCATGTGCTTATAACGTAACTTGAATGGATCCTTGTGTATTGATTGGGACGGGATGAGTAAAATTGGTTATGTGATCATTATCCCCAGTAGCTGTATAAATGTGCCTCTTAGTTGTATTCATGTGCCCCTAAGCCGTTTACATAACCATATTGTACTCTAAATCACTTAACCACTTACAGTCTCTACTTATCATGTATTTACTTTCAGTTACAAATATCTTCTGTTTACTCGTACTTTCTTTTCAGCACTTTCTGTATTTTACTCTATTGCATGATTTATACTCCTAACCTGTTATGAACTGTTGAGAGATATGTGCTCGTTTCTATCCTGACTGGACCTGTTAAAATTTTTACAGTGAATGATGAGGCTCTGGTGTCTACCCCTCTTGGTGCAGCATTAGACATCACTAGTGGCTTGGACCTACTAGCAGTTGATGATACTTTTCTAGATTAGGATGTCTTTATCTTTCTGGGTTCTGTATTGAGTTTCTGAGATGTTATTTGGTTATGTACTTATTTAGACACTTAGAACTCTGGGTTGTATCTCTGTGTTTTATTTCTGGATATTTATCTATCTTTTCTTTCATGTTCTACCTTAGATGTGATTGAGATATATTCTGTTATGTCACCCCCATTCGGGAAGTATAACTGTTTATTACCCTTATCTGTTAGATGTTGTGACCTAGGACAGCGTTTTACCGCCGACACTGCGACGTAGGCTGGACGTACCCACGTCTCGTGCCCTTACTCTAGGGTGCAGGTCGTGACACGTTTTTAGTGATGGTCCATGCAGGTCGAGTTTTTGTAGTGGTATTCAAACTAGTATATCACTACAGCCTGCAGTAGGATTAGGATATTTTTTTAAGGGTACTCAATCGCAGTTAGGATTCCTTGAAAGATTCTTGGGACGACCCTTGAGAATCTTATTTAAACTTCAATTTGAAATACTTTTCCTTGTTTTGTTCGCTCTCACTCCTTGATTATTGAATTTGATTTTGTTGGATCGTTGTCGATTTTGATTTTCCTATCGAGATGAATTTTAAGGCCTGATACGATATTTTATGAATATTGACGGGAATACAGGGATGGTAAAACGTCTTCTTGATTATGGAACATGTAGTTTATCGTAGCCATATTAGCTGGCGTGGCGGAAACATGGAGACCTGGCTTTGGATGTACGTATCTTGGTTATGAGATTTGAAAATTCTCGCAGCTATACTAGTCGGCATAGCGAGATTTCTAGACGACATGATTGTAGAGGTGCATACCCTAGTTATGGAATCTATCGTTATTCGCAGCCTTGCTTACTGGCATGGCGAGGACTCTGAGTAACATGATTTTTGACAAACGCATATGATTATCAGATTGTATCTTGAGAAGGTTTTTAAACATATCATCTCTATCGTACCATTCTGTTGTATAAATTGTACCCCATCATCAAATAACTTAGGAGTAGGAGTATGAGTATGAGTAGCTTAGCTATTATTATAACCATGTGTAACTTCTTGCTATAAATTCTTTCTAATACAATGAATCGGTGATTTTGCTAGACCTTGACTTAGATTTGATATTGTAACTCTGGTTTCAAAATGGTTCCCTCTTTTAAACAGATAAGCAGAACAGATTTTATCAATATTTTCTCTTGCCATTATTTCTTGTATTACCTTAAAATATATATATAGTGGACATAGATGCTTGCCTGACACGTATGCATGCTACACTTGTTTACCAACCTATCTAAATGCATGTTAATATGATTGATGTTAAGTTCTCAAAATCCCAATAATTCTAATATAGGACAGTATCAATGACTAGTTCTCCGTTTCCCCAGATTAAATTCGTAATTTAAATTTAAATTTCATGTTATTAGTTTTGCTTACATCACTACACGTGTATGTTATATACAGGATTTCATTTCTTAAAGAAATTGGTTGAGTTTTGTGTTGAATTGTCAAATCTGAGACTGTGTACATAGTAAACCCTTAACCTTGGATTCTAAGTGTTTAGTTCAAATTGTAGTTTTAAATTGTAATATTTTGAGCCGTATACATGGTTGTGTGCAGGTATATAATGTTAGGTTCATACTCTTACATGTTAGGTTGTGGTTGTGGTAAATATTGAGTTGGTTTTGATGTTCGAATTTCTCCTAAATTTTGAAAACTGAATACATGTTAACATTTTTTTCATTGCTTTCAAATGTGTAGTTCAATTTCGGATTAATATGTAATGTTGAACTAAAACTGAATGATTGAACCCTTTATTTCAAGTTTTAACCCATGTACACTTGACATTAATGTTCACAACTGCCATGAAAACCTAACCCTTCATCTCTATGTTATGTTCATGTAGCCATATAGATATACTTATATATACGGTTAGCCATACATGTTATGAGTAAATAGCTTATGCCTTGTAGATTACTTAACCAATATGCCATGAATAGTGTAACTTGATAGCTGTAGTTGAGACCCAAATCCTCCTATACACTTTCATGTATATTTCACACACGCAAACCACATGACCCTTACATAATGCTATCTTTTCCCTCTCTAACACTCTCTCCTTCTATATATATTATATTGTGATTGGATTCAATGCTATTGACTTTCGTTCCTTAAACTGGTGGTTCCGATTTTCTTAAAATAGTACCTCTTTATAGATGATTAGTAGTTAACTTATTTTATTTTTGATAATTACCGGTTTTCAAATAGGATAGTAGACTGCCATACAGCCTTAATGATTGTTGTGTTTTTATCCTTTCCAGTATGGCACCCATGACCCGAGCCTGTCGCCTGAGAGCAACTGCAGTTACTGATAGTGTGCTTCCACCTCCTATTACTCAGGAGGTAGTGACCCCTCAGGCTGACCCAAGGGTAGTGGCACCTCCCGCCATCGAGGTGGTGTTAGCATCCTTACCAGAGAGTTTCCCTCCACCACCTGTTACCCAGGAGAGAGCTGCAGTCTCATCTGAGACCAAGAGTCCTTCCCCGCCTCCTCCTCTGCCTCCAGGAGCGGTACCCCATACCATACCTTCGGCATATTTGTTTCCTGACGGAGCTCAGATATCTAAACTTCTCCGGGATGTGTTGGAGACATAGAGAGTTCAGACTGAGATCCTGAAGGAGCAGGGCCGCGGGATCCAACTACTGTCGGATTTGGTACATTCAGGGGGAGAGCCTAGTTCTAAGAGTCCGAGGAGCAGTGTATACCCAGAGCCCCGTGAGCACCCAGACTATCAGCCTAGACCACCCTACCCAGTCCAGACTCTTGTTCAGCAGAGGCCAGCTGAGAGAGTGCCTACATGCACCTTCTGTAAGAAGCCTGGACATGTGTGGGACAATTGTAGGAAAAGAAGAGGGGTGTGCCTGTTGTGTGGGTCGGCTGCACATAGGCTGCGAGACTGTCTTGCTGCACTTATCCCAGCCAAGACTCCGCCTTCGGGAGGGAGTTCCAGCCACCAGACCTAGTTGGAGGTGAGTCTTTAACCTATATCTTAGCCAGTCTTTGAAATTGATGCACCCTACCATATTGTTGTATATTTTGATACCTTATGATTGCTCTTGATCTAATATGACTAGAATGGCTAGATGAGACCTCAGACTGATCCTACTTACCAAATCCTATATGATATCCTTCCAATTGCATGATTTAGATAATTTCTCTTTTGACCTTGATTGTTTGGGTTTGACCTAGAAGAGGTGCAATCATCTTAATTTCGAGGACAAAATTTTTCTAAGGTGGGTAGGATTGTAACACCCAGTTTCCCAAATGAGGGTAATTTTGAAATTTTGTGATTTTAATCTTTTAATAGTGATATTTAACTCATGATATGAATTTTGGAATTTTTTAAATCATTTTAAAACTATTTTAAATCATGACTTATGATTTTGGTGTTTGATAGTGTAACACTAGAGACAGCCTAACCTAGAGCCTAGCCATGAGATTAGGGTGTTTCATTTATCATTTCCAGTTCGAGGGTACTTTTGTCATTTTGAATTTAATTGAATTTTAATATATATTATTTGGAATTTAATGTATTATTAAAAATGGTGAGATTTTAATATTATTTAATTGATTGCCATGTTTTATGATTAACCTAACTTGGTTTGGACCTAACCTAGATTGGTCACAGCTAGTCTTAGCTAACCATGGTTAGTGATAGTTAGTATTAATTATATTTATTAGAATTTTTAGTGATTTTTAGTATATTTGTTTTGGTGCTATAATTGACTTTGACTAGTGTTGACTAGGAGACTAACCTAGGTCATGACCACTTGGTTAGGTTAAGTAACCTTAGCTTGACCTAAGTTAGTAAGGTTTAACTCTTTGGAACTTGTTTGGAGAGATTAGAAATTGATTAGGCTAGAATGGCTTATGACTTCATAAGTCATGACTAATGACTTGAGCCTTAAAGCCCATAGGCCCACACCATGTAGCCAAACCCTAACCCTAATCAGCCCATGGCTGGTCATATTGGTCTCTCCCATCCTATTTAATACTCCTCAAAGTTAGGGCTAGCCTCCATTAGGAATTTTGCCAAGTTTTAGAAAGAGGTAAGCCCCCATCTTCAATAAATCATAGAAAATCCATTTTAATTCCTTTTTCACCCAAACCAATTGCAATGGGTTCTAATTTTACTCCTCTTGCTATTGGTATCAAGAAATCTCAGTTTGGGAGCAAATTGGAGGAGTTGGCTATCAAGAAGAACACCTCTTTGTGGAGTTTTTTGAAGGATTTGATACATATAGGCAACATTCATTCCACACCATAGAATTCTGATTTTATTGCATATCTAAGGAGCCCTAGGCCTACCCTAACTATAGGAATAGGAAGCCCTAAAATTTGTGTCCATTTCGTGTCCTATTTGAACACGTATCAGCCCATGTTAGCAAGTGTTTGATGAAATACCCCAATAGGCATTTCGTGTGATTTTTAGGAAAGTGTTTGAATAGAAAATTAGGTTTAGGTGTCTCTTACATATTTTTAGTGTCCTTGTGTCATTTTTGTGTTGTGTTGAGTCTACACGGACACGCGAATACACTGTCGCGCGTGCGCGTGCACAGGCACTGTGCATGCCCTGCATTTCGGGGGACACAACGCCCTGGACACGGCTACCCGACATGTGAAACTTGGTGTGTGTCTCAGGGTCGACACTGACACAGGGCTTCCCAAGTTTCAGAGCCCCACGTGTCGTGTCGGACACGCACAAGCATGTGCACTGATATTGTACTGTGCCGAGTGCTGTCAGTTTTGGGCACTGATACGTGTGTCCTGTGTCACGCACACGTATCATGGACACGTGGCAGGGTGTCATAACCCTAGCCCTATACTTGGTCGACACTTGGACACGACCACGTGGTCTGTGTCGTGTCGTATCGTGTGCACGGACACTGTGAACACGTGCACGAGGCTTAGTTTCCCACTGTGTCCAGTTTTCTATTTTGGGTTTTGTTTCAGTTTGGACACTTTGTGTCCACTTGGTTGGACACAAATAGATTGTGTGACACGTATACATAGTATATTCACATTACCAACCATTAGTTTAGTATTTTAACTCGATTTTGATGTTGAATTCTCATTTTTCCAATTAATTCCTGATATCCTTGTATCAGTCCTATTTCTCCCTGTTTCCATATTTTTAGTGTGAATTTTAGCATTGATTTTAACCTAGCTAATGCTGTTATTTTCATGTAATTAAAGCTTTAATATGTACACCTATATGCTCACTAGCTGTGTCGATTTTGGGGTTAATTGGATGTGTTTTGGCTCATAAAACTGGGAATGAAGTGTTAGGCTAAAAATTGGGTTTGAGTTAATGGTTTAAACTGATTTTTGGGTTTTATTTGAGAACTATGGAATGATTCCAGTGTTGTAAACCTGAGCATGGTTGGCTGGACTGTTTTAATCTGAATTTTGTGGACTGTGAAATGAACTTCTATGTGGAAATCTGAACTGGAATTGATTTCCATTCTTTTCTTCACTGTTTTAATTCCAGATTTACATTGTATACACTTCACTGATTTTCACTTTTTCCTACATATTACACACACACACAAGCTATCACACACTCTTGAAATCCCTCTCACACTCACTGATTTTCCCTTCACATTACCACTGTTTTTCCATTCCCTGTTTTCAGTATACACACACACACTCTTGTATATACACTCATGACTCACTCTTCACACACACATACTTTCTCGAACACTCATCACACACATGTTTCCTCTCATATACCCATGACACACACATTTTCATTTCTCATGTCTATATATATATGTATTGAGGTATATATGTATAGGTATCTTATATATATAATGTGTGTGTCTATATATATTTTAGATATTCATGTAGGTGTAGTGCACATATAGATAACCTATATGTTATGAATTCATATATTAGATTATATTAATATAGTAATATGTGTATTATTTAAATATAGGTATAGTCTTTGTAGATGTGATTTTTGGTTGGCTTTAGGCATGGCTTAGCCTATGGCCTAGTCTCTTAGCCTATGGCCTATGTGAGTGTCTGTGTGTCAGTGTGGAGCCTAGATTAGACTTGTGTAGCCTTGTTAGGCTTAGAATAGTCTTGTTAGACCTAAAATAGACTAGTTAGACTAGTTTGACTTAGGTTGACTTGGTTGACCTAGTTTGACTTCTAGGGTTGACCAGAGTTGACCAAGAGTTGACTTTGGTCTAGGTTGACCTAGATTCATGTAGTATGCATCGTAGTGCATCTTATCACTATTCTGGACTTATTTTGACTTGTGCTGTTCTAATAGGAGCCAGATACCACTCCTCGGACAGTACGTTCGTCTTGGACATTCAGTTAGCAGGCGAGTACATTCTCTGATCTTTTCATACTTATCTGGACTATATTCTTGCTCTAGATTACTTTACATGATGCTGACACGTATTTTCACGGATTAGTACTATATGGATCCCTTCCTGAGATGTTATCCCTCTACGGGTGCATCGGGTATTTTATGTTCATGTACTTTATCATATGCATCAGGTACTCCTTGTACTCATACTAGTTCATGTTTTTACATGTTCTCATGTGCTTTCATGTGCCTCGTGTACTACTCATTACATGAGTCACGTATCTTTAGCTGTATTCATGTGCTTATAATGTAACTCGAATGGATCCTTGTGTATTGATTGGGACGGGGGGAGTAGAATTGGTTATGTGATCATTATCCCCAGTAGCTGTATAAATGTGCCTCTTTGTTGTATTCATGTGCCCCTAAGCCGTTTACATAACCATATTGTACTCTAAATCACTTAGCCACTTACAGTTTCTACTTATTATGTATTTACTTTCAGTTACAAATATCTCATGTTTACTCGTACTTCCTTTTCAGCACTTCCTATATTTTACTCTATTGCATGATTTATACTCCTAACCTGTTATGAACTGTTGAGAGATATGTGCTCGTTCCCGTCCTAACTGGACCTGTTGAAAATTTTACAGTGAATGATGAGGCTCTGGTGTCTACCCCTCTTGGTGCAGCATTAGACATCACTAGTGGCTTGGACCTACTAGCAGTTGATGATACTTCCCTAGATTAGGATGTCTTTATCTTTCTGGGTTCTGTATTGAGTTTATGAGATGTTATTTGGTTATGTACTTATTTAGACACTTAGAACTCTGGGTTGTATCTCTGTGTTTCATTTCTGGATATTTATTTATCTTTCCTTTCATGTTCTACCTTAGATGTGATTGAGATATATTATGTTATGTCACCCCCATTCGGGGAGTATAACTGTCTATTACCCTTATCTGTTAGATGTTGTGACCTAGGACAACGTTTTACCGCCGACACTGCGGCATAGGCTGGACGTACCCACGTCTCGTGCCCTTACTCTAGGGTACGGGTCGTGACACGACGAACCCACGAATCGTCAATGCGATAACCGTCGCGAGGCGGATCACACATCATCGGAATCGGCATCGTCGGATGGGAGGCCATGGAGTACTGAATGTCGTGGATGGAGTTGCTGAGCGCACTCATCTGCAGAGTAGTGTGGTCGTCCATCTGTGTCCAGCGATCATCCATCTCGGCCCAGCGCTCGTCCTCTAAACGGAAGCAATCGCGAAGCATAGTCTGAAGAGATCCAGGATAGCAATGGACTCGGGAGCCGGTGAATCTGGAGCAGCAAAGGGTGTAGGAGAATCAGGCTCCTCTGCAGCATCTAACTCAAAAGAGGCTATAGCAGCAACAGTTCTCCTTGCCTTAGTCAGAAAGGCAGGAGGGGACAAGAACTGACACTGATCCAATGAAACATGAAAGGCACGAAAGATCAAAGGAAGATATATGAAATAAACCAAAGATTTTGGTTAGGCCTAGCACGAATCATCCAATCCATCATCGTGCGAGGGAAGTTGAAGGGGACACAAAAGTGGAGAAAGAAGAGAGCAGTTATCTTAAAGTAATTAACTTCATCTGTTGATCCAGCTTTTGGCAAGACTGAAGAAAATATAATTCGATGAAGTTCATAAAAATGATTATTGAGATATTTAGCCATAAGTTTTCGAGGGGAAGGATTTGGAGAACAAAGATCACCCTTAAAACTTTCCAACGTGGTCTCTCCGGGGAAAACAAAGTCCTGGGCATCATCAAGCCGTTCCCAAGTGTTTGTGTCGGGCAAACCAAGTAGGTCGGCTAACTCCAAATCATCAAAAGATATGTCTACACCGGCAACACGTGAATAGATGCATGTGCGGTCATAAGTCATATTGCAATAAAATATTTGTATGGCATTCACATATATCAGTTCACGAGTTGCAACAAGCTCATCAAGACATAAGTCACAAAAATTAGGAAGAAAATCAAAAAACATCGTAAACTTAATAGGGTATCCCGCAAAGACATGACGATGACGAAAGTCGGAGAACCATGCGTTGGACGCATCTAAGGACACAAAAAGACGGTCATCGTATGTGCCGGCATTTTGGGTGGAGGTGGATTAAAAAGAGGGTGCACCAAGTTAGGAGGAGGATGAGGAATAGCTTGTAGTGGAGGATTAGGTTGAGGGTTTGGGTTAGGTTTAGTAGAGGATTCACCAATACTTCTCCTTGGCCTTTTACCCCTGCCAAGCAACCTAGGAGCCATGGAAAAAAAATTGAGATGTGAAGAGAAAGAGAGGGATATACCTTAGAAGAGATCTAAGATAGAGGAGAATAACTCCAAAATTGACTTCCTTGAGTTTGGAGAAAATTTTCCCAAGGATTGGAGCCTTCTAAGGTTAGGGTTTTGGAAGAAATATGTGTGGAGATGTAGGAAGAAGACAATGGAGGAGAGAGAGAGATAATTTCGAATTTATGTTCCTTTGGTCGGCTGGTCGGGTGAAATATCGGCCATCGGATGAAGAAAAGATGGACGAATGAGAGTGGTCTGAGGTTCTGGAACAAGGAGACCGAACTCGGCCCGAACTCTGGGTGGGGCAGAGTTCGGCCCGAGCTCTGGTCCCTTGGACTAGAACTTCAAGCAGGAAATAAAAAATGATATTGAAATAAATTTGAATAAATGGGCAAAGATATGAATAAAAACAAGATTGAAAATTAGAATTTTTCAAATGAGGCAGGCTATAAATAAAATTTAACCATATAATAACTAAGGAGTTATGACATAAATCAATATGGTGAAGCTGCTATGGGGTAGCTGCAGGGGCCGGATCCTAGCTAGCGGTAGTCCGAAGACTAGTGCCCCGTGTCGCTTAGGCTTTTAAGCCTTGTTGTCAGAAGGACCCTTTCGGCTTGTACCCATAGCAAAGTCAGCATAGAGAATCGTGACATAATCGATAATTATGCAAGCCAATTTAATGTATAACCATTTCATCTAAAATTCCTAATTCCCGATAAAGAAAATTGAATCGCTCCTCGGATAATGGTTTTGTAAAGAAATTGGCCAACTGATGAACAGTGTCAATAAATTCTAAATTAATAGTGCCATTCTGTTGGTGATCACACAAAAATGGTGACGTATTTCAATATGTTTCGTGCGTGAGTGATATATGGGGTTCTTAGTGAGATTTATAGCACTAGTGTTGTCACAAAATATAGGAATGTATATAAAAGATAAATTATAGTCTTCAAGGATTTGCTTCATCCACAGAATTTGTGCACAACAACGACCAGCTGCGATATATTCAGCTTCTATTGTGGATAGTACGGCAGAATTCTGCTTCATGCTAAACCAAGATACTAGAGCCTTTTCTAATAAATGACACGTGTCGCTTGTACTTTTACGGTCGATCTTGCATCTAGCAAAATCAGCATCAGAGTACTCAATAAGGTCAAATGGTGTTAATTTGGGATACCATAGGCCCACTGTAACCGTGCCCTTAAGGTATCGAAAGATATGTTTAACAGCGGACATGTGTGATTCCTTAGGATTTGTTTGATATCTAGCACACATGCAAACGCTAAACATAATATCAGGGCGACTAGCAGTTAAATAAAGTAGACTGCCTATCATACCTCGATACTTACGTTGATCAACAGGTTTATCGCTTTCATCTGGTTCTAGTTTGGTTGTAGTAGCCATTGGGGTGCCGATTGGTTTGACGTTGTTAAGGTCAAATTTCTTCAGCATGTCCTTTGTATACTTTGACTGACAGATGAAAGTTCCATTTGATGTTTGTTTGACTTGCAGTCCAAGAAAGTAATTGAGCTCTCCCATCATGCTCATTTCAAACTCGGTCTGCATACACGTAGCAAAATCTTGACAGAGAGTTTCATCAGTAGAACCAAATATAATATCATCAACGTAAATTTGCACCAAGAGAATAGTGTCTTTGAAAGATTTTATAAAGAGTGTAGTGTCAACTTTTCCTTTTGAAAAACCTTTTTCAAGCAAGAAATAGCTTAGCCGTTCATACCAAGCTCTAGGGGCTTATTTGAGGCCATATAGCGCTTTCTTGAGTTTGAAAACATGGTCGAGAAATTTATGATTTTCAAAACCAGGGGGTTGTTTTACAAAAAACTTTCTCCTTAATAAATCCATTCAAGAAAGCACTTTTACATCCATTTGAAACAGTTTAAAGTTTTGAAAGTTAGCAAATACACAAAGCATCTGAATGGATTTAAGTCTTGCAACAGGAGCATACGTCTCATCGTAGTCAATACCTTCCTCTTGGTTGTATCCTTGAGCTACTAGATGAGTTTTGTTGCGTGTAACTGAACCATCTTCATTTACTTTGTTTCGAAAAACCAATTTCGTACCAAAAATCGAATGATTAGCTGGACTAGGAACGAGTTCCCAAACTTGGCTCCTCTCGTATTGGTTGAGTTCTTCTTGCATGGCAGAAATCCAAAACTCATCATTAAAAGCTTCTAAAATGTTTTTCGGCTCAATTTATGAAATGAAGGCAGTACTAGCAATGGAGTCTCTTAATGATGATCTAGTACTTACTCCGCGTGATACCTCACCGATAATCAAGTTTTCTGGATGTGACGGCTTGAAAGAGAATTTCTTTGGCAAGCCCTCCAGAGAATTGGTTTCAGTGGTGGTACTCATCGGAGTAGAAGTTGATGGTTCAACATCATCATCAAGAGTAGTTGCTACACTGTTATCCTCATCAAAAGTCACATTGGTAGACTCCTCCACAATTAATGATCGTTTGTTGAACACTCTATTTCCTTGCTCTTGGCAGCATAGCCAAGAAATATACCATCGTCAGCTTTGGCATCAAATTTGCCTAAGTTGTCTTTGGTGTTAAGGATAAAACATCGACAATCAAAAACTCTAAAATATGAAACATTTGGAGTTCTTCCAAACCAAAGCTCATAGGGTATTTTCTTCGTAATAGGACAAATGAGCACCCTATTTAAAATATGGCAAGCTGTACTGACAGCTTCAGCCCAAAAATATTTTGGAAGAGAAAATTTATTTAACATGACTCTAGCCATATCGCCAAGAGTCCTATTCTTTCACTCCACAATACTATTTGTTGAGGAGTTCTTGGACAAGAAAACTCATGATTAAAGCCATTTAAATCACAAAACTTTTCAAAATCAGTATTTTTGAATTTGCCTCTATGATCACTTCGGATTCGAGTAATCATGTAGCCTTTTTCATTTTGAAACTTTTTAGCAAAAATCTTGAAAACAGAAATGGCATCACTTTTGTTTGTAAGAAAGAAAACCCAAGTAAATCTAGAAAAGTCATCTACTATAACAAAAGCGTAGAGTTTTCCACCAAGACTGGCTACTCTACTAGGACCGAATAAATTCATATGAAGTAATTGCAAGGGTCTAGTAGTACTTATATAGTTTATGGAATGAAATGTGGACTTGGTTGCCTTATTCAACTCATATTCGGCACATACTGTGTCCTTTTTGAATGTGATGTCGGGCAAGCCTCTAACTAGCTTCTTAGTCGATAGCCTGGATATAGTATCTATATTGGCATGACCAAGACGCTGGTGCTACGGTAATCTCTCATCCTTGTGAGCATAGAGACATCTTCCTGCACTGTTAGTATCTCTAGATAGATAAAAAATGTAAATGTTATCCTCTCTTATCCCTTCAAAAGCGATGTCTCCTGTTGACCTATCATAAATATAGCATTTATTTTGTCCAAAGTTAATATCATATCCATGATCAGCAAGATGACTAATGCTGAGCAGGTTATGCTTTAACTCGGTCACTAGGTAGACATCCTTTATTACAGGAGAAGGAAGATGACCAATACTACTATTACCTATAATATACCCTTTTAGGTTGTTGTCGAAGGACGCATATTCTTTTCTCTTCATCGATAGTGATGCAAAAAGATTTGCGTCTCCCGTCATATGTCGCGAGCATCCACTATCGAGAATCCACTTACTTTTAGTTGAGGAAGGAAGGTCCACCTACATCAAGAGTATATGTGACCTTTGGTACCCATGTTCTTGAGGGTCCTAAAAAGTTAGTTTTTGGCATCCATGCATATATATTCCTATCTACTAATCTCCTAACTCTACATTATGGAGAGATGTGTCCATGCAATCCACAATAGGTACAAATAGCATTCCTATTTATGTTAGGAGCATGTTGATGATGTCTATGTGTAGCATGATAGGAGTGGTGTGGAGCATCATAATAATGACTATATGAAGCAGCAGGATGATGATTGTATCTATATGCAGTGTGGTGGCAATTTTGTTTATGTGCAACATAGTGATGATTATATCTATGTGTAGCATGGTGATTATGTGTTATATTAGAATGATGAGAATAACGTCTGCGTGCATGTGGTTTGTGTGCTTTATGGAAGTGGGTGTACATGTAAGCATGTTTGTGTACTGCAGGTGGATGACGTGTTTGACTAGTTTGAGTAGTGTTGTGCTTTATATGTGTCTCATGTGATTGGGTTTGAGGTTGAACAACCTGTTTTCCTAATCTAGTCTCTAATTTCTTAGAGACAGCCTGCAGTTCACTAATCTTAGTATTCAAACCATAAATCTTAGTAATAGAGATCTTATGTCTATTCTTTTCTTCAACAAGCTCAGTGTTGAGTGCTGTGATCTCTTGTGTTTGCTTTTCAATACGTGCTTCGGCATCATATATGCTTAATTTAAGCTTAGATACCTCATTTGTGACTTCCGTGGGTAAAGTGTTTCTATTATTATCAAGCAATGAAGAGAGTCTTTGAATCTCGACTTTATGAATTTTGATCTTCTCCTTGGTATGTTTATATTTACCAATGACTTTCTTGTGGTCATTGAGTAAATCATTGAATGCATCGCCAAGTTCACCTAAAGTTGCTCAGTATGACCCAACGTACATCATCCTATACTCAAGAATAATAAAAATACAGACTCCAGTATACAAAAAATAGTAAAACTCCAAGCAGCTGTGAACTTGAACCAATGAGCTGAGTAGATTGATTTCGAGCTCGATGTGTCAAATTGGACTATGACAAATATTTTTTTGTTAATTTTCAAGATTAGGTTGACTGTGATCCGATTTGGGTCAACAACACCATCATACCAAAATACATCAACATGAATGTCATTGGACGTCCCGCATGACTACATGGGCTTGGGCTTGGTTCGGGTCCAGTCCAGGCTAGTTTGGTACAACCGGGTTTCCTAAAATTCAATAATCTAATTAATAAATAAATAATTAAACTATAAGGGTTAACTCGCAACTTGGCCTGGTTTTTCTAGTTAGGACATCACTATGGCTCGGCCTTCCCTACCAGGACTAATACACTAGTCAAAGCACGCCATTGCACTATCCGTGCCATGATTCCTAGTCACCTTGTACTCCAAATCTCAACTATGACTAAGACCATTCTATCGTAGTAATTAACTAATTAATTATTTATAAAATCTAAAAAATTACCATTTAAATAATAATAAAATATTTCAAAATTTTTGGAAAGGGGAGCTACAAATCTACCCACCTTAAAAATAATTTTGTCCTCGAAATTCTAATTCATAACTATTCCTTAAATTTAAAACGGAAATCTACTATTACCTTAATCTCCTTAAATTTTAATTCCTCAAAAATAGTTTATATCATCTTCCTAGTCATTTTGTAACTACAAAACCCCGAGGACTTCTACCCACATTTGGTCACACTACTCCCTCGAAACACATGACGTCATAACATTATAATCCTCCAGCTAATTGCTAAAATTAACTACCGACAGATATCTATAGCATAAGGCATCTACAATCCTCTCATATCTATCAAGCAACCCAAAATTTAACAAGCAACAAATTTACACAAGTAGCTAAGAAATATTGACAAATTCTAATAAGCATGACCATTCGCCACTCTGAAATAAGAAAGACAGGAAGATGAGGAAGAATAATTGGAAGAAAATATGAAATTTCAAGAGCGGTAGAGCGTATCCAATGATACAGGTAGAAAGAGAGTTTATGAACCATTGACTTATTTGCTAGATTGGGCTACTCTAGTCTAGTCACTTGCCCCTTCGTTCATATAGGAGCTTGCAATCCGTGCAATACAGAAGTTCCATTCTCGAAATTCTAAACAAGGTTCCATAATAGAACGAAATTTGAGAAATCAAGATTGTGATCTATCTGTGGTTATCTAAACACACGAGCAAGGGATATAAATGCAATACAAGATCGTATCGCGACTTTCGGGTAGATAGAATCAGGGTTATGAATGACATCACACTCTATGAGGTGGAGACTTCATAGTAGGTATAGGGACTTATTTCAAATAGTTCGATTTTATAGTCCAAATATGGTGGTATGCCTGGATGGATTTTACTGGGTCTTAATGGGTTCCCTGATTTGGACATCAACCGTTGATTGGATGAACCTTGGATTCCAATCTATATTGGCTGGACAAGATTCCAATGATAAAACTATTTCTACTTGTTTAGGGTAACCTAGCATAGGTTTCCACCCAAATGGTTGAGCTAGTTGCCAGTCAGGTTGGTTAGCTAGGTTCCTAAAGCCCAAAATACGCCTTCAGTGACTTTTGTGTTTAAGCAGCACATGAGGCCTCAATTGAGTGGCACACTAGTGGCATGTGCGTAGTAGGCTTCGAGTAAATTACAACCATATATTGGGTCGAATGAATTAAGTCAAGGTTGAGGCTCTAATGGATATGATTTGTGACATTATCAGTACTCTTTTTGGATATGATTTGTGACATTTGATAGACATGTTTTTATGCCTCAGTTTGGTATATGTCTTAGTTTAGTTTATTATTCAGCTTAGCATTTTATTTGTTTCAGCCTTATAGCATTTTCTTTCTTTATGCTTCATATAAACTGCCTGTGCCAAATATCATGCCTGTGTTATTTATACCATATATGTTTATCTAATTTTCTGTCAATATTTATACCATGCCTGTGTTGCAATAATGTTATAAATAATATCTTTATTCATATATTTTTTGTGTTTCTTCACTGATTGTTACTTATGCATTTATTGCGGGAGAGCTTTTCTCTTTTGTAATTATTTTGCTAAGTGACAACGGGGGAGAAATAAGATCTAACATCTTCATGGATAAGCTACAGGTTATGAACAATTTTTTTTATTTTATCTCTCGGTACTTTCGGAACACTTTTGACTTAATCAAAACCAAGATGTTATATCGGTCACGGTTTGTCAATTATCAAAATAGGGGAGATTGTTGGCCCATTGGTCATGGTTAAACCTGATTCTAATAATTGATCAAACTCTATCTCGATATACGAATCAATTCAGATATTTACTAACACCGTTTTGGACACTGATCAAAGATGGATATCTACTCCGTTCAAGACTGAAGCTATTTGCCACTCAAGAATGTATTTCCTTCAAAGCAATGTAATTTTTTATTTTATTGAGTCTAGGAATACATTGTACACCAAGTCGTACTGGCAAATAGGCTATCCGAAATCGTTTTTCAAAACTGACCTGTCTTTTTAAAATGACCTATGTTTTTGAAAAACATCTATTTTTCAAAAACCTTCTGAAGGACTTTTCAAAAAGCCAAAATTATTTTTCATAAAATCAACTGACCAAACCCTGACAGAACTTGGCCAGAGTTCGACCAGAGTTCGGCCAAGATGAACGTTATGTGAACGTTTGATTTTAAACTTGGTCTCCCTTCAGTTGCGGTTGGTTACAAAGAGTTCTGTCCGATTTCTGCCCGAATTCTGCCAGAGTTCTGCCTTTGGAAAAACTATAAATAGAGAAGGATTTCGATCTTTTCAAATCACCAATTCACTTTCAATCTCTTCTCTTCTAAAGCTTACATTTCTTCCAAAGAGTTCTAAAAAGCTTCCATTTTTAAATCCCAAGCCAGTTACAATCCTCTAGTCGATTTGCCAGTATGGTGCGGTCTAGAAGTTTCAGAGCGATTGTAATCAGAGGCTTGATTGAAGATTGACTCTTCATAATTAAAGTTGGTCGAGTTCTTCGTATCAAATCTCATGTCTATAGAAGTTGCAAGGACTTCGTATGAAAATTTGTGAGATTTTCCAATAGTGGATTCAATTGGAAGCTAGAGTTCTTCCGACTGGATTAGTCCTCACGAGAGGGAAACCAGTATAAATCTCTGTGTTTGCGTTTGCCTTCTGATCACTCTTTTATTACTGTCATTTATTTTGTGATTATTTTTATATCTGTGATCTAACTGCTAACAGGTTTTTTAATTAGCAATATTCCGCTGCCTACTCTATTCACCTCCCTATAGAGTATTCTGCTTTACGATTTCGTTCCTACAATTGGTATCAGAGCGGGTTATACAGGTAAAGCAAGGTAAAATTGTAGCTATATTCAGTTATTTTTTAATTGTTATATAGATCACAGATTTACACATGGCAACTGTGAAATTCACAAGTGAAGGCCAAGTCACAAACATACCTCCACTGTTTGACGGCACAAACTACACTTATTGAAAAACACTTATGAGTTTCTTCCTGAAATCTCTTGATTTTGACTTATGGTCTGTAGTTATTGATGGATACAAAAAGCCTCCTCGTATTAATGTTGATGGATTTTTAGTTGAAAACCCCCATAAAAAATATACAGAGGATGAAAAAAAAGGCCAGTCTTGACGCACATGCTATTAACGCTTTATTTTGTGTTTTAGATATAACTGAATTCAACAGGGTGTCTACCTGCACAACATCAAATGAAGTGTGAAAACTTCTCGAAGTAACCCATGAAGGAACAACACAAGTCAAGGAGTCAAAAATCAGCAGACTTACTCAGGATACGAGGCGTTCAAAATAAAGCCAAGTGAATCAGTCACTCAGATGTTTACGAGATTCTTGGATATTGTAAATCCTTTGTCTTCATTAGGCAAGGATTATAGTAACCATGAAAAGATTCGTAAACTTCTACGAGCTCTCACAAAGAACTGGATTCCAAAGGCTGCAACAATCATTGAAGGAAACGACCTCTCAACAATGTCTCTGGAAACACTCATGGGTAAGCTACTCACTCACGAGTTTGAACTTCAAGACTTTGAAGATGCTACACCAAAAGAGAAGTCATAGAAGTCGATCGCTCTCAAGGCTTAACATAGAAGAACTGTCGAAGATGATTCTGACGACAGCGACTTTGACTCTGAAGATCAAGCTCTTCTGGTAAGAAAATTCAAGAAGTTCATGAGATTTAATAGGAGAACAAAAGACAGCAACAGCAACAATAACGAGGAAGATCCTATTTGCTACAGATGCAAAAAGAAAGGACACATGAAGAAAGATTGTCCAACAGCATCATCATCATCAAAGGAAAGCAGCAAATATGACAAAGGCTACCTTAAGCGATCTACATCAAGAAAGTACGCCAACACAAGCATATGGCATGAAAGCGAAGCCAGCGATTCAGAAGACGAACAATCAGATGACGCTACAAATGTATGCTTGATGGCTTGCGATCATGTAATCACTAATCCTCTATTTGATCCTTATGATGATTTTACCTTTGAGTAACTAGGAGAGGCTTTCAGTGACCTGTTAAATAATTACAGAAAACTGCATAGTAAATATGAAACCTCTAAGAAGGTACTCAAAGAGTACAAAGGTGAAATAGGAAGACTTACCGACCAACTAGATCATGTTAGAAATAATGACTCTTCAATTGAGTTTGGTGAGCTTTCATCTATTAAGTTGTTATTACACGAGACTGTTAAGCTATCCGAAGAAAAAGACCAAACTATTATCTAGTTAAAGGAAGAACTATCGAAGGAGAGAAAGAGTCTCTATTGTGCACAAGTCAGAATTAAAACACTTACATCTGACTATACTAGATTGTATGACACTTCCAAAAAGATGGAAATTAGTTTAGGAAAACGGCCTGAAGTTGCTGCTTCCTATTCTAACACGTGTCAATTACCGAATCATCGAAACACGCCCAAACCAAACACTGTCAGACCAAACCATACCAAACCTATGCCCAAGAAGACTAATAGGCATGCATTCTTCTATACTAGAAAACCAAAACTTACCAATCATGCACCTCACACGACTTTCAACACTCAACATACAAAATGTCATTATTGTGGCCTCATTGGTCATATATCCTCTGCATGTAGAATCAGAAAGTTAATATATTTAAATGTTTATGCATGGATACCAAAAAATAACCAGTCAAGATCCTACAAGAAATTGGTACCAAGAGTTTCATCTGTAAATTGTTTTGTAGGTGGAACGCCCTTCACATGCTAGAAGCAAATGGATCCTCGACAGCGGTTGCTCATGACACATGACCGGTGACGCTTCATTATTCAAAACACTGTCGAAGAAGAATAAAGAAGGATACGTCTCCTTCGATAATAATTTAAGCTGGTACATAATCGGTATCGGTAACATTGGTAAGGCTCCCTATCCTGTGATTAAAGATGTCTGTCTAGTTACCTAGTTAAAACATAATCTGCTCAGCATAAGCCATTTAGCTGATCATGGTTATGGCATTAACTTCGTCAAAGACAAATGTACTATAGTTGACAGTTCAACTGGTAGTACTATCTTTGAAGGCATCAGGAAAGACAACATATTTGTTTTTTATTTGTTGGAAGATGCTAACAAAGCAGGTAGATGTTTGATGGCCAAAAGCATTGAGAGTCAACTATGACATATGAGACTCGGTTATGCAAATATGGATACAATTTCAAGACTATCTACAAATAAGTTGGTAGCGGCTTACCGGATATATCTTTCAAAAAGGATATGGTATGTAGTGAATGTGAAAAGAACAAAGCTACCCGATCCGCATTTAAATCCAAGAACGCTGTAAGTACCACTAGACCTTTACAGCTGTTGCATATGGACTTATTTGGACCAAGTAGAATTGCTAGTCTAGGAGGTAAGTTATATACATTTGCCATTATAGATGATTTCTCTAGATATACATGGTATATTTTCTTGTACGCAAGAATGATGCATTATCAGAATTCGTCACCTTTTACAAGAAAGTACAGAATGAAAAAAGATTCATGATTACTCGCATTCGTATTGATCATGGCGGCGAATTTGAGAATGCAGAATTCAAGCAATTTTATGACACACACG
The DNA here is from genome assembly GCA_029216955.1 of Iris pallida. Taxonomy (NCBI): domain Eukaryota; kingdom Viridiplantae; phylum Streptophyta; class Magnoliopsida; order Asparagales; family Iridaceae; genus Iris; species Iris pallida. Next base: position 7,369,258 of record JANAVB010018198.1, read on the forward strand.
GTTATGTGTATGAATTCTCTTGCCCTATGACTCCACAACAAAATGGAGTTGTGGAACGTAAGAACAGGACTCTATCTGAAATGGCTAGAGTAATGTTAAACCAGTTTAGTCTACCTAGATACTTTTGGGCTGAAGCTGTCAATACAGCGTGCTAAATTCTCAATAGGGTTCTAATTCGACCTATATCGAAGAAGTCTCCCTATGAACTATGGTTTGATAGAACACCCAATGTTTCATATTTTAAGATTTTTTGGTTGTAAATGCTTTATTCTTAATACTAAAGACAATCTGCGTAAATTTGATGAAAAGGCCGATGAAGGTATATTTCTAGGTTATACAGCAAAGAGCAAAGGGTACAGAATCTTCAACAAAAGAACCATGATCATCGAAGAATCAATCAATGTCAAGTTTGATGAGCTAAATCAACACTCAGACGATGACGACAATGAAGACGTAATTACACCAAGTATAGCTACTGCAAAACCTTCACAAAAAGATGCAGAACCTTCACACCAAGCCCCAGCTGAGTCTTCAAGCAAAGAAGCAGAAACTAGCAATCCTGAGGCTACACCAAAAGCGATGAGATTCTTGGTAGATCATCCATAGGACTTCGTAATTGGTGAGATTACCAAGGGTGTAAGTACTCGTTCCTCTAATAAAGATATAGCTTCTTGTGTTGCTTTTGTTTAACAGTTTAAACCTAAAAATATTGAAGAAGCATGTAGTGATAATTTTTGGTTAGATGCTATGCAAGAGGAATTAAACCAATTCAAACGGAATCAAGTTTGGGAACTTGTTCCCAAGCCCATTGATCATCCGGTCATTGGCACCCGTTGGGTATTCCGAAACAAACTGAACGAGAATGGTTTAGTAACTTGTAATAAGGCTCGACTCGTAGCTCAAGGATACAATCAAGAAGAAGGTATCGACTACGATGAGACTTATGCCCCAGTTGCGAGATTAGAATCCATTCACATGCTATGTGCATTTGTATGTTTTCATAATTTCAAGTTATTTCAAATGGATGTCAAAAGCGCATTTTTAAATGATTTTATAAAAGAAGAAGTTTATGTAGCTCAACTTCCCAGTTTTACTGATTTCAAATATCCTGATTATGTTTTCAAGTTGAAGAAAGCCTTATACGGTTTGAAACAAGCCTCTCGTGCTTGGTACAATCGTTTAAGCTCTTTTCTACTTGATAACGGTTTTCAAATGGAAAGGTTGACACTATATTGTTTATAAAATCTTTGAATAACAATATTTTTTTGATTCAAGTCTATGTAGATGATATTATTTTTGGATCTACTGATGAATCTCTTTGTTAAGAATTCTCAAAGTGTATGCAGAATGAGTTTGAGATGAGCATGATGGGAGAGCTGAAATTCTTTTTCGGACTGCAAATCAAACAAACCAACAATAGGACGTTCATAAATCAAGCAAAGTAAACAAAAGATCTATTAAAGAAGTTTGACCTGGAAGCAGTCAAGCCACTTAACACTCCAATGGCGACTTCAACCAAGCTTGATACTGATGAACAAGGCAAACCCGTCGACATACGTAAGTATCAAGGTATGATCGGTAGCTTACTGTATTTAACTGCTAGTCGACCAGACATTATGTTTAGTGTTTGCTTGTGTGCACGTTTTCAAGCTAATCCTAAGGAACCACATCTGTGTGCAGTTAAGAGTATCTTCCGATACCTTAAAGGCACTTCTTCTGTCTGCTTATGGTATCCCAGAACTACGTCATTTGACCTAATCGGTTATTCTGATGCTGATTATGCCGAATGCAAAGTTTATAGAAAAAGTACCAGCGGCATATGTCATTTTCTAGGAAATGCTCTAGTCTCTTGGTTTAGCAAAAGCAAAATTCTGTCGCATTATCAACAACCGAGGCTGAGTATATCGCCGTAGAACGTTGTTGTGCACAAATTTTTATGGATGAAGCAAAATTTAGAAGACTATGGATTGTATTTTACATACATACCCATTTTCTGTGACAACACTAGTTCTATTAATTTGACTAAGAATCCAGTATGCCACTCTCGTACAAAACATATCGAGATTTGACATCACTTTCTTAGAGATCATCAACAAAATGGAGATATAGACCTTGTATACATAGACACACAGAATCAATTAGCTGACATACTCATAAAACCCTAGCAAAAGATCGTTTCAATTATTTACGTCGAGAATTAGGAATTTTAGATGTCATTAATATTAGTTAATTTTGTTTTATTAAATTAATTATTCAATACTCAATAACTGTTTTTGAGACAAGCCTAAAAAGAGTCTATCTGTCACCACGACTACGGTCGAAGCGAAGCGGTATTTAAGAGTTCCTCGGTGAACCTCCGTTAGCTGGGACAGTACTCCTATAGCTAATCTAAGACAGATACTGAGTAAAGAATATTAATTTATAAAATAATATTAATTATATTATTTGAAATTTAAAATTACTGAACTTTGAATTAAATATTTGAAATAAATTGATGAAAAGTTGTGGCCCCGTAAATTTTTTTTATATAGCCAGGCAACCCTTGGCGAATTCGGCCCGAGTTCGGTCCGAATTCGGCCAGAGTTCGGCTGGGTATATATATGTATCAGTCAGAACCCGAGGCCCCCATCTTCTCCATTCTTCTAAACCACATCAAACTGTAACGCCCCAGTCCCAAAATAGAAGGACTAGAACGTAATCATGCCAGCTGTATACATACGAAGTATATGAACCATTGTATGTATCCATGAGCTGTAAAATGCAGTAACCAAGGCACTAAATCTCATCCACAAAAATTTTTAATGATATAAAAGCAACTTTGAATTTGTCATGTATACAATCGTTGGGCGGAGACAAATCCACTACCAACTAATTTTAATAAGAAAGAAATATACAAGGAAAGAAATTTGGTAGAGCAAAGGAGATGACGATCCAAGAGCAACATCTCGAAGAATAGAGCGCAAGTCATGGCCTTAGCTAGAGAACCTGCAGAAATCATAAGAGCACACACCTGGCGAGATAACCAGGTCCTCAGAGGGATGTAACAAGATACAATAACATGCCATATAAATACTGAATATAAAGTATGCCACAATCAAAGAAAGTGACAAGACACCAATAAGGTAACCTAACCATACTAAAGTGAACATGCAATGAGAACAAACATTTTGTCGCATGAGCCCTGGCTGTAAATAGGATCTGGTATAGTCCCCACTTGGGCACCATTGACCTAAGAGCATAACGTTCTAAAACGACAGTGGCTACCTGAGAGGCTCATACCCGTATCTCCAGTGGAGCTTCCGGGTTAAAAGGGAAGTGCAATCGAAGCCCATACGATAAGAAAATGTTCTCCCAACCCAATGTACCTATCATATCGCATCTACGACCATGTAATACTACCAACCGTCAAGTCTTCTAACATACAACTATTGACAGTTAGACCTAACGCACGTCCTGTACGCATCAGTGATCAGCCAACACGCAAGTCCGTAGACTATATGCTACTCATAACTCACATATCTCGTGACACAACCGTGTCAAAGTTTATGTAATGCACTAAACTAGTGGTAGTCCCTTAACTTTATGTCCATATGCAATCAAAGGATAAATAACAAGATATAGCTACTATCACTGAGCTGGCAGTAAGGCAGGTACTGTAATAATGGTACAGCAAAAAGAACGGAAAACAATACATAGTGATATGCAATAAATAAAATGCAGATTAATTTATAAACAGTAAATTTTGGCAAGATATCTTGCCTGGTGTGTCTCCTGGAGTGGTGCGATGATCGAGCAAGTCATGTTCTGTCCAATATCCATGGTCGATGAAGCATGGTCTGAATTTACGAGAAAATATGAATGGATGGTTAGTCATGCTAAGGGTGTTTAAGCAAGAAGAAATTGTGGAGGTTACGTATACAATTTCCAAAAACATTTATATTTGAATTCTTGAAAATACTTTGTATATATATATATATATATATTTTTTTTGTATATATATATATATATATATATATATATATATATATATATATATATATATATATATATATATATATATATATATATATATATAATTTAAAATTAGTCAATTATACATTTAGATGAATACTTGAAAATATCAAAATTCGTTTTTAGGCTCATATATATAATATACATATATATTGTAGAAACATAACTTTCCGTTAGTCAAAATATTTTACTAAAATATAGTAAAAATAATTTTTAGGGCTCTAGTGGTGTCAAAATATGCGTTATCAATTTATTCAAATAAACAAAATAATACACTACTAATTTTAAAAATAATAATAATTTAATAATAATACTAATAATAATAACAGTAATAATAATAATGTAAATGGTGATAATAAATAATGATAAAAGTAATAATATAATATAATAACAATGATAACAATAAATAATAAAACTAATATCTACTTGTGACAGCTAAGTGATGTTCTCTTAGAAAGGAAAAGAAGTTTGGAGAGAGAGTGTGAGAATTCGAGAAAGGGGTTTCACCTGCGGTCGTCGGCGGTCGGTGCCGGTTTCTACGAGGCGGCGCGTTCTCTCAAAGGATGGATGGCGGATGATCGGCGGGTGGCTGAAGGAGCGGAAGGCGCTGGGGAAGGAGGTCGGGTGGCGGCGCTGTGGGCTCGGCCGGTGGCTGGCCCGGCTGTGCGCGGGCGGCGCGCGCGGCGCAGATCTGCTGGCGGAGCTCCGGCACGGTCGAAGCGGAGAGGAGGTGAAGGCGTTGGAGAAGACGACGGTTTGGGTGGCGGATCATCCGGCTGTGCGGGGAGGCTCGGGAGTCGAGCGCCGGCCGGAGGGTTTACCGGCGTCGGCGGCACGAAGCCGGTGGCAGCGGACGGAGGGGCACACGCGGTGCTCTGCCCGACGCACGGGTGATCGGCCGAAGGGCGGAGGGTTCGTTGGAGGCAGACCGGCCACGGTGCGGGTGCGGCATTGCGGAAGGACGAGGCACGGATCTGAACCACCGCGAGGTCGACGGAGGCTGGAGGTCAGGTTTGGGTTTTCACCTCCTTCTTTTTCTTGCGTTCTCTAGTGTTGGTGGTAGACGACGACGATGATGGGTCGGTTGGGTTTGTTTTAGATGGTGTTGGGCGATGAAAAGATGAGGTGGTGCTGGCACTGGTGATGGAAGAACGACGGGAAAGAAGGCCGATGTCGTGTCCTGCGAGACACGAGGCTGGTGTGTCCGGGATTATCGGACACGGAGTGACAATATATTTGTACAATAGAAATATAGTGGATGAGACACCGACATGATACACAGTTTTGTTGTGGATGGAAAATTGCTGGAGGAGTACCTCTCCTTTTATAGGAGGTGGAAATTCCCAGTTGGATAGGGATTGGGAGTATTTAAATCCCAATTAGGTAAATCACCTATTAATTGAAATAATTCAATCCAAATCAAATCCAATCCAAATTAATTCTATACTTAATTTAAAATATTTTAAATAGAGTCAATAAAATTTTTTCCAAATTAAATTACCATTTTAATCAAATATTATCATTAACAAAATCCTAAATATTAATTTCATAATTAAATAAATATGGTAATAATTATTTTCAAAAATCACGATAAATACTTAAATATTAATTATGAGCTAGCTTTTATAAAAATATTAATAAGAAAATTTACATTTCGCAAATATTTGGAAACATTTTATATCACCAAAATTTTTAAATTACTACTTGTCTTTAAACGACGAATAAAAATACAAAATAAAATATTTATCACCTTTATTTGAACATGTACTTTCCTATTAAAATAAATTTATAATAAAATATTTTTCGAACATATGTACCTCGACACATATTCGCACTCGTCGAGTATTTACGAAACGCTAATCCCGTATGCTACGCAAATACCACAATGAGAACTCGTATGCGACGTGCAGATATGAAATAAAAATAAATACAAATTATAATTTAAAAAAATCGTAGTAGAAATTTAGGGGGTTTACATCCTACCCAACTTAAAAGAATTTTGTCCTCGAAATTTCGGAAAAATTAGGGTAGGTAAGGCGAAGGGGATGGAAAGAGTTTATTCGAATAGATGTACGTGATCACGAGAATGCAAACAAAATATTCGTCGAGGAGGCGAGTGATATTTCAATGGCAATGAGTCATTCGATCGATTAGAACAAAATTTCGATGGTTTTATATTACGATCATGCACATGACAATCGATCAATGACTAAGCTCAATCAACCTTAACATTAACCTTAAAAAGGGACAACCTCATAAGTAGGTAATAATTTTGATATCATCAATATTCATGTAATCTCTCCATCATAAAGCGTTCTTTCCAAAAATTACTTCCGTTCCACGTTTCCTTAAAAATTTTAACAAAACAATTTCGATTATAAATGTACTATAACTTCCTCAATCTCGTCATAGAATAGTCTCAAATTTTGAATCCCATAATCTCCATTATACCAGCTCACTTATATATCTTTCCAAGTTAAAATTCCAAAATCTTCAACCAATTTTGGCCCAAGTAAAAGTTAAAATCTTCTTTCTATAATTTGTATTTATTGGTCAACGTACAATGCATCCATAGGTATCAAAAATCCGTCTTCAATGATAAATCTCGAAAACTAACAGTATACCTTCATAACTCAATCTTCTATCATCATAATTGAAAATTTCTAAAATACTTATTAGTCTCTCTCCCGAAATTCTGAATTCAACAATCTCATCTTCTTGATGGTAAAAATGTAGCTCATCTTAACTTCATATTCATAATCATCTTAGAACTTGATTCTCCATGCATCAAAATGTAAAGGTTTCTTTCTTCAACAATTGGTTATCCTTAAAAAATATCGTCATAACACTATATGTTATCGAAGGCAACGCCAACATTGTCTTTATCAAAAACTTGCATCCATAAATTTAATATATAACTTTGGTTCTTAAACCACCAACACTTTTAGAATTTTTTATTTTTTTTTACTCGATAGTTAGTTACCTTAAACAAGCCTTTGAAATTCGAGAAGTCTATTTACTCTTGAGTGTTTCATCAAAACGCCGTATATCATTCCTTATTTCATTGATTCGGATTTATTGCACATTTCTATTTATGCCCCATCTATACCTCATAATCTCGTAATTATCTTTAACCAACTATATTATTTATCCATGCTGTGAGGCTCTCTAATCTAACCTCTACTAACCCAAGATTGTCGTGATCACATTTTTCTTCGAGCAAGAAAATCATAACATGAGCAAAATTGCATAAACCATAGAGGAATCAAGGTGAAATACGACAAGCAATTTAGTGAGAAGGGAAAAGAGTAAGGGTTGCAATATTGGAGAGCTAAAGATGTTATGTGTCTAAGTGAATCGAAATAAGACATGAAAATAAACGACAAGGGTTAAGCAGTCAAGATAAACGCGAAGTTAAGCATTAGATTGCGATCACATATTAGGTCAAAAATTTGAGTCGAGATTGAGTCCAAATATATAGTCAAAAGTAGATCGGTACCATGGTATAGGTTATAGTTAGTCTTTATGACTCGAAAGTCGTACCATAAAAATAGAGTACAAGGGGACGTGTTTTAGTGGGACATGATATACCTGAATGAAGGTGAGCTCGTCTAGGTCTTGCATGTAAAATTTGTTGGAAGGAAATGTCTAGTGTTGTGCTCCAAATATCAAAGTCACGATAGGGAGCGCCGAATGATCAAAATAGAAAGTGGGTTTTCATAAGGTACTAATTAATGCACAAAAATAAAAGGTTTAAGGCACAAAATAAAGATAATTTATGAAAGCTCGTAGATCAAGTTAAGATAAGTTAGAGACACAATTTCTAGAGGGAAGATAGTCTCATAGATAAGGGTATGGTCAAGGGAATGATTTCAATCATTTCTAAGTTTCAACAACTAGATGGTCACGATTAAAGATCTAGATTTGAGGGAAGGTCGAGTAAGTCAAAGATATGTTCATCGATTTGGTCGATGACTAACTATACTTGTGTATATGCAATATCATAGTCATATGTGGCATGGCAATCTAATGTGGAATACTTCTATCTCACTAGGGTGACCTTACTTGTTTCTTGGTCCTTCACCAATATATGATCTAATCTAAAATTTCAAGTTCCTCGAAAGTTTCTCAATAAAATTTTCAAGATACTCTGCCAAAATTTTCTAATTATCTTAGACTGTCAATTTAAATCAAAATTTTAAATCTCTAGTCAATCTCGAACAATTCTCGTAAATCGCAATTCGAATAAAAAAATTCCAAACCTTAAACTCAACATTTAATAAGTTTATCAGACGAAATTCATACTACAAAATAGAATATTTAAATAACTCTCGAATTCAATTATATATCCTTCTAATGTGTATATCTAGCTTCCAATAAGTCACAACTACTCTTCAAAAGTAATTCTCCCTTTTTCCAAAATCCAAAATCAAGGTTTTAAACTTGAAATCTAAATAACTTTAAAAATTATTGATCACATGACGTAATTTAATTTAAAATTATTTTACCAACATTCCATCATCCTTAAATTTTGGTCAACCGTAAATAATAGTTTAAAATTTTATAATCCTTTTAAATCAAATTTATATCCCTCCAAAAAAGGTATAGCTATAACTCAATAAATCATAAATGTTCAAAGTCCTCCAAAAATCAAAACACAATTTCAAATCAATTTGTTTTCTCGATCTAGCTATCCTCTTGGGTATTACCACCTTATAATATCAAAATAAAATTCCAACTATCTTTTGAAAGCGGTAATATGCTACTACCCAACTTGGAATTAACTAATCCTTAAGATCATATTTTTAGGAAAATAAATGCCTCTATAACTTAAATAAAATCTTCATGCATATTAATTGTCAATGTAACCTTCTAGCCATGGGTTTGACCTATGAGCATATACTAGTGTAGTCATCTTTATTAAACATGACACTAAGAATTTACAGATGAAGGTGTCAAGTAAGATGCAAATCAAGGTGGTCGAATAAGAGTTCGGAATTTGAAGTCAAGAAAGGAAGTCAAATAGGTGGATGAGATTCTAAACTCTAATCCTATATTACAGGCCCGTTCGGTACAGTCATATAACCAAAACGGCAAACTAGACCTGCATGGGCCACCACAAAAACATGTAACACCCCAGTCCCAAAATAAAAGGACTAGAACGTAATCATGCCAGCTGTATACATACGAAGTATATGGACCATCGTATGTATATATGAGCTGTAAAATACAGTAACCAAGGCACTAAATCTCATCCACAAAATTTTTTAATGATATAAAAGCAACTTTGAATTTGTCATGTATACAATCGTTGGGCGGAGACAAATCCAGTACCAACTAATTTTAATAAGAAAGAAATATACAAGGAAAGAAATTTGGTAAAGCAAAGGAGATGACGGTCCAAGAGCAACATCTCGAAGAATAGAGCGCAAGTCATGGCCTTAGCTAGAGCACCTGCAGAAATCATAAGAGCACACACCTGGCGAGATAACCAGGTCCTCAGAGGGACGTAACAAGATACAATAACATGCCATATAAGTACTGAATATAAATTATGCCACAATCAAAGAAAGTGACAAGACACCAATAAGGTAACCTAACCATACTAAAGTGAACATGCAATGAGAACAAACCTTTCGTCGCATGAGCCCTGACTGTAAATGGGATCTGGTATAGTCCCCACTTGGGCACCATTGACCTAAGAGCATGACGTTCAAAAATGACAGTGGCCAACCTGAGAGGCTCATACCCGTATCTCCAGCGGAGCTTTCGGGTTAAAAGAAAAGTACAATCGAAGCCCATACGATAAGGAAATGTTCTCCCCACCCAATGTACCTATCATGTCGTATCTACGACCATGTAATACTACCAACCGTCAAGTCTTCTAACATACAACTATTGACAGTTAGACCTAACGCACGTCCTGTACGCATCAGTGATCAGCCAACACGCAAGTCCGTAGACTATATGCTACTCATAACTCATACATCTCGTGGCACAACCGTGTCAAAGTTTATGTAATGCACTAAACTAGTGGTAGTCGCTTAACTCTATGTCCATATGCAATCAAAGGATAAATAACAAGATATAGCTACTATCACCGAGCTGGCAGTATGGCAGGTACTGTAATAATGGTACAGCAAAAAGAACGAAAAATAATACACAGTGATATGTAATAAATAAAATGCAGACTAATTTATAAACAGTAAATTGTGGCAATGTATCTTGCCTGGTGTTTCTCCTGGAGTGGTGCGATGATCGAGCAAGTCATGTTCTGTCCAATAGCCATGGTCGATGTAGCATGGTCCGAATTCACGAGAAAATATGAATGGATGGTTAGTCATGCTAAGGGTGTTTAAGCAAGGAGAAATTGTGGAGGTTACGTATACAATTTCCAAAAACATTTATATTTGAATTCTTGAAAATACTTTGTATATATATATATATATATATATATATATATATATATATATATATATATATATAATTTGAAATTAGTCAATTATACATTTAGATGAATACTTGAAAATATCGAAATTCGTTTTTAGGCTCATATATATAATATACATATATATTATAGAAAAGTAACTTTCCGTTAGTCAAAATATTTTACTAAAATATAGTAAAAAATAATTTTTAGGGCTATTGTGGTGTCAAAATATGCGTTATCAATTTATTTATATAAACAAAATAATACACTACTAATTTTAAAAATAATAATAATTTAATAATAATACTAATAATAATAACAGTAATAATAATAATGTAAATGGTGATAATAAATAATAATAAAAGTAATAATATAATATAATAACAATGATAATAATAAATAATAAAACTAATATCTACTTGTGACAGCTAAGTGTTGTTCTCTTAGAAAGGAAAAGAAGTTTGGAGAGAGAGAGTGAGAATTCGAGAAAGGGGTTTCACCTGCGGTCGTCGGCGGTCGGCGCCGGTTTCCACGAGGCGGCGCGTTCTCTCGAAGGGTGGATGGCGGATGATCGGCGGGTGGCTGAAGGAGCGGAAGGCGCTGGGGAAGGAGGCCGGGTGGCGGCGCTGTGGGCTCGGCTGTACGCGGGCGGCGTACGCGGCGTGGATCTGCAGGCGGAGCTCCGGCACGGTCGGAGCGGAAAGGAGGTGGAGGCACCGGAGAAGATGGCGGTTTGGGTGGCGGATCGTCCGGCTGTGCGGGGAGGCTCGGGAGTCGGGCGCCGGCCGAAGGGTTTACCGGCGTCGGCGGCACGAAGCCGGTGGCAGAGGATGGAGGGGCACGCGCGGTGCTCTGCTTGATGTACGGGTGATCGGCCGAATGGAGGAGGGTTCGCTGGAGGCGGACCGGCCACGACGCGGGTGCGACGTTTCGGAAGGCCGAGGCAGCGGATCTGAACCACCGCGAGGTCGATGGAGGCTGGAGGTTAGGTTTGGGTTTTCACCTCCTTCTTTTTCTTGCGTTCTCTGGTGTTGGTGGTGGACGATGACGATGATGGGTCGGTTGGGTTCGTTTTGGATGGTGTTGGGCGATGAGAAGAGGAGGTGGTGCTGGCACTAGTGATGGAAGAACGACGGGGAAGAAGGCCGATGTCGTGTCCTGCGAGACACGGGGCTGGTGTGTCCAGGATTGTCGGACACGGAGTGACAATGTATTTGTACAATAGAAATATAGTGGATGAGACATCGATACGATGCACGGTTTGGTTGTGGATGGAAAATTGCTGGAGGAGTATCTCTCCTTTTATAGGAGGTGGGAATTCCTATTTGGATAGGGATTGTGAGTATTTAAATCCCAATTAGGTAAATCACCAATTAATTTAAATAATTCAATCCAAATCAAATCCAATCCAAATTAATTCTATACTTAATTTAAAATATTTTAAATAGAGTCAATAAAATCTTTTCCAAATTAAATTACCAAATTTAATCAAATATTATCATTAACAAATCCTAAATATTAATTTCATAATTAAATAAATATGGTAATAATTAATTTCAAAAATCATGATAAATACTTAAATATTAATTATGAGCTAGCTTTTATAAAATATATTAATAAGCAAATTCACATTTCGTAAATATTTGGAAACATTTCATCTCACCAAAATTTTCAAATTACTACTTGTCTTTAAACGATGAATAAAAATACAAAATAAATATTTATCACCTTTATTTGAACATGTACTTTCCTATTAAAATAAATTTATAATAAAAATATTTTTTGAACATATGTACCTCGACACATATTCGCACTCGTCGAGTATTTACGAAAAGCAAATCCCGTATGCTACGCAAATACCACAATAAGAACTCGTATGCGACGTGTAGATACGAAATAAAAATAAATACAAATTATAATTTAAAAAAAAATCGTAGTAGAAATTTAGGGGGTTTATTCTTCCAAACCACATCAAACAGCAGCAGCAACGCCCCGAAAACCCTAGTTCTTCTTCACCTTCCTTCTTCCAATCTACGTGGAGATCTTCGTCCAAAATTTGGATTCATGCGGAGAATCTCATCCTCTACGGCATACCTGATTCTCAGAAGGTATAATTCCTTCTCTCCTCCACTTTCAAATTATTAGGGTTTCTAGTTTTTGGGATAAAATGCCTAAGGGATTCAATCCTTTCAAGAGGAAGAAGACCAATGCTAGTGAAGAGGCATCGTCTTCTGATCCGCATACGGATTTTCTCTTTTCTCCGGTCCAATCGGATGACGGTGCATCGGACAAGTTTTATTTCAAAACTCCCGGCCAAGCCTTACTTTGGTATGACGACTTTATTATGCGTACTATATGTACCGGATCTCCGATCAAATGGACTATATTTCCTGACCACCGTCCTTACTTTGAGGTATTAGGGTTACATCACTTTGCTACTTTACAATTCCCTATAGCTACTAATGCCATTAGACTATTTTACTGTAAATTTGTGTTAGATACTTTTATCGTGAGAACTCATGTCGGCGGGATAGATATCGAGTTCAATGATGAATTGCTAGCGGAAATCCTTGGTCTTCCAAACGAAGGTGCCCCGCTCGATGACATCACTGATTTCGATTTCACCGAGGGTACGACTCTTGTTAGTTTCAAGAATGAGCTTTGTGCGTCCGTACGTGCTCGTCCTGGAAAGTTCAAGGCCAATAACTTGAACTCGTTTAACTACAAATTACATCGCATCATCTATTCCACTTTACTTCCAAAATCTACTTCAAAAGATGATGTCACTGCACTTGAGCTTTCAGATTTATATCACATTCTTAAGGGGATTCCTTTTTCTGTCCCTAAGACTATTATTCAGATGATGGGTAGATGTTGCGAAAGAGATCGTAACCTCTCTTATGTGATGATCATCCCACGTATCTTTCAGAGATTCGATATTGACTTATCCACTTGTGCTCTTGACCCTGAGCCCAAGTTTCTCAAACTTTCTCGTCGCAGCATGTAAAACCCCTATTCTTAATTTTTATTTTATTTTATTAGACTTAAAAATGAATTTATACAATTTATGGTTTTATTTATTTTTTTTTGATTACCCAGTTTGGCCAATTCAGCCCGAACAGGGCCCAAACAAATTTTAAGCCCATGTGAGCATGTGAGGTAACTAAGGTGGCCATATAGGAATATTTTGTGTATGTACAAATATTTTTAAATTATTTTTAGAACTTGTTGAATATTTATTGACTTCGGGTACAAAAATCTACATTTTATTAATAAAATAATATTTTATAAAATTTTAAAATTTTTGGATCCGGATGAGGGTGTACGGTATGAGTTCACCCGTTGGGACAATTTTTATTATTTTATTATTACTAAAGTTATTTTGTGAAAATTAAATAGACATTTTATTATTGTTGATATTATTTGATATTATGTGATATTATTATCGTTGCCTTTTATGGCAATTTAAATTTGTGTATATATGTAAAAATATATTTTAGATGCATTATATATATAGTTAGATAATATTAAACTTTTATTTCAAATTGGTGGAGATTTAATAAACTTGTTTTCCTATTTAAATATTATTATTATGTTGAGTTGATTTATTAAGGATTGAATTTATATATATGTAGATAAGTTCAAATATAATAAATAATTGGATAGTTGACTTTAAATGGTATTTGGATTTTAAATCGATTTTTGGTGTATATATATATATATATATATATATATATATATATATATATATATATATATATACAAGATGATTGATTATAAAGAAAAGAAAAAAATATTAAGTGGTGTGGTCGGCCCTACCACCTGGCCGACCACCCACACAAAGAATAAGCAGCCGCAGTACTAAGTGCGCCCCCCTTAAAGGAATAAGCAGCAGTAGCTGCAACTTGATAAGGGGGCCGACCCCTTATACAACTTAGGATTTATTTAGGGCCGACCCCCCCCCCCCCCCCTCCTAACTCTTATATATATATACATATATACATATATATATATATATATATATATATATATATATATATATATATATATATATATATATATATATATATATATATATTATTTTTAATATACATAAATTTTTTTTTTAATATACATATATATATATATATATATATATATATATATATATATATTATTTTAAATATATATATATATATATATATTAAAAATAATATATATATATATATATATATGTGTGTGTGTGTGTGTGTGTGTGTGTGTGTGTGTGTGTGTGTGTGACTAAAAAGAAAACATAAACCCTAACCCAATCTTCTCCTTCCTCCTACCCTCTCTGCGGCGTGCTGTCCGCGAACACAACAGCACCCCGCGACAACGGCAACGGAGACAACAATGACAACAACATCGACAGAAATTAAAATCAAGGTATCTAACTTTACCGTGCGATTTCTCTCTCAGTTCTTGTTCGTTTTTGATTCCGTAAATTCGTGTAGAAGCCCACAAGACCCTCTTTGAGATCCCCCAGGTGGATTTCGACATGGCCATCTAACTTGCTCGAAAAATCGAGGCGAAGTTGGAGAAAAACCACTTTTCTGGAATATTAAAAACTGTTTTGAAACACCAACTTGTCGGCCAATTTTTGTTCGGTACAATTGGATTTTGTAGAAACTAATTGAAGGCAGTCAAAGACAACATAACCGAGATTGTAACGCATCTTCTGGATTCACTTTTCATCTAGTGTGTAAAAAGTTACACGTTGTTAAAGTTTCACGAAAAATTGTAAATTCTGTTTTCAAAAAGTGGAAAAAACATCCGATACGGCGTGCGCCCCGACAAACCGGGCGACGTGGTCGTGCACTATACGCATCAAAAGGCGCGTATGGATGTTGTCAACGTGTGAGAACTGACGGAACCCAATTTTGTTGCATGTGCACGACGAAATCAATGTGTATCCGTCGAGATACCCCCGTATCGACCCTTTGTAAATTAAGTCGCAACTTTGTGCACGCTCATCATATTGCGATGAAACATGCGCCATTGGACTCAAAATAGTTTTCTGGTCTTGTGAGCCAAGTTTGGTCCGATTCTGAGACCGTTGATCGGGACACTATTTTGGCGGGCCCACAATCCCACTAAACGGACGATTTTGTGCATGGCCCACCGGAATCCAAAATTGGACATACCGTTGGGTTCGCCTCATCAAAATAAATCTGTAGACATGTAGTTTGATGACTTTAGAGACCATAGATATTGGCACGCATTTCGGTGCAAAGCGGGTCCAACGGCGGACATCGTTTTGACCTGAAATTACGATTTTGCCCCTGTTCCAGAATTTAACTTTTGGACAGGCATTTTCTAGGCATATCTTTTATTCCAAACTCATTCGTGATGTTTGTTTCAGCATCCGGAGCTTCTTGTGGATTTTTACTTTCGTGTTGACGATTCTGATTGTTGGATTTTGCTGCTTCTCGCACCACCCTCAGGCAAGATACCTTGCCATTATACTGTTTATATTTAGTTTGTATTTTATTACATATCACTGTTCATTTATTTCCAGTTCTTACCGTTCTTGATTACTGTTTGCTCATTGATATTAGATATACTTTGTTATTATACTTTGACTGCATATGGACTTAGAGTTAAGAGACTACCGTCTGTAGTGTATCGCATATACCTTGACACAGTTGTACCACGAGGATGTGTGAGATGAGTAGTATGTAGAGGTTCTTGTGTGTGGGCTGATCCTCCATGCGCATGCGATAGGGCTAATTGCTAATAGAAGCATGTTAGGAGACTTAGCAGTTAGTAGAGGTTTATGAGACATGGATGTGACTCTGTTAGGCATTGGGTGGGAGGAACAGTTCCTTAACGTATGGGCCAAGTATGCACTTCCCTATTGCCAGTTATCTCCGCGGGAGATACGGTCCTGGATCCTGATACTGATTTACTGCTGGCCTCTGACATTCGATGAATGTTATGCTTTGAGGTCCCTGGTATCCTGATGGGCCATACCTGAGATTACTGCTACTGAGCCAGAGTGCCCATGCGTTGGAGGTTTGTTCTTAACTGCATAAATACTGTAGTACGGTTAGATTACCTTATTGTCGTCTTGTCACTTATTTCAGTTTATGACATATTATATATTCAGTTTATTATGGCATGTTCTTTGTGTATCTTGTTACGTCCCTCTGAGGACCAGGTTATCTCTCCAGGTGTGTGCTTCTGTGAATTTGTAGGTGTTCTAGCCAAGGTCGTGATCTTCTCCATTCTTTCGAAGACGATTGCGCTTGGTTCGTCTCATTATTTTATCGATCACTTCTTGTACATTTTATTTGAGATAGTTGGTAGTGGACTTTGTCTCCGCCCAACGATTGTATACATGACAAATTCAAAGTTGTTGTTATATCATTTATTTATCTAGTGGATAAGATTTAGTTATTATGGTTCTACTGCATTTTACAGCTTATGTATACATACGAGTTTCCATATATTAGAGTATACTTTGTATGTATGCAGCTGGCATGGATACGTACCTAGTCCTAAGTATTTTGGGACTGGGGCGTTACACAGCATTGCCACTGTTCCTCCACCTACTGCACCTGCTCCTCCTGTACCTACTCCTACAACACCTGGTCTTCCTCAGTCTTACCCTATGATCTTTGAGGGTATTCACCAGCATCTTTCGGATCTGTAGTCATTCTTCGTTGACACTTCCAGGGAACATGAGTTCCGTGACGTGACTCGGTTCCAGGCTATTGCCAATTCCTTTGCCGATCTGAGATTTGCACAGACGGGTCACTCTGCTAGCTCTCTACCTCGAGACCCTTTTGTATCTGGCTACCGCATTGATAATGAGGCAGTCCACTTTCTGTTCCAGCCAGGAAACGCATACGATTGGTATCGTACTTCTGGTGCTACTCCACATACTTCTGGAGCCAGCACTTCTAGAGCTGGTCCATCTAGACATGCTGGCACTGCAGCCAATGATGATGATGAGGATGAGGATGATTTTTAAGATGTTACTTTTTGAGAATGTCTATGTTGTCTTATGTTTACTTGAAAATGCTCCGACATTCCAAGATATTATCAGTAATCTTTTTGGATATGATTTGTGATATTTGTGACATTTGATATACATGTTTTTATGCCTCATTTTGGCATATGTCCCAGTTTAGTTTATTATTCAGCTTAGCATTTTATTTGTTTCAGCCTTGTAGCATTTTCTTTCTTTATGATTCATATAAACTGCCTGTGACAAATACCATGCCTGTGTTATTTATACCATATATTTTTATCTTATTTTTCTGTCAATATTTATACCATGGCTGTGTTGCAATAATGTTATAAATAATATCTTTATTCATATATTTTTTTGTGTTTCTTCACTGATTGTTACTTATGTATTTATTACGGAGGAGCTTTTCTCTTTTGTAATTATTTTGCTAAGTGACAACGGGGGAGAAATAAGATCTAACATCTTCATGGATAAGATACAGGTTATGAACAATTTTTTTTCATTTTATCTCTCGGTACTTTCGGTACACTTTTGACTTGATCAAAACTAAGATGTTATATCGGTCACGGTTTGTCAATTATCAAAATGGGGGAGATTGTTGGCCCATTGGTCATGGTCAAACCTGATTTTAATAATTGATCAAACTCTGTCTCGATATACGAATCAATTCAGATGTTTACTAACGACATTTTGGACACTGATCAAAGATGGATATCTACTCCGTTCAAGACCGAAGTTGTTTGCCACTTAAGAATGTATTTCCTTCAAAGCAATATAATTTTTCATTTTATTGAGTCTAGGAATAAATTGTACACCAAGTCGTACAAGCAAATAGGCTATCCGAAATCGTTTTTCAAAACTGACCTATATTTTTAAAATGACCTATATTTTTGAAAAATATATATTTTTCAAAAAGCTTCTGAAGGACTTTTCAAAAAGCTAAAATTATTTTTCACAAAATCAACTGACCAAACCCTGACAGAACTCGGCCAGAGTTCGGCCAAGTTGAACGTTATGTGAACGTTTGATTTTGAACTTGGTCTCCCTTCAGTTGCGGTTGGTTACAAAGAGTTCTGTCCGAATTCTGTCCAAATTCTGCCAGAGTTCTGCCTTTGGAAAAACTATAAATAGAGAAGGATTTCGATCATTTCAAATCACCAATTCACTTTCAATCTCTTCTCTTCTAAAGCTTACATTTCTTCCAAAGAGTTCCAAAAAGCTTTCATTTTCAAATCCCAAGCCAGTTACAATCCTCTAGTCGATTTGCCAGTGCAGTGCGGTCTAGAAGTTTCAGAGCGATTGTAATTAGAGGCTTGATTGAAGATTGACTTTTCACAATTGAAGTTGGTCGAGTTCTTCGTATCAAAGCTCGCGTCTGTAGAAGTTGCAAGGACTTCGTTTAAAAACTTGCGAGATTTTCCAATAGTGGATTCAACTGGAAGCTAGAGTTCTTCCGACTGGACTAGTCCTCACAAGAGGGAAACTAGTATAAATCTCTGTGTTTGTGTTTGCATTCTGATCACTCTTTTATTACTGTCATTTATTTTATGATTATTTTTATATCTGTAATCTAACTGCTAACAAGTTTTTTAATTAGCAATATTTCGCTGCCTACTCTATTCACCCTCCCTTTAAAGTATTCTGCTTTACGATTTTGTTCCTACAAATGACACACGGTCGATAAAATAGAATGACCTACTCGTCCATAGTATACAAGAGTTATCGACAGGGTAACCAACTCTAAGGAACATCATATGAAAAGATTTTTCTAACAACTGAGTCGTGAATTTCTATTTGTGTCGAGCCTGCCAGACTATTGTCACAAGGATTCTAGTGGCATGGGCTGTAGTGATCATGTATTGCTGTTGGTAACTGGTAGGTCATAATATGACGGGACATTTAAGCTATGGTACTGGCTAAGCTAGTGACTGTGGTGTTCCAATACTAGTTAAATCTTAATAGTAAAATTTACATAACTAGGGTAATATTTGTTGAAAACTAATCTCGGGATGAGTGTCTACCATAGTCATGGTAAATGATTGTCCTTACCTTTGTCTATTCATCCCATGTCTAAACTGTCGGCTTTGGTCGAGGAAAGGTTGGGTTAAGGCTTAAGGGTTTCTAGTTAAAGCAAGCTTCAAACAAATAATTAGGGACTCACAATAATTGATTTCTTGAGATTAGATGGTCTCCTAGGTTGGCATTTTGGCTAAGGGTAAAACCCTAATCATTCTTAAATTTAGATGGCTAGAAGGTCCCAATAGCAGTCTGGGGGTCGAGAAGAGAACGAGTAACTCAAGGCAAGTTTCTAGTCACATGACTGGTCGATGGTAACTACACTTGTGTATACAACTATCATAGCCATGGGGATACTCGGTATCTATCTACTATTTACGAGCTTTCGTCTTTCCAAATCGGTGAAAGATAAAAACAATAAAGAGTACAAGAAAGATGTCGCTAAATACGATTATGTGATTCAAAGGCGAATGTATAATTCAAGAGGAATTATCAATGCAGTCGCGGAAGAGATCCTAGAGACATCTACGTCTCAATACACGTAGATTAATCAGAGAGAGGGCGAACCGAGTGCACTAAGGTTGATCAGACCGTAATGCATCGATTCTGATTAGACAATATGTTAGTAGGCGTCCCCAATACACATATGTCTTGAATCAAGCTCGATAAAGAGTAAGCTTGCAAAACTAGGCTATAATAGCAACATTGGTCAAGATGGTCAAAATACAAGTATACAAGATTTTTGAAAGGAGGCACAAGTAGTTCGAGTTTTGAGAGAATCAAACCTTACCTGGTGTTCTTGCTTATACCATCTTCCTACTATCTTCTTATCCATAAGACCATGGTCGTTTAATGGGTTATGGACCTCTAAATTCTATATTCGGGGGTAAACCTATTAGTATCAGTCAATTACCTCATCAATAGATCACAAGGACCACGGAAGGCTAGGTTGGGGGACACGCTACCCAACTTACAGAACTTTCACTACTGTTGGTTTTGGATCTTATGGGACACACAGGGCATTTTCCTATCCTCTATAGTATCCTAAACTTGTAATCATGTCTGAAGTCATTTCACCGAAGATTATGCCTGTCCCGTATACTCTGGCTGTGGTAAACCCTTGGTTTCGTAACTCCAATATGATATAAAATCGACCATTTCTTAACTCTACCCAATATTGACTCAAGGGTAACTACGGTCAAAAGAGGACCACTAGCTATAGTTTTAGCAATATTCAATAACCTATATTTTCTTAAACTAATTTCAACTCTAGGGTCGTGCCTCGCCAGTGTGCTGCTGGCTGCAGAGAATCCATAGTCTCCATAATTCAAATAAATGGCGACAATGCGCTGTTGTCCTGCCGTTATGAGTTAACTAACATTCCTTTAACTATATCCGTAAAAAAAATTCATAAGCTTCTAGAGATTCAACAAGTTGACTATGAAATAAAGCGTAAGTATTTGTCTTATCAGTCACAACACTTAAAATAAAAGATTTAACAGGGAGGAAATAACTGAAGACAAAATAAATACAAATATTCTAGTATCTATTTCATATGTATTTCAATGGTTAAGGGTAAAACTTTTGAATCAAATCTGCTTCAAGATTCGTATATGAATAACAGAATCATAAATTATAAACTAATTCCTTACGGCAAAATAAAATTTAAAATAGGCAATTCTAACTTATGATATAAGATTTATATCTAAAAGAGTAAAAGAAAATTAAACAGTTTATCAAGATTAAAGCCTTAATTCTAAGTAAGCCTAACATACCAAGTGAATAGCATATCCACATTGGATCACATCGTCATATCACAAGTAATAGTATATCTATAGAGATCTGGCAAGCTATCTAAATTTAATAATTCCTTATCTAAATTGTATGGCCTATCTGACAACCTTAACTACCCAACGGTCAGTTTGAACAAGGGACTCCTGGTCCTAGTCATTCTCTTAAATCAATTTAACTCTAAGTTGTGAATGAGCATTTGCTAGTCGCAGGCTCGCAATAGTACGACTAACTTAAGTACCATCATGAGTTCGCAATCTTTTGCGAAAACGGACCTGCATGGGCCACCACAAAAACTTGTCACGACCCGCACCTATTTTTTCGGATATGAGACGTGTCCAAGCTATCCTACGCCGTAGAGTCGGCGGTAGAACGCTGTCACGGCCAGGATGCTCAAAATCATAAAAATGTAACATTTATTGCTCATTCACATTTCTAAAATTTATTACAACAGTTACAAGATTTATATTTGAAAAAAAAGTACAATGTTCTTACACATATTTAAAATAGCTACAACATCTATCTAAAGTCTAGGTTTTGGCCTGCAAGTACACCCGGATCTCCCAAAGCTAAGTGAAGCCACATCTAACCTAAAAAATGTTGGTTTCCAGTCAGGAATGGAACAAGCACACAAACCGACGGCAATGCAAAAACATAATAGAATTAACAAGACATAAAAATAACATATGAGAGATGAAATTAGAAAGTAACTGATGACATGGCAATTGGTGAAGAAGACAAGGAAAACAAATAAAATGCAACTATCTATGTGATTTGAAATATCAATTTTGACATGTGAACGGTTAGAGGGTAAATCCGGCACCTTTCACGTGTCGTGTGTAGCTGCTATTCTCCACAAAAGATACGGAAGATGGGTAAGGGGTAGTCCACATGTCTACTAAGATATTTCTCCTCCCGACTACTACTCATGGACTCGAACAAGTCATGAAACACGAAAACACGACAATCAAGAAATAATGTATGTAGAGATCCATGACACTAATCCGTGTAACAATGTGTCAACAAGCAAGATAACATATGCATAAACATGAAATGAAAATACTACTATAAATCGAAAGCAATCAGAAAGTGTACTTGCCTGAGATCCTTAGCTGGTGAAACCGATAGTACAACCACTCAGATGAGTCACTAAAGTCAACACATGCAAAAAGTCTCCAGATGCTGAAATAAATATTACAAACGTTTTCAGATTAGTTAAATTAGCTAGGATTGCCTGTCCTTAAGTCCAATTCTAGAGACAGGGGCAAAATGGTAATTTTGGGTCAAAATGGTTTCCGCCGTTGGACCCGCTTTGCACCAAAAGTGTACCAAAGTCTATGGTCTCTAAAGTTGCCAAACTATATGTCTACAGGTCGAATCTTTCGATACGAACCCAACCGTATGTCCAAAAGTTAGATTCCGACGGACCATGCACAAAATCGCCCATCGAGTCGAATTGTGGGGCCCGCAAAACGGCGATCCGATCAACTGTCTCAGAATCGGACCAAACTTGGCATACAGGACCAAAAACATGATACGGTCTTGTTGGTACAAGTTTCATCTCGATCTGACGAACGTGCACAAAGTAATTAGGAAATTCGCACAGAGCCGATACAGAGAATTTCGACGGATACGCATCAAATTCGTTGCGCACACGTAACCAATTTGAATTCCGTCAAAGCCCATACGTCCACGAAGCCGATATGCAACTTTTGATGCTTTTGGTTCGTGACCACATCGCCCAGATTGGCGGGACGCACGTCATATCGAAGGTTTTTAATATTTTAAAAATAGGTTTTTGGTAAACTTTGGAATCCGATTTCTCGGCGCGTAGTCGATGAAATCGACTTCTCCAGAATGGGTTGTGGAGTCCTATAGGTTGTCTATAAACCTATTCAAGTACATTTTTGAATCAGTCAAAGGATTTACGAGAAATTACTTTCCAACAGGGTGTGTGGACTGCTATGTACTGTCATATTTCGGGGTGGTTTTTCTCCGACTTTGCGTCGAATTAACAGACAATATATTGCGTCTAATTTCGAAGTGTTTGAAAGGAAAGATAGGTGTACATGTTGCGAACATACCAGAGTAAGTAGCTCGCGAATCCATCCATTATCCGTGACGAAATATCGCTGTGAAGGTAGCCACCTTGCAGTACTGTTGCTGCCATTGCTGCGATGGCCGTTCCTGTTGTCCGCGTGCGTGCGGCCGATTCCGGCACTCGCTTGGAGCTGCGCGACCGCTAGGTTGGTCGCCAGGGGTCTGGGAGGGTGGCGTAGAAGTTTGCGTGGATTAGGATTAGGGTTTTTTATTGTTGTTGTTGTCGTTATATAAATGCACAGGGTCGGGGTGGGAGAACTGGGCGCTCGGGTCTTGTGGGGTTTTGGATAGTCGGGCCGGGCTTTTGCCTGGGAAGGCTGCTGTAGGGTTTTGGATAAGTTATACATAATTCTATATACGTATGTACATACCTCTAAGTATATATACATACATATATATTTTATACCTACCTACATATATATATATATATATATATATATATATATATATATATATATATATATATATATATATATAAAATATATATATATATATATATATATATATATATATATATATATATATATATATATATATATATATATAGACACGTATATATTTTATACCTACCTACATAGACACGTATATATATATATATACATATACATATATATATATATATATATATATATATATATATATATATATATATATATATATATATTTATATATTTTTTTTTTAAAGAAAAGTAATTTTATTGAAAACTAAGGTGAGCTCCTGAAGAGCAATACAGGTACAGGGCTGGAACACACAAAAGAAGCCCTAGATAGCAAGAAAATTAAAGCAACATTAGAAAATACTAAAGATTGGGTTTATCGGATTTGTGAGGGGTCCAAGATCCGAATGGTCATCATTTCGAATTTTTGAAAACCAAATTTCAAAAAATTCGAAATAACAGTAGACCGCAACACGTGTGGGGGGTTGACCGTTCACGCATCAAGCGTGATACTGGTGCGAGCGCTCGGCCCAAGGGGGGTTGTGGGTACATTGTCCCATTTTTTTTAAAAAAATGAATTTTTAAAGTTTTGAAAATTCAAAAAACGAAAATCGAGGGGGGGGAACACTGCCCGCTGCCCAAGGGGGGCTCGCTGTCCAATGGGTGTGCGACACGAGGCCGCCTCGGGCCCTCCCTAGCGGGTGGCACGAAGCCAATGGTGGGGCGCGTCAGCGGAGAAGGCCGACGGGGTAGTCGGAGAGGAGGGAACTCCGGCGAGGGGGTAGGCCGAGGGGCGGGGGAGGAAAGACGGAGAGGAGGGAGCTCAGGCGAATGGGGGGCGAGGGGCCGGGAAGAGGACCGCCGGAGGGGGCTGGGCCGGAGGGGGCACCGTCGCTGAGAAGTGGGGGAAAGCGAGCCGAGACTCCAGCCGCTCTGACGATGGCAGGTCCGGGGAGGACGCTGGGCGGTTGGGAACAGCCGGGTAGGGGAGAGGAACAGGGAGAGGGGTCGGGGGGCCGCAACCGACGGGGACGGGGAGGGGGGTGGTGGCCGAGACCGTCCGAGGGAAGAAAGTCGCCAGGGGGAGGAGCCAAGGGAGGCAACGCCGGCGGAGGGGGGAGACTCCAGAGGGAGGGATCCCGGCGAGCACGCTACGGAGAGGAGGGGGTTGGTGGGCCGCCTGGAGTAGAGGGCTCACGGTCGGCTGACGTCGCTGCCTACCACCGTCGGTGGGGGGTTCCTCCAGCATGAGGTGGAGGGATCGCAGAAGGCCGTCGGAGGGAGGGGGGAGAGGGTTGGGTGGGGGCGACGTCACCGTCGACGTGGCGACCGACGCCGGGGAGGAGGCCTGCGCGGCCACCAGGGCCCACGAGGGAAGGGGATCTGACGCCAGGGAGAGGCCGGGTCCGCCGTGGGGGCGGGGACAGGGAAGGAAGGAGCCGACGTAGGGGGGGAAACCGAAAGGGGGGCCTGCCCAGGACCGCCGAGTGGCTCAGCCGGGGGGGCTGA
This sequence comes from Iris pallida, assembly GCA_029216955.1. Lineage (NCBI taxonomy): Eukaryota > Viridiplantae > Streptophyta > Magnoliopsida > Asparagales > Iridaceae > Iris > Iris pallida. The sequence goes on from JANAVB010018198.1 coordinate 7,394,546, forward strand.
GGGAAGACGAGGCGGAGTTGGGCCACCGCAGGGCGCGGTTGGCCTGAGCCGAGGAGGGGTACGCCACCGTGGGGAGGGGCGAGGGAGGGAGGGTGGCTACCGGCGTCGGTGCGAACGCCGACGGGGGAAACGAGGCGGAAAGAGGATCCTCCGGGGACCCCGAGACGACAGGGAGGAAGGGGGAGGCGCGGGGTGCCTCGGCGGAAAGGACGCTGCCGAGGACTGCGCGACGAGAGGAGTAGCGGAGGGAGCCTTCCTGCGCCGCGCGCTGGGTCGCCGGGGGCGACGCCGAGGGCGGCGCCGGGGGGGAGAGAGGGGAGCCCCCACGGCGAGAAGAAGATGCCGATGAGGGGAAAACCCCCCCTCCCACACTGGGGAGGCGGCCAGGTGACCAGACGACCTGGGAGAGGGGTCTGGTGGGAGGCAACACTGCTGTGGCGCGGGGGGAGGCCAGGGGCCGGGCCGAGGATGCCGGCCGACCAACTCAGCCACGTCGGCCAAACGCACACAGCGGGGAGACAAACTATATATATATATATATATATATATATATATATATATATATATATATATATATATATATATATATATATATATATATTATTTATTTATATATATATATATATATATATATATATATGAATCCCTAAATCACAAAATCTAATAATAATTTAAGTACGAGTATTATAATAAATAACAATTATATTATTTACGTAGAAAGAGCATCTATATATATAGTAAAATATTTCTATATATAGAAATATCATCTATATGAGATGTCTATATTTACTAACCTTTCTAATGAATAATGAAACCATATAATCAATTAGTAAATAGCCATACATATGAATATATATATAATCTCCATAAACCCATATAAATCCCAATAAGATTTATTCCTAGTGTGAGGCCTACCTATATATATATATATATATATATATATATATATATATATATATATATATATATATATATATATATATATATAATATATATATATATATTTTATATATATATATATATATATATATATATATATATATATATATATATATATATATATATATAATATATATATATATATATATATATATATATATATATATATATATATATATATATAACATTCATTTGACAAAAATAATATAACCAATAATAATAATAATATTATATAATAATAACCTCAATAATAATAATAATAATAATAATAATAATAATAATGAAATTCAATAAACCAATATTGGTGTATACACCATTATGTACAGTCTAATAATCCCAAAAATGTACAAGGACCTATTTATACAAATATCATTGAATATCAACTAATAATGATATTTATAATATTTAATTAAATACTTAGGAATATTCATTAGATCACTAAAACAGAATACGACACCATCATACCAAAATATATCAACATGAATGTCATTGGACGTCCCGCATGACTACATGGGCTTGGGCTTGGTTCGGGTCCAGTCCAGGCTAGTTTGGTACAACCGGATTTCCTAAAATTCAATAATCTAATTAATAAATTATTAATTAATCTATAGGGGTTAACTCGCAACTTGGCCTGGTTTTTCTAGTTAGGACATCACTATGGCTCGGCCTTCCCTACCAGGGCTAATACACTAGTCAAAGCACGCCATTGCACTATCCGTGCCATGATTCCTAGTCACCTTGTACTCCAAGTCTCAACTATGACTAAGACCATTCTATCATAATAATTAACTAATTAATTATTTATAAAATCTAAAAAATTACTATTTAAATAATAATAAACTATTTTAAAATTTTCGGGAAGGGGAGCTACACCCCTAGACAGCCCTAGTGCACACGGATGAAGAGTTGGGAGACTACGTGTACGCCAATACTGAGGAGAACTCTTTAGATGATGTAATCCCTCAGGATAAAATTTTGTATTTCATTAATAGGAAGTTGTGTTTGAATTACTCTTGTGCGCATTGGAACACTCGGCATTTCTTAGACAATACTCTATATATGCTGTAAACACAAGTGACAACCGCTAATCTCGCAAGCCGAGTTGTCCCTTCTTAAGGTGCCTACTTCTTAGTTCCAACAAGAAAGAAGGGGGAGGAACTCATCATCTTCGTCCGATTGGAGCATCCTTAACGACTAGCTCCGGCAGAACCAGAACCCGATGACGGTAAGATGCAACTCTACTATTATATTACTCAAGCCAAAAACCTTATCCAGAAAATGGGTTACGACTTGAACAATGAAAGAAAACTAAACTATGGCAAAGGCCGACGTCTTTCCTTACGACTTCGTGTCCCGAAGGGAAAGTCCCAAAATTACTACCAACGCACTCGTCGGGGGTTGGGTTACGTTACACCCACAACAACATCAGAGAGATCTGAATCGGAGGTCTCGATGCATTCACATTCCTCGGACTCCTCAACCTGCGACTCTGATACTAGTATCGGCCAAGCCTTCAAAAAGATACTGTCTGTTAATATGGTCTCTACAGATCCCCCAGTCGAGGACGGAGACCAAATGCTTGAATACTTCGAAGATGAACCATGGGCTCAATGTATCGGATCCTAATGGGAATGGTGCTTCGAACAGTGCGAACCTCCCACTGAAGATGAAGTTGTCCAAATCGAACTAGGAGATGAGGCTTCCCCAAAACCTATCTTCATCAGCAAAAGCTTGACAGGAGAAGGCAAAAAATATCTGATATAGCTTATTCGAGAATACATCGACGTCTTTGCATGGAGCTACGAAGACATGTCGGATTTAGACCTGCAAGTCGCCATGCACCGTCTCAACTTCCTACCCGATGCTAAGCCTGTCAAATGGCAACAACAATATTTCTGCCCCAACATTATGGATGCTATCGATGAAGAAGTCGACAAACTTTTAGAGAGTGGATTCATTCGCAAAGAACAACACCCAGATTGGGTGGCCAACATTGTCCCAGTCACTAAGAAGAATGGGAAAATTTGGGTCTGTATAGACTTCAGGGATCTCAACTCGGCCTACCCAAAAGACGAGTTTTCCCTCCTGATCACCAACGTGATGATCGACAACACCTGTGGCTTCGAGCGTATGTCTTTTATGGATGGTTTCTCAGGCTATAACCAAATCAAGATGTTTCCCGAAGATGAGAAGCATACTTCATTTCGGACTCCAAAAGGGATATACTGTTACACAGTGGTGCCCTTCGGATTGAAGAATGCGGAAGCAACATACCAGCGGACAATGAGCACCATATTCCGCAAGCACCTCCGAAAGATGGTAGAACGTTACGTTGATGACATTGCCGTCAAAAGCAAAAAGAAGTCCAATTACTTGGACAACTTGAGAACAGTGTTTGACTTAATGCGAACACATCAACTGAAGATGAACCCAACCGAGTCATTTCTGGGAGTCTCCAGTGGCAAATTCTTGGGTTTTATCATCACAGCCAAGGGTATTGATATTGACCCTGAGAAGACTAAGGCGATCTTGGACATGGCTCCTCCGAAGAATCTTCGCAAGCTCCAAGGCCTACAAGGGCGCTTGGCATACATCAGAAGATTCATAGCAAATCTCTCTGGTAGATGTTAACATTTTACCAAACTGATGAAGAAAGGAGTTTCTTTTGTTTGGACAGAAGAATGCCAGCGCACATTCGACGATATCAAGAAGTACCTCACTAGTCCTCCAGTACTAGTAGCACCAGTCGTGGGGAGACCTTTTCTGCTATACGTTCGAGCTATGGACAATTCTTTCGGTGCTTTGCTAGCCCAAGAAGTAATGAAGGCCACGAACAAGCAATCTACTACCTTAGCAGGACCATGATTGGAGCCGAGCATCGGTATAATCCTGTGGAGAAGGAGTGTCTGGCTCTGCTTTTTGCCATCCAGAAGACGCACCATTATGTGGCCGAACAAACGATCCACGTCATCTTCCGGGTCAATCCCCTCAGGATCCTCATGACCAAGATAGGGGCCTTAAACTCATGGTTAGCCACAAGGGTGATACTTTTGACTCCTTATGACATGGTATTCATCTCACAAAAGGCAGTCAAGTGCCAAGCTTTGGTCGACTTCTTAGCAGCACACCCCGTGCCAGAGACATCAAAGCTCTATGACGACATCCCTGATGAAGTCGTATTGTCCAATGCCATCTCAGATAATTCGGTTTGGCACATGTTCTTTGATGGTGCTTCAAGAACAGGTCCCAAAGGTGAGATCATTGTAGGGGTCAGAGTGGTTCTCATTACTCCCAATGGCTTGGTCATCTATCGTACATATTTTCTCATAGAGTCATGCACCAATAACGTCACTGAGTATAACGCTTTTATCATCGGACTCCAGCTCGTAAAATAGTTGGACGTTGACTGTATTGAGGCCTATGGCAACTTGATCTGATTATCTACTAGGTTCGAGGATAATACGAAGCCAAACATGAAGATCTGGTTCCATACCACCATGAAGCAATCGATATCATCTCTACCTTCACGAGGTTCTTTATAGAACATGTACCTTAGTTGTAGAACTTGGAGGCCAACGTGCTAGCTGGCCTCACTGCTTCTCTAGCTGCTCCTGTTGGAACCCAATATACCGTCACGGTAATGGACCGAGAGCTGGTTTGCCCGAAGAACAATCTACATACGTGTCAGAGTTACTCAGTACAAATGGACGCAAATATTGACGTTCGAGACTGGCAATTCCCGTTCATAGACTATGCAGTCTACGGGATCTTACCTGAAGTCCTGAAGGAAGCTACTTCTGTCAAAAGACGCTCTCTCCAATTCTTTTACGACACAGCTACTAAGATGCTGTACCGTCGCTTATACGACAGGCTTATCTTGCTATGTTTATCCAAGACAGAAGCACAAGAAGTGCTCCGGGAGGCACACGATGGCACCTATGGAGCCCATCAGCCTGGTCCCAAGTTACAGCACCGACTATGTCGTATGGGCTACTACTGGCCAACTATGATGGCACTCGTCGTTAATTATGCAAAGAAGTTCCGGGTATGTCAGTTGCATGCTGACTTTATCTATCGACCTTCAGAGTTCCTACAATCTATGGCGGCCGCTCGACCATTTGAAGCATGGGGAATGGATTTTATTGGACCGATCAGTCCACCATCCTCCAGAGGACACCGGTTCATACTCGTCATCACTGACTACTTTTCTAAGTGGGCAGAAGAAGTACCTCTGGCCGAGGTGAAAAATTCAAACGTGATCAGCTTTGTCAAACATCACGTCACATACCGCTTCAGAGTGCCCAGAAGGATTATCCATGACAATGGTCTACAGTTCGTGAGCCATACATCGGTGCTGTGATAAGAATCGAATACAGAATGTGGCGTCAACAACTTACAATCCTGCAACAAATAGGCTAGCAGAAGCATTCAACAAGACTATCGTCAAATTACTTAAGAAAGTTATTTTTTCTAATAAATGCGACTGGAGTTAGAAGCTTGGCGAATGTCTTTGGGCTTACCGCACAACCGTTCGAATACCCACGGGCAAAACGCCATTCTCTCGTGTCTATGAAAGCGAGGCAGTGCTTCCCCTGGAGATCCAGATACCGTCTTTAAGGGTAGCCATCACCAACTAGCTGATTGACGAAGATAACCAACACCAGTAGCTAGAAGAGTTAGAGGCGTTGGATGAAAAACGTCTGCTAGCTCAGCAACGAATCGAGCTTTACCAAGCTTGAATTTTTGGAACCTTCAACAAAAGGGTCCGGAAAAGAACATTCCAAGTGGGCGACCTCGTCTTATCAGTTCGAAGACCGATGGTGATGACTCACAAGACGACTGGGAAGTTCAAGCCCGAATGGGAATGACTATTCGTCATAGAGACGGTCTACTGCAATGGTGCCTACTGACTGGCCAAACCAAATGGCGACTTGCTAATGATGCCAATCAATGACAAGTTCCTCAAGAAGTACTATGTCTGAGGTTCAAACTAGCATAAGCGCCCACACCCCCTTGGGCGTTCCTAAATTCTGTTAAAAGAATTTATCCCTTGTACAATCACCCTCAAAAGATAAGACATTTCACGTCCATACTACCTTTGAATTATTTTTTCTACACCCTAAATGAAGTTTGCGTCTACCACGTCCATATTACCTCCGAGTAGTCGTCTCTTCAATGACAACCTTGTGTTATCATAAACTATTTAGAAAATATTTCACGACCATACTACCTCTGAATTGTTATTCTATACCCTAGCGAAGATTGTGCCTACCATATTCATATTACCTCTGAGTAGACATTCCTTCCATGACAACCCCCATGGTTGTCATAATTATCTATAGAACCTTTTACGTCCATATTACCTCTGAGTCGTTCTATACACCCGTAGAGTCTATTCTTGCCATGTCCATAGAACCTCTGAGTAAGGAAAGTTCTACCACCAAAAAATTCTGTGTTTACCATGTCCATATCACCTCTGAGTAAATACCCTATCCCCAACGAAGTTATCTCCATCCCCTCACGTTATGCTACCTCTAAGGGAATTTTCATTCTAGTATAAGAAAGTTCACAGCAGAACAGAAGAACCAAAGTTTATTACCCACGACAGGTGGCCGTACGACGTTGTGAACTACGGTACGAACATTTGACAAATCATCAACGACCTCTAATACGGGCCACTTTCCTTTAGCCTTCTTGGAGCTCACCGCAGGAGCTTTTGGGATTCTTGATTTCTTGGGAGCCATGGCGGGAAAAGTTAGGGTTTGAAAAAAGAAGTAGACTTTGATGAAAAGCTTTTGTGAGAAGAGAAAGAAAGCCAGAAAGCTTTTCTCTCTCCTAACAGACCCTACTTATAGGGTATGGCCATGTCACCAGAAGAAGACAAAATACTTCATGATCGAGGAAACTCTTCGAACGTTGTGGGAATAAAAAGTTAAGGTCATGATGACCGTTCCCTAGAAACAAGGAGTTGTGATCAAACTTTCAATGAAGCGACGACTCAAGGCATTTAATGTCGAAGGCTAATCGTGACAATGGCCTGTCAATAGACGTGATGCACATTCGCTTGTAAAGGACACATGTCATACTTCTGTTCAAAGTATTCCGAGCATGACTCAAGTTCGAAACACTTTGAAGGGGTCTTGTAAAAGCACGAAAAAGCGCAGACATATCAAAAGCGCAGGTGGTGTTCTCGCTACACAAAGCTTCACAAAAGTGCAGGTACCCAAAAGCACAGACAGAAATTCAAAGTCACAGTTTATAAAGAGTTCTTTACTAAAATCATGTCTACAAGGATCTATTACAGATTTACCATGATTACAAGAAAAGAGCTTTTTTATCATGTCTACAAGGATCTATTACAGATTCATCATGAAAAGAATTAAAGCACCTAAAAATCTACAAGAGGGTAATCTTCAGTACAAGGGGATTAATCTTCATAGGTGCTCTACAAAATGGTTATTCTTCACAGACGTACAGCCCCTCCAGATGCGTAGCGTTGTCAGAACGAGCCACTTCCTGAAGCAGCTATTGGCCCGAGCAAGAACTCAGTCTACAGCACAGGCTGTGCCACCGCCATTGAGCAGGACAGAGCACAACCTGTAGCTCTTCGGATTGACAATCAATCCAAATCTGAAAGCTTGGATCTTGAAAACCTCCAAGATGTTGTTCAGGTTCAAACTTCTCACAATGAACATTCAAGTGTATCTCAAAACTCAGCAACATTTCTTCTATAAGGATACAACTTCTGGGAATTAAGGGATCCACAACCAACAGTCGACTTGTACAAGGCCAACGGCCGTTCGAAGCTAAGTCATGATCGAACATGACGGTAGGGATGTTAAAGAGATAGAAGACACAACCCTGCAGAAAAGCTTCCTTTTATATAGGGTAAGTGTGGTCCAACCCATATGCCATGCGGTCGTCGGTCAAAGGCCCCCGAATTAATGGATGAACCTGAAACTCAGCATAATAAACCTCATTAAATAGGTTCATTTCGACTGAATCCTAGGCCACTAACTTCCTAGAATTCCCCTAAATGATGGCGGTAATTAAAGAAGTGGACGACCGACTCGTCCACCAAAAAGGCAGTTATTAATTGCTCTTAAAAGACTTCAACAACAGAACTAGCTCCTTCGTCCCTGAAGCGCAGATAAATGACCGTGCCCTCTCTTCGACTCAGAAGCACAGCCAGCCACAATGACCTGGCGTCAAACCAAAAGCGCAGTGGCTTCAAAACAGAATCTACTCATCGTCCACAAGCGCAGTGGCTCCATTGATTTAAGACCAAGTCTACTCGTCGCCCAAAAGCACAATGGCTCTTTTGTCTTCAAAATTGAGTCTACTCGTCGCCCAAAAGTGTAGAGGCTCCTTTCATGTCAAGACCAAGTCTACTCATTACCTAAAAGTACAGTGACTCCATCGCCTTTGAAGCACAAGTCTACTGCTCGCTCCCAAGTACAATGACTCCGTTGCCCAAAGCACAAGTCTACTTGTCGCTATAAAGCATAGTGACTTCGTCGCCTGAAGCACAAGTCCATTTGTCGCCCTAAAAGCGCAGTCACATAGAAGCTTTGCCAGAAGCACAGGTGGCATGATTCCATGGGTATCTTTTTAGATAGTACCCGAATTGGTTTGTTTAAACTGCTGCTCTTAAGATATAACAGAGTTCGATTCTGTTGATAAGAGCCCTATCCTATCGGTTCGTTTAAACCAAAGATAAGGATGGACTTTGTTCTTATAAATGAGGGCCATATCTAATCGATTTGTTTACACCAATGGCCCCCTAAGATAAGACAAAATCCAACCTTGGAGATAGGAACAAAATCTGCTTAGGTTCATCCTATCAACAATAAACACACACCGCGTGTCATTATTCAGTTGTTGATAACTCTCCCAAAGATCTTGATAAAAGAAAATCCCAGTGTCTGCCACGTGTCATCTCAGCAGCAGCCTCCACCGTGCAACCTCGAGATTCTCTTATATCTTTACGTGCAGCATTCGTGCACAATCCTTGTGCACATCGCATATGTACTCCCCTATAAATAGAAAGACTTTTGCTTCGATAAAGAGGCTTCAAAATTGTTAACTTTATTACCCTCTTGATTGGCAACACTAGAGTTTCAATCACCAGCACCAGAAAGCCAAAGTAAGTTCAAATCGTCGTCAGATTGTCAACGGAGAAAAGAGCCACTGCAGTGTTCGATCTCCGTCGTCACACTTTTCCAAAAATTTTGTACTTACATCTCCTATTTAGGAATCGATTGTACTCTTTTTACGTTTAATATACAAAAAGTTCGTATAACCTTTTGTCATGGCAAACAGTCTATTCCTCTTTTGTAGAATCGATTGAGAAATATGCGCTTCAAATCTTCGAATGACGAAATACAATTTTTCTGGAGGCTGCAAAACCATTCGTAGTCCACCCCTTGCAGAGTTCCTATAAATATGTTTGTAAGCAGAGCATCGTCCTTCGGTAGATGCCCTAACTGAGGCAAAGTACCTCAAGTATCGATGGGGAGACTCTTTTGCATCGAAGGGCGTGAGCGTTTGTGGATTGTATTTGGGAGGATAGATCACATTATCCTATTTGAGAGGTTGCTGAATCCTCATCTTTTGGAGTGTTTCTCGCTTTTCTCTGGTATCGTGGCGAGCGTATAATTCCATGAGGGCTTGCTGCATTTCACTCGACATCGCAGGTCCCATTGTTGATGAAGTAGATGACGGCAATACTGGTTGGCTCACGATGTGAGGCGCACTAGAGCCAATGTTAGTCCCCGGGTCTTGGTTTGCAAGAGCAGGAACATTGGGCGTCAATTTCTTCTTGATCTCGAGGACGACAGAAGTTAAGGCTTGTATAGTATTATTCAACGTATTTAGAACTGTCTCAAGGGCCTTTATACGCTTTTGATGACTAGATCCTTCCCTGCATTCTGTGTTATCACCTTCAGCTACGAAGACAAATATCATGCACGGATAGGTGGAAGGGACAGTGGATCTTTTGCTCTCTATTTTAGATGCCTGAGTCCCATCATCTTAAGGATAAACAAGTAGATTGCAATCATCCTCGGATTTATTACAATTGCTACCCCCAGCTTTTTGGCTGCTAGCACCTACTGAGATGTCTGTGTTATACAATCCTTCATTGGGTTGGAACGAAGGATTATCATGAATGGTAGAGGGCTGGCTACCCCCAGCTAATATTGTAGCTGTAGAGTCATCTCCTTATAGCCAGGACGCAGATTTGGAGCATGTGGGTTGGAACACACCAGTACGGGGCACCGCCGTCTTGCTACCCCCAGATTAGCTTTTGGATTTATTGGCCAAAATGGTAGGATTCTTTAAGAGCTTCTTGAGAGAGGAAGAACTGTGTGTCGTATTACATGAAGCAATACGGAGTTCATCTTCTTCTGCACTTGACGATCTCTAGTGTGCAGATGCCATCAGTCGCAGTCTTTGGAAGACTGACCGCCTCTTCGATGGCGATGCGGCCGTTTGGTAACAACAGTAGTTGATGGTGATCTTGGTGCAGGTGTGCCTTGGTTTAGACATGACCTGTGCCACAGACTCCTCCCTCACCTTACGTTTGTGGGGAATTGTTGAGGTCTCTACTCCTTCATTCTTTTCGTGTGCGCAGGAGTGAGAACGTGAAGGTAGCTTTTTTCTTCTCAGTTCCTGCACATGAGATACGCTTAGGTCTTGATCAGAGAGTTGCTACTGAGACAGACTCACTCCATGTTCACAGCAACGCTGCTTGCATAAGTTTATCTCTACAGTATGTACCCCCTAGCTTGAGTTGTTCTTATGAGCACTCAAGTGATAGAAAGGTTTTACCGATTGAGGCATTGAAGCACTCAAACTAGTTTTGTATAGCTTTCAGTTGGCTGCACGCGTGATTGTCAACGCGGGCCTTTGGTTAGCTGCTAGCAAAGCACATTGATCGTGCAAGGCACGTGCTACCTTGGATTTCTTCCTACTACCCCTAGAAGGTGCGTAGTATTTAGAGTCTAACTAAGTGGTTGGCATAGCACTTTGGCCATGTAAGGCACGTGCTACTTTGGATCTCTTCACATTATCCCGAAAAGGTGCGTAACATTTAGAATTCAACATAGCCTTACCCGATGGGTAGGTAATTCTGTCAAAGATAAAAGTTCTCGTCTACACGGCTTCCTCTTGACCGGGTGGTGCATTGTATGCTTTTTCCGGCGTTGTGCCTTTGTCAGACCTGCCACAAGGGAGCCGTACTCCTCGCCACGCTTTTTTAAAGCGGGAACTGAGTGAGGCGGCACGGCCGCAGCAGCCGAGGTTTTCTTCGGGGCTTCGTCGTTCAGGGGGTTCTGAAGCGCAGTATCCTCTGCCTTGTTGCTCGTCACAACAGTCTTCGGTACCCAGGTACGTTGAGTCTTCTTCAGTTTTATGAACCGCTTCGAAGGACTCAACATTTCATTAAAGATGAGATCTTCAAAATCTTGTTGGTCGAAACATACAACCAACATCTTTTAAGAAGATCCAAGCAAGTGATTATCAGATTGCGTCACCACCTTCTCGTTGGAGGAGAAGGAAGTCCCCAGCAGAGTCGCTATCTTGTTTGCCATGACAAAAGGTTATACGAACATTTTGTATATTAAACGTGTAAAAGAGTACAATTTATTCCTAAATAGGATATCTAAGTACAAAATTTTTGGGGAAGTGTGACGGTGGAGATCGAGCACTACAGCGGCTCCTTTCCTCCGTTGACGATCTGACGACGAGTTGAACTTGCTCTGACTTTCTGGTGCTTGTGATTGGAACTCTGGATTGCCAATCAAGAGGATGCCGATGTTACTGATGATTTCAAAGCCTCTTGATCGAAGGAAAACTCCTTAAATTTATAGGCGAGCACATATACGATGTGTATAAGGATTGTTCAGGAATGCTGCACGTGGAGATGTAAAAGAATCTTGATGCTGCACGATGAGGGCTACTACTAAGCTGACACGTTGAGGACGTTAGGATTGTCTTTTATCAAGATCTTAGGGAGTTATCAACATAACTAAGTAAACGACACATGGCAGGCGTTTAACGTTGATTGGATGACCCCGAGTAGATTTTGTTTCTATCCCTAAAGTTGGATTTTGTCCTTATCTTAGGGGGCAATTGGTTTAAACAAACTGATTGGATATGGCCTTTGTCCATAGGAATAAACTCCATCATTATCTTTGGGAGTGGTGGTTTAAGCAAACCAATAGGATATTGCTCTTATCAACAAAATCAAACTCTGTTCTTTATCTTAAGAGCGGTGGTTTAAACAAACCGATTGGGTAATATATGAAAAGATATGGGTACCAGGCTGGCTAGGTAGAATAATGTTACTTCGTAGGACTGTACATCTATGTGAGCTACGTTTATGGTGAGGCTTCGATATTACTGTACTTTTGGGCGACATGGAGACTGTGCTTCGAAGACGAGAGAGTCACTGCACTTTTGGGCGACGAGGAGACTGTGCTTTAGGCAACAGAGTCACTGTGCTTTGGGGCAACGAGTAGATTGTATTTCGAAGACAACCAAGTTTTGCTGCTTTAGGTGACGAGAAGACTGCTTCAGGCAACGGAGTCACTGTGCTTTGGAGCGACGAGAAGATTGTGCTTCGAAGACGATAGACTCACTACGCTTTTAGGCGATGAGGAGACTGTGTTTCTAAGACAGCCGAGTCACTGGACTTTAGGTGACGAGGAGACTGCTTCAGGCAACGGAGTCTCCCGAAGGAGCCTATTGAATGGGCTGCTCTTCTGGGTTGAAATGAGGGCGCTGCGCTTCAGTTTGAACCGAAGGCACTGCGATTCTGGTTGAACCAAAGTGGCTTCATTTCTGAGTTGAAGAAAATAGATGTGCTTCTGAGTCGAAGAAGCCAGTTTTTGTCGAAGTCATCAATTAATGACTGCTCCTGAATGAATCAGTCGTCTCATTTAATTACTGCCGTCTTTTGGGGAATTCAAGAAGTTTGTGGCCTAGGATTCAGTTAAAACGAACCTATTAAATAAGATTCATTGTGCTGAGTCCTAGGTTCATCCTATTAATTGGAGGTCTTTGACCGACTGGGACGTGGCATTTGGGGTTGGACCACACCCAGCCTCTATAGAGGGAAGCTTCTCAGAGGATTCATGCCCAGTGTCTCTTAGCATTCTCCACGTCATGCTCGGTCCTGACTTAGCTTCGAAGGATCGTTGGCCTTGCACAAGTCGACTGTTGGTTGTAGATCTCTTTGTTCAAAGAAGCTATGTCTTTGTAGAAGAACTGCCACTGGATTTTGGGATGCACTTGAGCATTTGGCATAAGGAGTTCGAACCTGAACAATATCTTGGAGGTCTTCGAGATCCAAGCTTCCAGGTTTGGATTGATTACTAATCCGAAGAGCCACATGTTGTGCTCTGTCCTGCTTAAGAGCTGCAGTAGTGTGGCGAGCAGGAGCTGCGTTCTAGCTCGGGCAAATGGTTGTTTCATTAGCCATATTGGAGTTCCTCTGCGTCTGGCTAGGAAGTGGATTACTCTGACGAGGAAGTGATTTGCTCCGACATTGCTGCGCGTTTGGGGGCTGCGCCCTTTCTGAAGACTGCCCACTTGCAGATTTTTAGGTGTTTTAGTCTTTATATTGAATTATGAAGAATCTGTAATAGATCTTTTTGTAGACATGATTTTAATAGAGAACTTCTTTTTAGACACCATCTTTGTATGTCCGCTGTGACTTCGTTGCTGGCTGCGCTTTTGTAAGCTATTATACGCAGTGACTGTTGTTACCTGCACTTTTGTCATGACTGCACTTTTTTGTGCTTCTACACCTATAAGTACCAAACAAGGTGTATAGACTTAAAAGCCTAAGGACCAACTGAAAATCGTATGATAGTTTACCTACAATAGGAGCATGGCATTAGCAGACCTGGGTTGGACTTGAGTATCATAAAACTCGTATAAAGATAAAATATCAGAATATTAGAGTATCAAGAAACTGCAGTAATAGGGGTACCCCAGGAACAACCTGGATATGGGATTTCAAGATGATCAAGTGCTAGGATAACAGATCATCCATTGGGAGGGGAGTCTAAGATCTGTTTCCAAACAGCATACGCAGTAGTAGTCATCCCTGTTACTATGTCATTAAGTTGAAGCCTATAAAGAGTATCTGAACAGCAGAGGAGTCCCTATACTGTTGTACAGATAGAGGACAATGATCAGGGAGGCCTATGGTTGATAGTTGGTAGTATAGGTAGTTATTTCAGAGTCGAGTAGTATAAGAGGAAATAACACTCTGATGGCAAATTCTCACATGCAAGTTAGAGACTACACTAGGCCAAACTACCTTGGCCAATCAGTAAGTAAGGTACATGTAGACTGGAACAGATAGACATGATGGGTCAATGAGACAATATATTGATGATGATTCTCTTTTACAGCTATACACTAGGAGGGAAAATGCTAAGTTTACTACCAAATTCTTACAACCTTCTTACAACTACTCTCTTCCATCCCTTACACATGGATCCCACCGGGTCCCACCACCACTCTCACCTCCTGCTACATGGGCTCCACCCGGTCCCACCATTTCTTTTCCTCCTCCAATCGAAACTCGACACGTGTCCGGTTGTAGGAGGGTTGTAAAATTTGGTTGTAGGCATAGCAAAGCTCCACTAGGAGACTTGTTTTCCCTATTGCAACAAGGAAGAATAGGAAATAGACTA